>CAWUFW010001595.1:2297500-2722549 GCA_963921515.1 Calotriton arnoldi
TCAGTCCGTGAGAGAGTCAGTCCGTGAGAGAGTCAGTCCGTGAGAGAGTCAGTCCGTGAGAGAGTCAGTCCGTGAGAGAGTCAGTCCGTGAGAGAGTCAGTCCGTGAGAGAGTCAGTCCGTGAGAGAGTCAGTCCGTGAGAGAGTCAGTCCGTGAGAGAGTCAGTCCGTGAGAGAGTCAGTCCGTGAGAGAGTCAGTCCGTGAGAGAGTCAGTCCGTGAGAGAGTCAGTCCGTGAGAGAGTCAGTCCGTGAGAGAGTCAGTCCGTGAGAGAGTCAGTCCGTGAGAGAGTCAGTCCGTGAGAGAGTCAGTCCGTGAGAGAGTCAGTCCGTGAGAGAGTCAGTCCGTGAGAGAGTCAGTCCGTGAGAGAGTCAGTCCGTGAGAGAGTCAGTCCGTGAGAGAGTCAGTCCGTGAGAGAGTCAGTCCGTGAGAGAGTCAGTCCGTGAGAGAGTCAGTCCGTGAGAGAGTCAGTCCGTGAGAGAGTCAGTCCGTGGAGAGAGTCAGTCCGTGAGAGAGTCAGTCCGTGAGAGAGTCAGTCCGTGAGAGAGTCAGTCCGTGAGAGAGTCAGTCCGTGAGAGAGTCAGTCCGTGAGAGAGTCAGTCCGTGAGAGAGTCAGTCCGTGGAGAGAGTCAGTCCGTGAGAGAGTCAGTCCGTGAGAGAGTCAGTCCGTGAGAGAGTCAGTCCGTGAGAGAGTCAGTCCGTGAGAGAGTCAGTCCGTGAGAGAGTCAGTCCGTGAGAGAGTCAGTCCGTGAGAGAGTCAGTCCGTGAGAGAGTCAGTCCGTGAGAGAGTCAGTCCGTGAGAGAGTCAGTCCGTGAGAGAGTCAGTCCGTGAGAGAGTCAGTCCGTGAGAGAGTCAGTCCGTGAGAGAGTCAGTCCGTGAGAGAGTCAGTCCGTGAGAGAGTCAGTCCGTGAGAGAGTCAGTCCGTGAGAGAGTCAGTCCGTGAGAGAGTCAGTCCGTGAGAGAGTCAGTCCGTGAGAGAGTCAGTCCGTGAGAGAGTCAGTCCGTGAGAGAGTCAGTCCGTGAGAGAGTCAGTCCGTGAGAGAGTCAGTCCGTGAGAGAGTCAGTCCGTGAGAGAGTCAGTCCGTGAGAGAGTCAGTCCGTGAGAGAGTCAGTCCGTGAGAGAGTCAGTCCGGTGAGAGAGTCAGTCCGTGAGAGAGTCAGTCCGTGAGAGAGTCAGTCCGTGAGAGAGTCAGTCCGTGAGAGAGTCAGTCCGTGGAGAGAGTCAGTCCGTGAGAGAGTCAGTCCGTGAGAGAGTCAGTCCGTGAGAGAGTCAGTCCGTGAGAGAGTCAGTCCGTGAGAGAGTCAGTCCGTGAGAGAGTCAGTCCGTGAGAGAGTCAGTCCGTGAGAGAGTCAGTCCGTGAGAGAGTCAGTCCGTGAGAGAGTCAGTCCGTGAGAGAGTCAGTCCGTGAGAGAGTCAGTCCGTGAGAGAGTCAGTCCGTGAGAGAGTCAGTCCGTGAGAGAGTCAGTCCGTGAGAGAGTCAGTCCGTGAGAGAGTCAGTCCGTGAGAGAGTCAGTCCGTGAGAGAGTCAGTCCGTGAGAGAGTCAGTCCGTGAGAGAGTCAGTCCGTGAGAGAGTCAGTCCGTGAGAGAGTCAGTCCGTGAGAGAGTCAGTCCGTGAGAGAGTCAGTCCGTGAGAGAGTCAGTCCGTGAGAGAGTCAGTCCGTGAGAGAGTCAGTCCGTGGAGAGAGTCAGTCCGTGAGAGAGTCAGTCCGTGAGAGAGTCAGTCCGTGAGAGAGTCAGTCCGTGAGAGAGTCAGTCCGTGAGAGAGTCAGTCCGTGAGAGAGTCAGTCCGTGAGAGAGTCAGTCCGTGAGAGAGTCAGTCCGTGAGAGAGTCAGTCCGTGAGAGAGTCAGTCCGTGAGAGAGTCAGTCCGTGAGAGAGTCAGTCCGTGAGAGAGTCAGTCCGTGAGAGAGTCAGTCCGTGAGAGAGTCAGTCCGCGAGAGAGTCAGTCCGCGAGAGAGTCAGTCCGCGAGAGAGTCAGTCCGCGAGAGAGCTCGAGTCCGCGAGAGAGTCAGTCCGCGAGAGAGTCAGTCCGCGAGAGAGTCAGTCCGCGAGAGAGTCAGTCCGCGAGAGAGTCAGTCCGCGAGAGAGTCAGTCCGCGAGAGAGTCAGTCCGCGAGAGAGTCAGTCCGCGAGAGAGTCAGTCCGCGAGAGAGTCAGTCCGCGAGAGAGTCAGTCCGCGAGAGAGTCAGTCCGCGAGAGAGTCAGTCCGCGAGAGAGTCAGTCCGCGAGAGAGTCAGTCCGCGAGAGAGTCAGTCCGCGAGAGAGTCAGTCCGCGAGAGAGTCAGTCCGCGAGAGAGTCAGTCCGCGAGAGAGTCAGTCCGCGAGAGAGTCAGTCCGCGAGAGAGTCAGTCCGCGAGAGAGTCAGTCCGCGAGAGAGTCAGTCCGCGAGAGAGTCAGTCCGCGAGAGAGTCAGTCCGCGAGAGAGTCAGTCCGCGAGAGAGTCAGTCCGCGAGAGAGTCAGTCCGCGAGAGAGTCAGTCCGCGAGAGAGTCAGTCCGCGAGAGAGTCAGTCCGCGAGAGAGTCAGTCCGCGAGAGAGTCAGTCCGCGAGAGAGTCAGTCCGCGAGAGAGTCAGTCCGCGAGAGAGTCAGTCCGCGAGAGAGTCAGTCCGCGAGAGAGTCAGTCCGTGAGAGAGTCAGTCCGTGAGAGAGTCAGTCCGTGAGAGAGTCAGTCCGTGAGAGAGTCAGTCCGTGAGAGAGTCAGTCCGTGAGAGAGTCAGTCCGTGAGAGAGTCAGTCCGTGAGAGAGTCAGTCCGTGAGAGAGTCAGTCCGTGAGAGAGTCAGTCCGTGAGAGAGTCAGTCCGTGAGAGAGTCAGTCCGTGAGAGAGTCAGTCCGTGAGAGAGTCAGTCCGTGAGAGAGTCAGTCCGTGAGAGAGTCAGTCCGTGAGAGAGTCAGTCCGTGAGAGAGTCAGTCCGTGAGAGAGTCAGTCCGTGAGAGAGTCGTGAGAGTCAGTCCGTGAGAGAGTCAGTCCGTGAGAGAGTCAGTCCGTGAGAGAGTCAGTCCGTGAGAGAGTCAGTCCGTGAGAGAGTCAGTCCGTGAGAGAGTCAGTCCGTGAGAGAGTCAGTCCGTGAGAGAGTCAGTCCGTGAGAGAGTCAGTCCGTGAGAGAGTCAGTCCGTGAGAGAGTCAGTCCGTGAGAGAGTCAGTCCGTGAGAGAGTCAGTCCGTGAGAGAGTCAGTCCGTGAGAGAGTCAGTCCGTGAGAGAGTCAGTCCGTGAGAGAGTCAGTCCGTGAGAGAGTCAGTCCGTGAGAGAGTCAGTCCGTGAGAGAGTCAGTCCGTGAGAGAGTCAGTCAGTCAGTGAGAGAGTCAGTCAGTGAGAGAGTCAGTCAGTGAGAGAGTCAGTCAGTGAGAGAGTCAGTCAGTAAGAGAGAGAGTCAGTAAGAGAGAGAGTCAGTCAGTGAGAGAGAGAGTCAGTCAGTGAGAGAGAGAGAGTCAGTCAGTGAGAGAGAGAGAGAGTCAGTCAGTGAGAGAGCAAGTCAGAGATCAAGTCAGTGAGAGAGAGTCAGTCAGTGAGAGAGTCAGAGAGTCAAATCAAATATATTCTTTATTCGGTTACCAGTCACAAGCAACCATAAAAGCACAATATTACATCTGATAAAAACTATATTGATATATTCTAAATTATAAAATTTTATAAAACTATAGATTTGCGACACTTAAGTACATTTTTTTTAAAAGCGGACACTGCAGCAATAACAAACAACATCTAAAAGTTGCAAAGCTAATAACGCAGGACGACATTGTTTTATACCAAACTTCTGTAAAACGGGAATAATCCATCTTTTCCTGGGCTTACTGTAATATTTACAGAAGAACATAATATGTATTGTAGATTGTGCGGAAATCTCATCACAAGTGCATTTAATCAATTCTTTAGACCAGTCATTCATGTCAGGGTAAGTAACTAAACGATGTAAAATGTTTAGTTTAAATCAAGTTAATAAAAAACGCTCATAATCACTCATAGTTAGATTCAAATATGGTTGCATTCCCACACTAGAAAGTGTAAGTTGATGTGCTGATACAGTAGATTTTTTAGACTCATTTAAAGCCCTCTTCTCGTGCAAAAAATTTAAACATTTAGTTTTAAAATCATTCCTTGACTCACCGCACATTGATAAAGGATCATTAAAATATTCTGAGTGACCAATACTACTTAAGAACGTTTTAACGTATTGAATCCATCTAAAGCAGCTAACCCCATCTAATCTCAAAGCATCATTTAAAATAGAGCGATTAAATGTAATTTCATCTACCGTCCAGATTTTGAACCATAATAAAACTGGCTGTAACCTGATCAAATCCTCTAAGTACGGTATGCCTAACTCAACATGGCATATATAATTTGCCGTACTATCCGGAACAGCCAAAATAAACTTAAGAAAATGGTTCTCTATAATCTGTAGAGCACTCACATCAGAATATCCCCATATGCCTGCACCGTAAATGGCAACAGATGTACATTTAGCCCTATAAATTTGCAGAAGTTCACATGGTGGGCGTTTACCCAGCTTTTGGCTAAAATTGATCAATGCCTTTACTGATTTGGTGAACAAAAGCAGTCTTGTGCAAATAGCCTGGGTCCAAGATCCAGAATCGCTAAAAAGAATCCCCAAATATGAAAAATCTTTAACACTAATAGGTTTTGTGTAGATAAAAATGGGGCCCGCCCTGTTTTTAGTACCCTTACCACAGCCCATAAAAAAAGTTTGAGCAATTAACTTTCAGCCCCAAATTAGACATAAAATCTGTAAAAATATTGACAACCTTTTGAAGCGCAAGCGGGGTTCGGGCCATTAAAACCGCATCGTCCGCATATAAAAGTGCGGGGATGGGTCGCCCCCCTACGAGAGGTAAATCATTACAGTTCTCAACCAATACCGCCTCTAACCTGTTAATGTACAATGTAAAGAGGAAAGGGGCAAGGACACATCCCTGACTCACTCCTCTTTGTACACGGAAAGGTTTAGTGCATTCACCACACCCTCCGTACCGGACCTTTGCGCTAGCCCCTAAATATAGCTGCCTCAAAAAATTAATAATTAAAATATCTATTCCTAGATTCTCTAAAATTCCCCATAACTTATGATGCACAACACAATCAAAAGCCGCAGTTAAATCAACGAAAGCCATAAAAATTCTCCCCCCCCTTAACTCTCGTATATTTTTCCAAAATGATGTGTAAATTTAACCCTTGCTCAATGGTACCCATACCCTTCCTAAAACCATATTGGAGATCTCTTAAAATGTTATGCTCATCTGCCCACACCTGCAAAGAGAGTCAGTCAGTGAGAGAGAGTCAGTGAGAGAGTCAGAGATCAAGTCAGTGAGAGAGTCAGTCAGTGAGAGAGAGAGTGAGAGTCAGTAGGCAGTGAGAGTCAGTCAGTCAGACAGAGTCGGTCAGTGAGAGAGAGTGAGTCAGACAGTCAGTCAGTCAGAGCGAGTCAGAGAGTCAGTCAGAGAGAGAGAGAGAGAGAGAGTGAGTCAGACAGTCAGTCAGTGAGAGAGTCAGTGAGAGAGAGAGAGAGTCAGTCAGTCAGAGAGAGAGTGAGAGTCAGTCGGTCAGTCAGTCAGTGAGAGAGTCAGTCTGTGAAGCACTTTTGTTTTTAAATGTTGCACAGTAGCCCGCGCTGCTGTGCAATATGTTTAAAATCAAAAGGGAGGGGGAAGCAACATAAGTGAGGAGGCGAAGGGAGCAGCAATAACAGACGGTGCTTATAGAGAAAGCAAAATGAGAGGGGAGGGATAGAGTGCGGGACAGGTGCAGGTGGAATGGGATGAGGGAAGACGAAATAGTACCCTAATCACATTGGGAGCAGTGGATGGGCACTGATTAAGTTGAACCAATCTGTGCTTGGTCCCATGCTTCACAGAAAAGAACGGAAGTGACATTTGTCCTGTGCCTGCCAATTAGGAGTCTGCAAAAGAAGAGTAACACTGAAGCCAACAAATGGTAAGCAATAGGCAGGCTCGAGGTCCTTTATTGTAAACAATAGTGTCTTGCAGGAGACAGCGAATGCAGTGCATGCGCTGTCGCAGGCTCGACCTAAAAAGGGACATGTTTTCCTAATGAAACTTTAAATAGTTGCAGATGTGTACTAAAATGCTAATGAGTGTAATGCATATGAGTGATGCATTAGACATGGTTTCTTGTAGCCCTAAACCACACGAGGCACCCAATTGCATGTACTTGCAATATACTAGTTTAGAGTTTTTCACAAACCACTAAATTAATATGGATAAGTACAGATAAAAATAGCAAAAAATAAATATGGATAATTACAGAATGAAATGGCTACAAAATAAATACCATAAAACTGGGAGCTGTACTTATAAAGCTATAGCAATTAGAGGGTGGCACATTTTCTATTCGCAACAGCAACTAAAATGGAGTAACTCCTCTGGCCTTGGGTAAGAAATGCAATTAGAAGGCGAGCAGAAATCTAGCAGAAGGATGCTGGCTGTGGCTTTTGCATTAGAGAACTCACTGAGGTGCATGTGAACACGAAGGCCGGAGATCTTCTTCCATGGGTGTAGCTGATACACACTAGTTGAGACTTTCGTATTTAAAGGCCAATACTCACTGAGACGAAATCATACTTAAATAGGTGAATGTCATTACTTGGTAACCCAGCAAAGAAACTTAGAAGCTGCAACAAGGACAAAAGACAAGTACTGTCATGTATGTACTACACGTTAGTGTTAATGATATTCTGAGAAGTATGTGTACTAATACCAAAGCGGGTACAGTATACAACCTGGAACCAGAGTGAGTACACAAAACTAATTTCCCTAGTACTCGAAAAACATTACCACGAAAGGCGATTGAAAATTGGTCTGAATAGCTGCAAGGCTCATAACACAAGAGCACTTCTTGTTGAAATATCACGAGTAACTGGAAGTTTCCCCTCTTATTTGAGGGTTTACAATGAGTAGTGAAAAAAGAAGTCCCCAGTCACCTGAGATAATAATTTAGATTGCTTTATCTGCTCAAGTCAAATTCATGAGGCGCTATCATTTCAGGGCAGAGCAGGCAGGAGATGGCCAGATCTAAGAAAGCCCAGCAGGCCTTGAGTTGGGGGGGCGGGTCAGCCACAAGCAGCAGCTGATGGGCAAATGAGGGAATGGACATGACACACCTGAGACAAAAAATAAAATACTGTTCATTCTTGGAGTAAACCCCCTGCTACCAAGAAAAGAGAACCTTTGATTCCGTCAAAAAGAGCCAGTGATGCACTGCTGAATGTAAGGCGCAAAAAATTGAACTAAGTGAGGCAGGCCTCCGCTGGGGTGGAGGGTCGGTGCTTGGCTCACTCACTTCATTAAAGCACTATTAACAGACCTCTGGTTCTCATTGATAGGTGGCACTCTCACAAGTTAGAAATAGCAGGAAGCAAGGCGATCGACTGCACGGAAACTGGGCAATCGTTAGAATGTAGCTACAAGGAAATATAATTCCTTTTAAGTCCCACATTTAATGCTACACTCACATGCAGAACACTCAGTGACCCCTGCCAAACGAAATTTCATTCTGCGCGCGTCCCCAGGCGGGTTAAACGACAACCTACAATCCGTGCTGGACACATTACTCGAGACCCGGTGCCAAGCAATATAGGATCGCCTTTCTAGAGTTAATTTTTAATTTCCTGACTCCTGGTTGCACGTGAAATGCTCAAGCAAACTTGGCAGTCACTTCGTGGCATGTGTGGACCTAATTGCACAAGTGAAGGCAGACTCGACCCAGAGGGGAAGCCTTCAAGGCTGGCTCCGCAGGATGTCAGAGTGTGCTGCGCCGCTGAAATATGTCTCACAAGCGCTGCACGCGGCGCACAATTTAAGAAAGGGATTACAAACCCACTCCTATTTGAGCAACAATTCCCATTAGCTAGCCCGTGAAGCGTTTTGTATTCTTCCTGGTATTACCTTGAGGAGTTTAAAAAAAAAATTAAAAAGTTGCACAACAGCAAAGATAGGCAGGGCTTGTCTTTTCTTTTTACATCATCCATAGTCGGGCGATAAAGTTTTCCTGGTCAACATCGAACTCACAGAAGTAGTTGGTGCCTGTCATTTTCTTTATTTCGCTCTGCAGAAAGTCTGACCCAACGCTATTTATTTATTTGGCATTGCTTTATCAGCCTAATCGCGGTATCCGCTTCTCACGACTCCGTCGGCCTTAAAAGAGTTCGAAAACAAATGAGAAATAGGGACGTCCAGCCCGAAAAGCCCTGCTTCCAATTTTCTGACGGAAATTAAATGTATACATCACGGCCCGGGCTCGCGACCAGGCAGCTGAACATCTGGTCATCTCTTTGAGGCGGAAAGGAAGTGTGCGCTGCAGCAGGGACGTGCCTAAAGAAACAAGCGGCAGGGAAAGCGTTCGCTTTCGCTTCCAAAACAAACACGCCCGCGAGTGGTGCGCGCGCGCGCCTGCTTTCAATTATCGCGCCCGTGTCTGGGCACGATAATTGAAACCACAAGGCCTATTGGTATCTATTACGCGCACCAAGCGCGTAATAGACACCAATAGGCCATGGGCGGAGCAATGCGCCCGCCTTTGGCCAATTGCGTGCAGTCTTTTATAAAAGACGCATGCAAAGGCCAATCGCGTAGCACAAAAGGAATCCCACACGCACGGGCGTGTGCGATTCCTAGGTCAGCTTCGATTCCCCGTTTTACCTACTAAATGTCTCGCGCTGCGCGAGCACTGCTGCGCAGTGCACCGCTAGGCACGAGACCTAAAAATGGTAGGTATAGAGTTAATTGTAGAACTCTATGTTGTGCTCTAGAATGATAGGTATGTAATAGGGCTCTGTATGAGTATTATCTACCGGGAGGCCGTTCGTATTGGATGCTTTCTTTCCAGCAGGGGTTGGAATAAAGGAACTCTTATTCTACTAAACTTCTTGTACGTGACCATTCTTTGGAGAATGCTACAGAAGGGTAGTATAACAGCATTTGTGAGAGCAAGGCTCAGACCTCTTGGCAGCCAGGGTATAA
Source organism: Calotriton arnoldi (assembly GCA_963921515.1). Taxonomy (NCBI): domain Eukaryota; kingdom Metazoa; phylum Chordata; class Amphibia; order Caudata; family Salamandridae; genus Calotriton; species Calotriton arnoldi. Next base: position 2,306,492 of record CAWUFW010001595.1, read on the forward strand.
AGGAAGTGCCGGGAGGGCAGATAGTAGCAAGGCACACGGAAGGCATGTGGATAAAAAAATTTTTTTTAAAAAGCACTATGACGCACCTAGTCTGGGGCAGTAAGCGCTATATAAATGCAATGACGCAGCCAGCAGTATTCGAATGATAGTGTTTTTTTATTGGGGGTGGGAATACCACGGACAATGAACAAAAGGAAGGAGGGCGGGTGAGGGCAAGCAGACCACCAGGCGAGGAACATGAGGGAGCCGTCTGAAAAAGACCCACTTCAGTAGAGTGCTTAAACCCGAAGAAAAATGCAGTGCCTAAAAAAGAAAACGCATTTCTAATGCAATAGGTCCCGCATTTGGAGAGTTAGAGCTATGGGTGTTGTAAAGGACAATGTCTTTCACCTATGTGTATTGGTTTGGAGTGTAGTGGATGTATGTGGGTGTAGTGGAATTATGTGGGTTGTATGGAATGGTGAGGGGTGGTATTGTGTGGTGTGAGGTGTATTTATGTAGTGGAATTATGTGGCATGGTGAATAGGTAGGGGTGAGAGCTGCACAGAATAGACAAAGGAAGACAGAAATAGGTAGTTTGTGCAGGAAGTGGTGTGTGAGCATTGGTCTTTCCATCAACCTAGGCACTTCCTACTACAAACTCCTGAAGGTATACGCTCCTCCTCGTTATATAGTTTATATTTCCAACTCTTTGCTGTCCTTTGGCATCCGCTTCCTCACTCATCCAACCACCCCTATTCTACAAGCAGAAGATGTTCACATGCAGTGGTGTATATAAAGCGTAATATGGTTTCTAATAAAGATATTCCAACAACCACGGAAAGACGAAAACTGCAAAAAAATTCATTCTATATATTGATTCAGAAACAACAAATACACCCCGATAACAGGGCATCATAAATGAAACCAATGTAAAGAATTGTAAAAAGAAAAAATTGAAAAAAAGTCACTTTTTTCACTTTGAAATATAATTGTAATGCAGCAAACATTACGAAACCTCTTCAAAATTATTTGAACTAGTCTGGCTACTGCGGATTATTAAAGCAAACAGGCTGAATCAGCCTGTTTAAAAAAAAAAATAGAGGATTTTACCAAATTCTGATTAGAGTTCACATTTCCTGGGTTCATGGGCAAGTAGCTCATCCAGGTCAGATTTTATCTATAGCATCCTGGAACTATTACTGCTGTGTATCACATTGCAAAATCAGGACTGCACGTCTCACAAAGCATACCAAAAACATGGACTGGATGAGTGCTCGCTCAGGCACGGATCTCGAAAACTTGAAAAATGTCTTATTCAAGTGCCAGATTATGGCATTTCCGGACACGGAAAACAGTTATAAATGGCTTGCATTTTTCTACAAGAAGGGTGTGACATTTGTATCTGTAAGGAATATTAGCATTGTGCGGTGCCCATAAATAGTATTAAATTTTTGAACAGCATGTCCATGAACTATTTTTGATTGACTTACACTTGGCGAATTATAGCCAGTATATGAAAATGTAGCGGACATCATTCATGTACCCTATATTGGTCAGAATTCTATGAACATCGATTTAGAAATAAAGTTTGCTCCTTGCCTTCTATATCACAGCACCAAAATATGCCCCAGAAGCGAGGAGTCTCTACTTTAAAGATGGGAGGCCGAGAAGATGAGATGCAGGCTTTACATGAGAAGGGACTACAGAAGTTAGGCACCTGCCACATACACGAGTCATTTATTACAAGGCCCATGTCAGCACACCCAGAGCCCTCTTATTTTCAGATGAGCTATCAACGGGGATCTTCTGGTCAACAAAGTTATGGTGATAGGGACTGCCTAGCCTCCTCCCGCGATAACAATCCTCCACCCCTACTCAAAGATGTAATTAAAGGATGCCTCCCCCGCCCCCCCAGACAGCCAGCCTCCCAACAAGATGGCAGCGATGGGGTGAGCAGCTTGAGCTCAGAGCAGGCCGCACCTCCTCCCGTTCGGTATGCTGGGGAGACAGAATTCACCTACCTCGGAGCCCGGAACAAGAAATGTGTTTCTGACCTAAAAAACACGTACATTCAAACACCAATGAACATGTTCCTAACACGTCAACAAGAAGCATGTCCCAAACGACAGAAAGTAACACCCTCTGACATAATAAAAAACATAGCATGTCCCCAACATGGAAAAGATACACGCCAAATAGAAATACGCCCCTAACACACACTTTTCTTCACAGAAAACACACACAAAAAACTCTACCTGACTAAAATGAGGCGCAAGGGCAGATCAGTTGAGAACTTTCAGCCAGAGGAATGCAAAATCCACAGGCACAGAATGAATGTGCCTACAGTCACTTCAACAAGGGGAGGGTGCTGAAACATCAGCTCAAGGACTTAAACATTTTAAATAGAAATCACACCTTAGTTTACAAGGTAACATTCATTTCTGGTAGGCACGGGTGATTAAGTGATTTGCCCAGAATCACATGATGCTGAGCCAAGGCTCAAACCTGCTTTCCCAGTTCCCAAGTCTGCAGCTCAAGCCGTTATGCCATTAAAAAAAATGTTTTAAATCCAAAAACAAAGTTTTGAAACTAGTATTCTCCACCCCTCTTTTAATGCGAGTGACACATGAAGAACAGCAATGACCAATCTTCAGCACTTGTGCTTGCAGGAAATAAAGAGGCAAGCAGGTACCCTGCAAATGTATTCCAGTTCCACTTCCATCACTCCTCGATGTAAGGTCGCAGGGTGGTCAGGCGTGCTGCACACATTCTGTCCCCGGATAACGCCCATGCTTTCCCTGCGCGGCCTGGCCCGAGCCTTCTTTGCAGTTGAGGTGAGGCACTGCTCCCCTACAAAAGGCGGGGGCGGTGGTGTACCCTGTGGCTGCTCCTAGCAGTGGGACGGCAGACTGCACTGCTCTATGAGTGTCTCCCTGGGTACCCGTGCAGCGGAGCAAGTTTAACTGCGGGCTAAGCAGGGCCTCGAACTCCATGGGCCGCCTCAGAGTTGCACCGCAGGTTACAACAAGAGTGTTATGTTTCATATAGAGGACCTAATATAGACGCGTTCATATTTGCCGTATATGGTCATATTCGCATATGCCCTATTATGGTCATAATCGTATATGCCTTATTTTGGTCATAATCGTCTATGCCCTATTATAGTCAAGATCTCCTATGCCCTAATATAGGCATGATCCTTCACCTACATTAGTTCCCTACAGTACACAACGAGCTCCGAGGGTTGAACGTTATCTAGTCTGTGGTTAGAACACTGCAGGGTTTTTCCCAAACACAGGCCTACAATGTACTAATAAATTATGCATGAGCATTCACCAGCTACATCTCCCGCATAATATGTATGTACAAAGTTCACCCCTGACGTCTTCCTCATGTCTAAAAGACCAATACAAACCATACTGAGGGACGAGACACTTTAGGGTATAAATACACCACATCTTGCCACAGTAAGATAGAGGGAACTGAGACTTCCATGCTGACACACTGACCACAGACACTGAGGCTCCTGCATGCAGTCGCTCCAGCTGACAGCGGTCTAACAGCCCTTGCGGGGTGTCCAACCCGAGACCAGGACGGGGTCCCACTCTCTCTCTATTCAGGTATGGGGGTTCGACTAAATCCTAGAAGGATTCTTGGCTCTTAGGCTTCTAGACCTACACATATGCTAGGTACACTCCGGTACATCTAGTTAGGCATCGCAGGAGTATGCACACTTTTCATAATGCTATTATATTCATGTATTTATTCATGATTCTTGCAATATGGTAGAACTGTACTATCCCTTCACTTTGATCGTACTGCTGATAATATATCTCTGCTATTGTCTGCTGCAGCACATATATTTTACACTAGAATAACAACTGTTCAATAAATACTTATTGAAACGCCCAGACTGTTTATTCTGTGTAACTCTGAGACAAACCGAATAAGTAAGCACGAGTGACTGAGCGAAAAGTAGTACATTGTTTCCACGATTGAGGGATCAGGGTTGTCATGATCCAAGGTTGCCAGAAACTAATCTCTCCCCGATAAGAGGAGATTCTAGTGGCACTGTGAGCTAGCTAATGCAAATTCGGCTAACATATGCGGTGGGGGTGCAGCGAGTCAGTCTAACACCAAGCCCACAGTTTGTTATCCAAACGCACAGGTCCTGCAGGGGTACTATAGGAACTACACGACATGGCGCTGCCAACGTTGCGTGGGTACTTATTTAACAGTAGAATCTGAGTAGTTCAGTCGTGCTATTCTCAGAGAACCTACTCACAAAAGCCCAGAGACGTCTGGAGTGGGTGGGCACAAACTCCGCCACAGCTGAGTAGGCGAGATATCCTATTTATCGGCTGTTGGTTAATCAAGCTTGAAGGACATTTAGTTGATAAATTGTGCATAAAACCTTTATCTTAAGTTCTCTTGGAAAAGATTTTCTTTTCAAAATGACAGAGCGATGAAGAAAGAGTAAATCTGCATGTCTCAGCAGGAGAAACACCCGAAAATGCAATTGAAATTGCACCTAAATTCAGACATACGCTCACCATGAAACTATTTAAAAATGGTTCACCACCAAGAGGTGGCGTAGTAGCTCTCGTGATTGAGGAACATGAATCAAATAAAATAGAGGTATTCTATTCAGGGGTTACATTCCCAGCAGCAGATGCCGTCACAAAGACATTTCACTACTACATAGGAGATGCACCAGAGGAATACTGTCCATTCGATGACAGATTCCACTCACGGACCATGAACACATACTGGTTTAAAGGCGCCCTACCCCACTTAAGAGCAAGAGTAAGACTAGGCCCGCTCGGAGGAGACGGGCCACATGGCCAATACTAGCGGCTTACACACCGCATCCTGACATTGACACAATGCCACAGCCAGAATTACTCATACAACACAAAGATTTCATTAAAATCTACAGGAACTTCACACAATTCGTCATGAGGACTCTCAGTTCAACCAACAACAGTTGCAACAAACTGGACCCAATACCAGGGTACAGCAACTAAAATTACTCCTCAAACATTACACGCGGTAATGGGCAAAATGCCCGCAAAACGCGAACAAATACTATTCTAGATAGCTCAGAAAATGACTCGGCTTGAGGCAGTATTCCCGAATACTACCACCTATGATAAACACAGAATACTAACAATCTGCTTGCCCATGGGGATCACACCACAAATGGAGGACTGCACCTCTTGGGGTTCAGTCTTTGCAGCCATATATACAAGAATGCATGGTATCCCGTCATTAGCAGTAGTACCTGACATATTGAGTCAGATACAAAATGAGTACGGAGCAGAGCCTGCCCTAAACTTAGGGATGAAGTTACTAAACAACTTTGATCAGGTATCAGCCATAATACTAGCTAACATTAAGGGGGAAGCAGCTTCAGTGGCGATCCGCCAACGCCTAAGGGAGTTCAGTCCAATAGATCAACAACACGAACTACCCAAAATAATTGAAACTTCATATGCAGAACTACGCAGAGACAGTCTAGGTGGGAAAGCATTAAAACCACAACTGGTGGGCAGTCCTGAAAAGGACACTACAAAGCAGACACCTACTTCTTCTAAAAAGAAGTGGGAAAATAAAAAACAACAAAAGTCTAAAGACAGCAGATCTCAATCCAGAGGTAGGTCTCCTCAACAGGAGCCCTCTGAAAGGAGGTATAACCTCAGGAATAGGGATAATATTAAAAAAACCTGACAGGTATCAGGATACTGATACACATTCCGCTCGTTCCTTTCAGGGTTCATCAAAAAACTCCGAGAGGGAAGGACGGTCAGAGGAGCGTACAAAGTCCAGAGACACGCAACGCGCTGTATACTACGCACCTAAAAAAGAAGATAAACAGAAACCTCAGTTCAAAATGAAGAAGGTAGCAGGTCTCAAGATCAGACATGCCCAGAATTCTGAGGACACAGCTTCTGAACAGGGAATGGGCTGACGATGCTAGACAGCGCGGCAGAAGAAACAATAGCTCGCCAGAACCTGAAGGAATTTCTGGTGACAGCGGAGTGAGTGAGTATATCACGGTGGAAACACATGATACTCTGGTAAGTGTCCCACATAAGTTACATGAGATAACACTCCGGATGAAGGGGGACAAACCCAGGAAAGTTAAAGGTCTCTTTTGGAAAAATCTGTCACCTGGATATGACATACTATTAGCAGAGCAAGAATGGCCGCCAGCATTCGCCATGGAGTGCCCTAAGGGAGAAAAGGTAATTTTTCCAGCATTTTCCGACCTCGTTCCCATACATTTAAAACATGCATATGCGTAGGAGTGGGCGGTTGCCCTAGCTCCAGCATTGTACAAAAATCATGCTGGCTGGGATGAGGATTCAACCCACCACGTGATCCCTTTAAAAGTTTCCCCAAATGCTCAAAGGCAATACCCTATAAAGCAGGAAGCTAAAAACAAGTCCGGGAGATCCTAGATCAACTTGAATACCAGGGTGTGATAGAAAATTGCACTTCACCTATGAACAATCCTTTGTTCCCCGTATCAAAACCTGACAACACATCGTTTAGTTTTAGATTACAGACACTTAAACACTTGCACAAAGACATTTGCAGTTCAAAATGCACACAGTGCCGCATTAATGAATAACATTGTGCGACCAAAATAAAAAACTACACTTGACATCTCAAATGGATTTTTCTGCCAAAATATAGCGCCTGAAAGCAGGTATCGGACCGCATTCTCAGCGCTAGGGTCACAACGGCAATTTTGTCGTTTGCCCCAAGGGTATAAGAATAGCCCGGGGTTGTTTTCAGCAAGGGTAACAGAGTTACTCCAGAATTTGGATGAAGCATTGTCCTATGTGGATGATATTTATCTGACGGACGATGACTTACCGAGGCACTTGACCAGGGTGAGCACCATTATTATGGGATTCGCCTCTGAGGCCTATAAATTTAATTTCAAAAAATCAAAAATTGCCCATCTCAATGTCCTGTTTCTGGGATATGAGCTGTCAAGTGAAGGGAAAAGCCTAGCAGCTAACTTTTTAGAAAAGTGTGCGCTGCTCCAACCGCCAAAATCATTAAAGAATTTACAATCAATTCTGGGATTCCTAAATTTTGGTCGAACATACATTTTGGATTACGCAGAAAGAGTAAAACCTTTCTACGACTTAATAAAACCTGACTTTTCAGTCAGACAATGGACACAGGAACATACAAACATCCTACGTTCACTACAGGAAGACATGATAGCTTCAAAACATTTACAGACACGCGTAAACGTACGCAACTTAGTGATACGAGTAATAGCGGGTCAATGCGGGTACACTTATTTAACTTTCAATGAAGGCGAAACAGGATCAATCGCATACAAATCACTCCTGTACACAAACGCAGAGATGCGTTTCACTTCAACAGAAAAAATCCTGACCGCAGTGCAGACCGCTGTAGCAAGAGAAAGAGCTCTGGCTCAGGGAAAGCGCATAATAGTCGAGACCCCAGTACCAGCCTTAGAGGCTGTTACAAAGGCTAGCATTCCAAATGCGAAAGCCTTACATCCCAGATGGATACAATGGGCTAATTCTCTTACTGCAACAGATGTTGAATACAGATTTGATCCAAATTTAAAAACACAAGCATTTCTGCAATACGAACAAGAATATCCTCTACCAAATGAGATTTTGCCTCTCGATCAGTATGAATATATTATTTACACTGATGGATCTGCTCAACCGGCCATAGGGAGTAAGCAAGCTTACAGCGCAACGTGTGCAATCGTTAAAGGTCGCATGCGCGATGGAAAGTTCCACCCAAGTTACACTAAAACGCAATCTCTAGTAGACTGCACGGCTCAGTTGGCAGAATTAAAAATACTGGCACTGGTAAATACGGAACACGAATTCCCCACACTGATTGTGTGTGATTCCCTTTACTGTGTACAGTCGTACAATGAATATTTACATCATTGGGAACAAAACGGGTTTAAAGACGCAAAAGGTGGCACAATTAAGCATAAAATGCTATGGGAACAGGTAGTGGAGTTGAGAAACGAACTACCAAGGGCTCACGTGATACATACACTGAGTCATCAGCGTGATGGCGTTCAAGTTGAAGGGAATTCATTGGCTGATGAAGCTGCAAAGGGGGCTGTACGCACAGACGCCGTAGCTGCAATCACTCGTTCAAAAACGAGAATAGACGGCGAGATTTTGGTAGCTGTCAATGCTTCACGCAAAGGTAGCACAGCAGTACCTAAAAAATTTCCACTCAAGTACTCCTACAAGTTAGATGCACAAAACATTCCATATGCTCAGATTCCGGGAGTGGGGGATAGAGTAATACCAAATATGGATCGTAGGCAAGGCTTAATTCTAGCAGCACACAAGGGTTTGGGTTCTGCACATACAGGTGTTACAGCGACTATTTCTTTGCTGAAACAGCGCTACTGGTGGCCAGGGTTAAAGCAGACCAAAGACTGTCTTAAAGTGCGACATCTGCCAGCAGATGAAAGGCTCCACCGTAGCATGCCCAGCACAGACACCATTACTAAAATCAGACAAACCGCTCGCATGTGTGTATTTGGACCACTGCGGACCCCTACAATCTGATGGGGCCAAGAAATATATCATGGTTGCAGTGGATTCCTGCTCTAGATTCCTATGGGTTTGGCCTCAGCGCTGTGCTGACGCTCGAACTGTTATAAAAGATTTGCGAGTCTTTATCAGCACATAAACAAGTGGCACGTTACATTCTGACCGTGGCCCGGCATTTAGCTCTCGGGCTTACAAAGAGGTCATGGAAGGAATGGGAGTAGCATTGCGGTACTCCTCTCCGTACCATCCTGAGGGAAATTCGGTTGTGGAGAGGAAAAACCGGGACTTAAAGCAATCTTTAACAGCTAGCATATTTGGCAAAGGCGGTAGATGGGTCGATCACCTTTATGGGGTCCAAAGAGCAATAAACAATCAGCCAAGAAGCTCTCTAAGGGGTGTCACTCCTTACGAGGTCCTATTTGGGACAAGAATGTGGGTACCTGATCTGGATTGTGGAGGCACAGTGGGGGATGAAAAACCATTTGATATCCATGATCGTTTGGCTGTTATACAGGATCTAAATGAATCCAGGACACAACAAAGCAACGTCCACTTAAAACAGACCGCAACTGAGGAAGTCAAGGCAGTAACGGCAAGACCTGTCTGGATCCCAAAAGTTGGGGATCTGGTCAGAGAGAAGATTGCAGACAAGAAAGAATTCGGACCATCCTACAGAACGGCTGTACCGGTCCTAGCAATCCAAGGCACAAGAACTGTACTTCTGCCGCCTCTTGCCGGGAAAAAGGAGAAAAGATTTGCCTCAATCGACTTAATCAAACCACACTATGTGGCTGATACTAAACAGTAGGCCTCGTGGACTCCACAGTAGCAGACACCCTACTCTCGCTACAATCCAAGAAGTTCAAACAGAAAGACTCATCACGTTTGAAGAGCCACCTGTACGGAATGAAGGACTAAGCAACAATGCTATGGAACTCGTTCCACTTCAACAAGAAGAAAATCAACTTAACAACCAAGTTGCAATCAGACCGTCTACTGACATCTACGTCAACATGCCTCGTCAAGAGCAAAATCCAATTTCAACAAATCCCGATGCAATTCCAACAATTGATCGAACTGCTTCTGGCTATTTCATGAACTTTGATACGTTTTCACTGGATCAAAGCGAGCCGGAACCGATGCCAGCCCAAAAAAAAAAAAAAATTCACACAAACAGAAACTCATGGACTTTTTGAACTTTTTTAGAGAGACTTACCTGGTGTCACCTTGGATAGAACTATGGTATATCACTGGGATATTATTTTTTCTTTTCTGGCTAGGTTTAATTATAACTTTTAGTATGCTTATTAATGGACGATATCTCCAGCAGAGCTCTACAGCCCAAAGAGTCAATTTGATTTTAAAACCACACCAGTCTTCACATCGTGAACCAAGAGACTGGTCTTCAGTGAACATCACAGCAGTTCCTATACCGGACGGTATAGTATGGGACAAGATTGATTTTGATATATTCGGTCCGACTGAACTTTTAAAGCTTAAACATGTATTTAAAATTTCTTTAAGTGATATCATTACCTCCAGTACATTTTCTGATTGGGACACAACCTGAATAATATGATGTCTGATTTAGAAAAAACTGCAGCATTTCCGAACAATGAAATGTTAGAGGGTACTTCAGACTATGATACATTGTACTGTTACCAACATTATGGTCATCATTTCTTGCACAAATCAATAACACCTAGAAATGTATTTGAATACCACCAGTGGGAACACTGCCCAACACCTCCAAAAGGTAGTTCGCAAACTTTTGCACAGAATTCACATACTTTTCAGGGTTTAATACATCTGACCCGAAGTCATTTTATTACAAGGCGACAAAAACAGCGCACAAAATTATGTTGACTAACACCAAACATATTTACTCTGCTTCCTTTATGACCCAGTTGTCTACACAGGGTTTCGACCTATGGAAAGACACTATAGATTTAAAATCAATCTGGGGTTCTAGGGACTGGCAAGTCCAGGGAACAGAAGCTCTTTTTAAAGCATGCCTCATTCCACAGCAGATGATATTTCTAAATGAAACTGTGCAACAGACATCCTGTCTTGGACTAGCCAAAAACAAGGACATGAACTCGCCTGGGTTTCCAGCACCATCACAGATGGGTGGGGGGCAGAATTCAACTACACATGAGGTAGGATTAGATGACATTCTCCAGTACAACAGGTCAGATCCCAATTGGACAGAATGGCTGATTTGGCCCATTGACACAAACACATGTCAACAGATTCCTAGGAATAAGCGAGGGGTTTAGTATCAGTAGGCCAGATACAAGTTCTGTACAAAGACAACACCCAGGGGTAGTGACATCCTATAGTGTTGGGAAGTTGTGCCTTGATTGGCTAGAGACCTCAACACTCACAGAAGTAAAACATCACTTGACCTTACTCACACCTGATGTAGACCTTAGGGATTTCTTGCTAGGCCCAAGGAAAAGACGTCAGAAACGTTTCATATATGCTGGCATTTATGCCCACTAGAATGAAAACTGGAAAATATCCCAACAGGAGGCCGCAGAAAGAATACGGGAAATAGACGGTATTAACTTAGAGAAGGCATTAGCTGTAGTGGATAATGGGTTAACGACTTTGACCTCCAGGATTTACTCCTTAGGCAACATTGTGTCTTCGGCGATCGACATATTAGAACAAGATCTGGCCTTGTTACAACACGGGCAATCTCAGTTACGTTCTATTGTGATGTTAAGCTGGACGCTGCAATCTTTGCGTGCAGGCTATATGCCCTGGCGTTTTATAAACACCACGTCTCGGTTTTCAGAATACAATCTAACTGATAGACAGAAATGGCACAAAGGGGAGCCAAATATACAAAGAGAAACTGGAAAGGTTACCATTCACTTTAGGCGAATTACCATCAACTGAATGGCTAATCCATGGCCAAATCACTCTGCCGGTCACTACGTTTCAGTTTCAATATTGCCTTGAGCAAAGGCAGGCAGGCAGATATGAAAAAATGGGTAAGGGTTACATTAAGGAAACTTGGGAGTTACCATATAGATATCGATGCCGGAATGGGGATCGAGAAGTGTATCTGAGTGGTACAAACTGCAAGAACGCTTTAAGCGGTTCTCTCATGTGTCAGGATATTTCTCTGCACGGAGCATGTAGTCGTTCGGCAGCGAATCTATCTTGTCACATGTCAGGGACCCCAGCGGCCATGATCACGCCGGTCTTCCAGCTGCTCTCGAATGGGAGTTACTTGATGCTAAACGATCAAGGTTGCTGTGGGATGCTTCCGGGCATCGCCTATCTGGTCACTGTTAACTCCAGGGTTACTTGCTGTATGCAAGTATTGTTTCCGCCACTGAACACAGTCAGGGAGGCACCGTTATGGCCTTAATTGAATTTTCCTTCATACAATTTGATACTTTGAGCAGACTGAAAGCCATGATTTTACAGCAACCCGTGCCCTTAACCTCCGCTCGAGAAACCTTGGAACTTCAAGTTGCAAGGACCGCGACTGAGATACAGGCGCTTATACGTACGAACTGCCCCTTTCATTTGCAGCAATGGTGGGTCGTATCTTTAACATGTCTGATACGAGCTGTATTGTACACCTATTTAAGACCATAGGGTCAGGACTATTAAGCACCTTTCAGACAGTCCTCGGCGTAATCCCAAATTTTATACACTCCGTATTGGGAAGCGTCTTTGGAGGTCTCCCGCTTATCCTGTTCCTAATTGCAGGAGTCCAGATTGTAATCCTACTGCTACGCAATGGACGGCCCAATTTCCGAGGAAATGGCGAACGTACTCATGGAGCGGAAGTACCGTGAACGCATGGTACAGCTTCTGGGAATACCTTGCCTAAGAGAACTGAATGCCTCTTGGTTTCTATCGTTTAGACCAGTCTGAGTGGACTGCATCTTACCTGTTCTTCGATGCCTGTTTTGCGGAGAAGAATGCACGTTGGATCTCTGTCGAACGTTTCCATCAGATACGCCTCCGGACATGGATGCTATGCTGGACCCCCTAAAGGCCCATGCTCTGCGTTGTCCCCAGCGTCTTCCAATTCTGATGAATGCATTCCTTGAGAATCCTCGGGCGCCGTTTGCTCCTGCTGGGTTAGGTGGTTCCTCCACAGGCACTCAGGTAACTGCCGCACAAGCTGCCGCAGCAGACTGTTGGCAGTGCTGAATTCCATCTATGTGCAATTGACGTTCTCTGTGAGGCGTTGAATTTGTCGTCTGCAGTAGCCAACACCGATTATGCTGTATCTCCAAGCCAGGACACAATCTTGAATTGGCTCATCGCGTCATAAATAACGAACTAAATTTGGAACATTTCCTAAATTGACACTCACTTGAGAAAGAATGGCCTTCTGCTTGTAGTAATGCAACTTTTATAAGTGAGACAATTGACTTTTTCAAGTGGCAACAAAAGAATAGCTGATTTTTAACATTTTTATTGTCCTTTTAAATCCATGTTTTTAGCTGGGTTTAAGAAAGAATTTTAAATTGTCCAGATTTTAAGTATGGTCAGTCATCCAATTCGAGAGTGGAGTGGGTGTTATGTTTCATATAGAGGCCCTAATATAGACGCGTTCATATATGCCGTATATGGTCATATTCACATATGCCCTATTATGGTCATAATCGTATATGCCCTATTTTGGTCATAATCGTCTATGCCCTATTATAGTCATGATCTCCTACGCCCTAATATAGGCATGGTCTTTCACCTACATTAGTTCCCTACAGTACACAACGAGCTCTGAGGGTTGAACGTTATCTAGTCTGTGGTTAGAACACTGCAGGGTTTTCCGCCAAACACAGGCCTACAATGTACTCATAAATTATGCATGAGCATTCACCAGCTACATCTCCCGCATATGTATGTACAAAGTTCACCCCTGACGTCTTCCTCATGTCTAACAAAGACCAATACAAACCATACTGAGGGACGAGACACTTTAGGGTATAAATACACATCTTGCCACGGTAAGATAGAGGGAACCGAGACTTCCATGCTGACACACTCACCAGAGACGCTGAGGCTTCTGCATGCAGTCGCTCCAGCTGACAGCGGTCTAACACAGCCCTTGCAGGGTGTCCAACTCGAGACCAGGACGGGGTCCCACACTTTCTATTCAGGTATGGGGGTTCGACTAAATCCTAGAAGGATTCTTGGCTCTTAGGCTTCTAGACCTACACATATGCTAGGTACACTCAGGTACATCTAGTTAGGCATCGTAGGAGTACGTGCACTTTTCATAATGCTATTATATTCATGTATGTATTCATGATTCTTGCAATATGGTAGAACTGTACTATCCCTTCACTTTGATCGTACTGCTGAAAATATATCTTTGCTATTGTCTGCTGGTTGCTGCAGCACATATTTTACACTAGAATAACTGTTCAATAAATACTTATTGAAACGCCCAGATTGTTTATTCTGTGCAACTCTGAGACAAACCGAATAAGTAAGCACGAGTGACTGAGCGAAAAATAGTACATTGTTTCCACGATTCTGAGGGATCAGGGTTGTCATGATCTAAGGTTGCCAGAAACTAATCTCTCCTCGATAAGAGGAGATTCTAGTGGGACTGTGAGCTAGCTAATGCAAATTCGGCTAACATATGCGGTAGGGGGTGCACCGAGTCAGTCTAACACCAAGCCCGCAGTTTATGTTATCCAAACGCGCAGGTCCTGCAGGGGTACTATAGGAACTACACGACAAGAGGAAGGAAAGGAGCCTGGACACTTTTGAGGGAGCAAAAGGAGAGAAATTCTGATGCAGTCAATCACCGGCCTGAGCAGCACTTTCGTTTTGACGAAGCAACAGCGGTCATAAGGGTATGAACAAAGCAACACGAGGTAAGGCAGACAAAAAAAAAAATTGTGTGCACAAAGGAAGAAAAAAAAAGTAGACCACATGTAACAGGGGCAGGCTCCTGGGAGGGTCAGAAACACCAAATGGCATGACTAAGCATATTCGCCAAACAAAAGCAGGCATTTACAAAGGGCACTAAGAGGAACTAATGGAAAAGATGGGAGGTGCTTGAAGCCCACATTGTAGATATAGTATGTCTCAAAAGAGACAGCGCATGCACTGCCTAGGAGAGACCTAATGAGCAGGGGAAGAACACAATGCATCCATGCTCCAGGGGAGGAAGAAAAAAATCAAAGAGGCGCTAAGCCTGCATCAACTGACCAAAAGGATGCAAGCAAATGAGATTAACAATGAAGCCAACCAATGGCAAGTAATGGGCAGGCTCCAAGCCTCCCTGTAAGTAAACAAAAATGTCTTATAAGCAAAAGTGCGTGGGCTGTCTCAGGTAAGACCTAAAAAGTGAGTAACTTAACCAGTTTTCCAAATAACCAATGAATTACCCCTAAAGGTTAAATTGTGCGTGTCTAAATAAATCCTTTAAGTAACACACTCAGATCCCGACAGGGACAACTTAATCTCACTATATCATGACTTCATTGCACACAGTACCTTAATAGCACAATGCCTAGAAGAGATTACTAACAGTGCCAGGTAAAGCAATGCCATCAAATGCTGTGCTTCCAGTTTAGTCTCACTTATGCTCGCTAGGCCTCGACTCAAGCTACTTCTCAATGAGAACAGTGCTGGAAATGGAAACAAGTTACTATGATAACTCATAAATTGGGAGGCGAGGTGTTGCAGTGGAAAGAGGATAGAGTCATGCAGGCAGAGTCATGAAAAGCAGAGTCCAACAGACAACATATACATGTATTTAGTCTGCAACAAAGAAATTGGCAAAAGGGACAGTGACAGTAAATCTGTTTTGGCTTAATTAGTCACAAAGAGGATGCATTTTAAAATATCTTATAGGGTTAAGGCACCTGCTGCTGAGATCTTTTTGAGCTCAGCAATTTTCAGGAGATAATAGTAAGAACTCTGGTGGTTAATGCAGTTGCTGAGAGATCTGGATTTTGTCTAGTCACAGTTTTGACTCAAAATAGCATAGACTGTAAACGTGCCTACTGCAAAGCACATTGTGTAATATATGCATGTATAGAAACACCATATATACATTTTAAAGATTTTTTATTTTATGTTGATAGGTTAGTGGGTTACTCTGTTTGAAAAGATTCTGTTACTTGAAGTTCATAAATTGCAGTCCTTCTAATACAGTGCAGTGAGCTATGAGCCACCATCAAACTGTAAGGAATGGGTTTATAACCTTATTGTTTTTTTCCTTAATTTGTCATTATTATAAGGCTGCTTATAAAAAAGGTTCCTTTGGGTATTAATAGTCAATCACTTTATTCGATCTGTTAAAAACTACAGATCATAAAAGTACAGAAATATAAGATGCATATAAAAAACCATGTAAAATAAGACGCAGGTTACATTCAAATACATCTTGAAAGTTAATAAAGCGAATAAGAGGCACCATTTCATCTCAGGTCCCTTGGAGATAATAAATAAATATCCCATAAAAGGTATAAAAATAATTGTAACAATTTAAAAACAGCATCATCATCAATCAAGTACCTTCTTAGGATGACAAAGTGTAATTTTAACACTGAGCTAGCTGTTTTAGCATCATTCAAGGGCACTGAGGACCTCATCGCTCCTTCTCCTTAGACAGCTAATAGGAAGGAAGCTATCGCGAAGCAAGTGAGTGCATCACACAGTTTCTTTAAAAACAGTAGAGCAGGGCGACATTGCCTAATTTTGAGTTTCTTTACAATTGGGAGTATAAATTCCGATCGTTCCTTCTCATAGAAGCCACACAAAAAGAATACATGAAGGTCAGAGTGCTCCGATCCCTTGTCGCAGGGGCATGGTGACAGGTCTGTACTTCTGTACCTCTTCGCAGGGAAGCCTAACATCAATGGAATCAAATTTAGTCTGAATCTCAAATATTAGTAGTCTTATTACTACAAACAGCTCTACGCACTGTGGTACGTTTTAAATCCCGACTTTGTGTTTCTCTTAAACATGCACTGTTAACATATAGCTTCTTACCAGTAAAGACGATAAGTGAGCCACAACAAACTTACTGTCACGTTTTTCCTGGTTGTCAATTTGTTTGCGGCAGTTAAAAAACAAAACAAAAAAAATGTATAAGCAGACGGGCAGACTCTGCTTTTCATGATTCCACAACTCCTCACTCCACCCTCTTTCCGTTGCCAAACCATGACCTTCAATTTATGTGCCCCCAGGGTAAATTTGACTAAGCTTTTATAGAAGTAGCAGACCACCAATTTTGAAAGGGTTATGTTGGCCCCAGACTACAAGTATTCTCTTCACTAAGTTACTGGGGCTGCTTTGAAACAAATACCAGCAGCTCGACTCATTTCAGTGACTGACGATAAGTGAATAAGTACGATCCTGAAGGAAAAGCGTGTTTTACGGTGAAAGGTCAAACTAGGTTGGGTGCTTTCTTGATGTAAAAATGTTTTGGTTGTACAGGAGTTACAACAGGCTTTTGCCCTCCTGAGCGGTTTGTGTTGACGGCTACACTACACGTCTGTATGCACTCCAACGGCCACTTAAAGTTGAGAACGCAGTCATTGAGTATTGCTGGTATAACCCCCTCCCCCCCTCCTTAGAGTATCATCATCATTCTTCAGTGTACACAAATACAGCATACCAGATCCTGTTCATAAGAAGGTTTTTCTGGCTCCAATCCATCCTGGTGACCATTAGAAGTGCAGGCCTTTGAACATTTCATGTTGCCTTGGCTTAAAGTATGCTTCGGATGCACACTACAGAAAGATACTGAGACAGCTGAGCACATCAACAGAAGGTAAGCCAGAAAAGTGGGCAAAAATCTGTCCATCTGTATGCTTCACATAAGACATTGTGGTGGGGGAAGGCCATTCCCTAATGGAATATAGTTTTTTTTAAATTCAGACAAAAATGTAAACCCCCAAACACATCAAAATCTTTCCTTTAGATTAAGGATGAGAGTTTCTACCCCAACAGCATATGTCCATCCTATTTAAGATTTGTGCAACGGCAGTCTCTCTTGTATGCCACTCTTCTCACATGATAGCCAACAAAGTATAGATGTTCTCGGTACATACTCTAGCTAAGATAGCCAACTAGTTCATTTAGGTAGACTTGGCATATTCAGTGACATGCTTTTGAAGCAACATTCCTCTAGTTATGTCCAGCTCCTCAGATAGTTTATCTAATTTCGGTAAATCATCCGTTTCATTAAGAGAAATCAATGAGGTCACCCCAGGAATTGTTGCGATAATTACTAGTGTTGCCAGTTTCGCTAATGTGCTTTTTTCTTCCGTTGGTAGACAAAACAAATCTTTCATTTTTTATTTCTCAACACATTGCTAAATAATATGTGCGTGGAGAAGTTAGTAAGAACAAATGTATTTGAATGGAGATCCACTGCTGACAATTTGAAATTTGACAGACTATCTTCATCTCTCCATTTCTCTGAACTAGTGTTTCTGCTCCTTGGATCTGGATCTCTTTTGCTCATCTTTTTCTTTTCTCTTGTGCATGTTAGTCGTTTTTTTACACTGGTTTAACAGAATGTATGCGAGGTAAAAAACACTACAATATTAAAGGTATTTTGAAACAGACTTTTAGAAATGAAAACATTCTCTGTATGAACATTTTAATCAATGTGATTCTCAACCAACAACTGACAACTAGGAGCGTAGCACAAAAGTTGCAAAACAAATCTGTGCAACAACAAATGTGTTGATAACGTAACAAGACCAGTTCCATCTCTGGATTGTTTAATGCAAACGGGAAGCCCAAATCAGGGTCCTAATCATGGACAGCAACGAGGGGCACCAGAAAACCATATTAACTTACCTATGGAAAAACAAAGGTATGTTATTTTTGTGAATAAATGTGAAAATTGTGACAATCGAAGTCAAATGGCATAGGGCTGAAAATTGATTAACACGAGTGCATGTACAACAAATGTAACAAAGTTAATATCTCTGCTTAAGCTGATTACAAAGCGAGAACATAAGAGGGCAAATAGCACAAAAAAAGAGGACAGTGCAGAACTTGAATAAATTATTTCAACATTTTACTTTCTTCTGAGGACTTTCTGGAACACAACATGCTTCCATCGAACTCAAACGTAGGGGCCTTATCAAATTACTTACACCACTAAGAAATGGATGATGTGAAATTTGAGACAGCAAAAGACAGAGTTCGGCCCCTTATGAGCCACAACATCTTTAAACCAGCAAGCCTGTGATAGGCAATGGTCAGAATAACTTGGAGTGTGAATGGAGAAAACTGTAAAACAATTAGTTGCTCAAAAATGTGCTAGATATTGCATGGGCAAATACACTTATTTATGTCTCCTGTACACTTCTGGCTTCAAACAACTGACAGTGGGCAGGCGAAAGGGGAAGACCATTTGCACAAGGAAAGATCTGACCAGAGAGTCCAGAGTCGACCAGTCAAAATTCAGGGGATTTCAGACAGACTCAAGGGGCTATATTGGGCTCCATGCTATACAGCAACGTGGAAGGAAATACAACTTCACCCATTCCACAGATGACCAGAAAACACAGGTAGCAGAAAATCATGGATTGTGGCATTTAGAGGCAATGCCTAGGACACAGCAGACAACCCAGACTACTGTAAGGTTCTGCATTACCCTACATCTCAGAGCATCTCATTAACATTTCCAAAAAGAAATCTACCCTAATGTAAACTGAGATCACAGACTGTATGACACAAATACTAGTGATATCATTCGTGATGCCGACCTAGCTTTCAGAACCAAGCACAGACAAATGCCTTTTTTTTTATCCACAAGAGGTTTAATTTCCTGGGGTAGAAGGAAATGTCATGTGGTGGCTGGTGATGAGGGGGTGTCCGTATTTTGTTATGGTTGCCTTTTAGTATTTCAAATAAGCTAGAAGCTGCTTTCGATCGTACCGGCCCAGATGGCAAGTATTGCACAGTTTGCCAGCACCAGTTATGGTGTCCCATATTCAAAGAATCACCGCTGTATACCATCGCCAGAATTTAAAATTGGTGCCTTTGTAAGCAAAGAATTACTTCCAGTATACCAGGCCCAGCAGCGAACTAAAATATACCTCCTACACACACACAGTCCTTCACATTCAACCTCACTCATACTCACTCCACTTGCACTCACTCAAATTCACATACACACTCTCACACACAGCTTCGCAAACAAACGATACATTTTGACTTATTTAATTGCCTTTAGCTTCCTGTGAAGAGCTGACCGTGCATATAAATTGCCAATTCTGGGCATGTATACAGTTCCCTCCCACCTCAATCACGGCAGCAGGAAACTTTAAGCTGGAGTCTGCTCAATGCTTACATCATGCGCGGGTTCCAGCTTCCAGCCATCTTCGTTTTTCAACCCACTCTATCCCAAATGATCAGTGAGAGGGGTGATGACAAGAATGCTCTTAACTCCACGCTGTGACAAGGAGGGAGAGTTCACAGCCTGAATGACATGTAGCCTTGGGCACTGCATGACAGAAGCCTACATCATCCCGGGCTACTTTTAAAGGTGACATAATCAAAGAGGGTAGACTAAGGTAAGTCAGGCCTGTCAGGACTGGAACTTCACCAGCCCTAGTGGTGCCGTTATACACCTGCATCAGACATTCACTACCTCAGGCTGATGCTTGACAATAATTCGCACCAAATGTTTGTTTTTAAACTATGCAAATATTGAATAACCGGTTATTATTCACTACTAGTATAACACTTTTTTTTAACCAGAAATCAAGAAGTGAGAAGGCAAATGCCGATGAAGGCAAGCCGCTCGTGGAAAGGTCATAAGTAAAGGGGGCAAGGACTCCTGCACCTGGCTGAGAAGCAGCTCTCTGCAGTCATTCTGCTGGCAACTTCTCACCTTTTTCCTCTATCGACAAGAAGTGCCCTGAGACTTGCATGCCAGCCTTCCCTCCACTAGCTCCTGGTCCAAGCACCTCTCATGCTGGCAGCCTCGAGTGTTGATAGTCAGTCACACTTAGCGCAGCTGTAGCAGCAACCCAGTGCTGACAGAATGGCCCAACAGGCAGCTGATTATTTTGCCTGCCTCAAAAGCAACAGTCTTCTTGTTCCTCATGCCTTCAGCAGAGGCAGAGAACCAGTACAGGAATACGGGAGAAGTAGAACTAGGTGTCACCTATGCACTGTCAAATCCAACGTACTGAAAAAAATCTTTCAAACAGACTTACTTTCTACCATTGCTGCCTGAAATTTAACCTAGATCAGAAGCATAAAGATTAAAATGTAATGTAGTAAAAAAATTCTGAAGCTCATACTCTCATCAGGGAACTACTGTATACTGGCTCATTTTTATGGAAAACACTGATTGTTGGTGTCTGTGAACACCACAGTTTGCAGACATTTTAAATGCTAGAATGAATTCACAGACTTAAGGCCTTATTAAGAGTGAGTCAGTTAATTCCAACCCACGAGTAAACCCCATTCTCGCATGGGTCGGAATTATGAGGTTGAAGGAATTTAACGTATCCGATCATTATCAGATGCATTAAATACCTCAAGCTTCATTACATTTCAGCAGGTCAAACCTGTCGAAGTTTACCAGAGTACATATGTATGTTATTTGCCGTGCCATGCGGATTTTGGTGCGTTAAACACCAAAATCCAAATGTTATTCCTCACAAACTCATAACAAGTGCAATTTATCGCACCCGATAAATAACATACCCAGTGGTAAGGTTATTTATGAGGGACACTAAATAGCACCTACACTTGTAATCAGGACCTATGAAGATATGGAGGTTTGTTTAAAATGGACGCTAAATCGTAAACATAATTTACTCTAATGGTTGAGACACTTGCTACTGGAAGATTTGGGAGACTTCCTTTTGAGTTTCTTTACAGTTTGATTGAAGTTAGCAAGGAAAGCAACATACAGGCGTTTCAGTGCCTTTTTTTTTTTTTGTCTCAGGGTCTTATTTAGAATAGTAGTCGAAAATTGTACAGAAATCCATCGATGGAATTTCCTCCACTGTGAAAAACACTATGGTGGAGATAACGTCTGGTTGAATTTCCTACAGGTTTAGCACTTCCTCCGATTTTTGCAGGATTTTCCATTGCCATTCAACAATAAATCTGACCCATGATGTCTTCAAACTTGGGAAAACGTGACAAGTTGATTTTGCATTATTACACATATCAGGCCAGAATAATGCAAACAAACCTTGATGTTCTGTATGTTATGTCCGGTTTAAGCAAGATTCCATCTAAAAACAAGCATTGACATAGCCAATAGGTCACGCCTTTGGGACCTTAAGTGTTTAGCCATGCAGCACATTATCCCCACTGGCATGCACACACACTCAACATCTTGCCATCATTGTAAAAGTTTTTCTTTTTTTTTTTATAAAGTCTATATGAAACGAGAAATGTTAAAAGTAATGTACATGCACAAGGTGCATTGGAATGAAGATTAGGTGGTACTCTACCCTCTTCCACTCTGTATCCTGTGCTTATGGCTTCCAAGTAATGTACTCATGGCTTCCAAGTAATGTACTCATGGCTTCCAAGTAATGTACCTGCATACAGAGAATTGGCACTGAATGAAGATAGTGATACTCTTCCCCTTACACTGGTGTATCCGGTGCTCATAATATTTTACGGAATGTACCTTCGTATGGTGCACTGAAGATGCAGTGGTACTCCAGCCTTTAGACTGCAGTGTATCCTGTGCTTCATAATCTGAACTGCAGTCAGTCGTTAACATGGTTGCAGTCTATACTAAGACTAAAGACTTATGTTAGTATGGCATAATGCAGAGCATAACATGCTACACGTCTACTGAAAGCACTTCAGTACCTTGTGAGGAACACGAAGTGCTAAGTAAATGCAACTGCAAACAATATTTGGAGTGGTTCCATAGTAAATAGCAGGTTTGAAGCTTTTAATACGCTGGAAATACTATATACTATGGTTGCCAACCTGTGGTGTGTACCTAGGGTGGCACATGCGCACCTTACCTCCTGAAGAGAAAAATATCCTGATAGGTGGACCTCCGCTGGCAGAAGACCTTCACCTCCAGGGCCCATGTCTGCGCCGGCCACAGGATGCTGGCCTCCCGAAACCAGCAGTCACGGATAAGGTTCTCCATAGTAGTAGCTGGATGCTGAAGTGCCGGAGCAGGGAAGGATGGTAAAGCAAGACTCGCTTCACACAAGCTGCCAATGGGAAGCGAACAAAGGCGTTGTTTGTGCAATCAAGATTTTAGCTGCCTTGAAGGGTGGGATCACTGAAACAGTAAGTTCAGGAGTCCTAGTTGCAAGATGAGGCTTGCCCACGTGGGCTTCAAAAATCGGTGCACAATACAGTGGTAGACACTGAATTGGGTGAAAGCAGAAGGTGCCGCAGTGTCTACACGACAAAACAAGTAGCTAAAGCCCAGCGCTCGTGAAACTGGCGCAGCGCTTAGTCAAAATATGTTAGTCTCTGACAAAATAAACAAACAAGCATTTGCAATGTAATAGGTCTCGCAATTGCGAGATTGAGCTATTGGCATTGTAAATGACAATGCCTTTTATTTATGTGTTTAAAAAACCTGCAATAATAGAAGGCATTGTCATTTACAATACCAATATGTTAAAGTTTCTAAAATGCGAGACCTATTGCATTGCAAATGCTTGTTATATCTGGTGCTGGGCAGGATCAGGTTTCTCGACAGCTGTTCGGAATATGGAGGTCGAGGACCATCGCTCAGGGATGATGGTGGTCCGAGTAGAATTGTAAATTGTGGGCCTGAGTGCTATGTAAAGTATCCTGCAGTGAGAAATTGTAATTAGATAGATATTCTCTGGTAATTTTAGCAGGATGCAACTGTTCGCTCGTACTGTCTTTGAGATGTGCTATAATTTCTGAATATGATAATGTGAAGACAGCTGTTAATCATATCTTTCGTATTCTGATCTTAGATGCTCTTACTTCGATATTCCAATCTTTGTCCCATAAAACAATGAGAAATGGTGTTCTCTTACACAATGTACCTAATGCGCACTCGTATGTGACAATCAATTGGCATATTTCTAATGTAATATTTATCAAAAAGAGTATGACCCCGGATTCGTTTTTTGATGATTTCTCCTATTATTTGAATTACTCACTTACTTAATTTGTTTAAAAAATAAACATTTGATGTATTCACAAAATTGAACATTTATTTAATATGGTTCAATGTGAATTTCTACACTAAGGAAGTTTCACATTTTCGCACCCTACAGCTTAGAACACCCGCATTCCATTCGCCACATAATATAAAGGTGTCGTTTTCCAGGCCTTTGTACCGCGTCCACCAACTGAAATGCCCTGATCTACGTTTAACAAAAAACTTAGCAAAATAATTAAAGAAAACTACTAACACTGAACTACCTAAGGACATATGGGGTGTGTATGTTGCCACGCAATGCGATGGTGTGGGTGCTTTATTTTCCAGAGTTCTCTCCAGGCGCTTTCCTAAACTGTGAATCCATACGCGCCTACAGTGGAATCTGTTACAAATTGGCAGTCGATCACAGTCATTTCTCGTACCATCCCCCGTAGTATTGAGAAAAGCTTTCAAGGAGAGGTCTAAAATGGTCAGGAAATGGGGTTTTTCCGAGGCTGTTACAAATTGCAGCGAAAGAACGTCGGAAATACATTTGCTGGGGTTCAATGTTTTATGTAGAAGCTCACAGTAGGAATTTTAGTGCAAGGTTGTCTAGTGCACCGGGGCACACTTCCAGAAGCATAGTCAGGCCCACGCCAAACGTGCAGTGGGGGTGAGCAGGGGTGGGGGAGGTGTACGGCGACGCGAGGGGAGGAAGAAACCCTTCAGAGCCCTCCATTCAGCATAAGCAAATGAATGTTTAAGATTCAGGGGCCTCTTATTTTGCGCTACGCCACTGCACTCAGCACAATACAGCAAAAATGGCTCTGGAGCAGCAACCGGTCAACAGTCCAACACGTTGTCAGGGACTTGGCCTTTTTATATCATAAGAAAGCGTTTTTACGACGCTCCTAATAAAGCATGCCCACTTTCCTTCCCCCCACGTGAAGATAATTCGCTGTCTATTCCCAGTGTCTTGCATACGAAGATTAACATTTGCATGAGCATTTCCATACATCAGTGGACCAATTTGCCACATCCAGCACCTTGATGGGTGTTTCTTCTGACTTTAGATTTTTGTTTTTGCAGTTCTATATAGCACGAGCTTGACCCGAAGGTATTGAGGACCAGTTACGTTACACAATGACACATTATTTTTTTGGTTGGGGCGGACGCCAAGACTCGAACCTGGTTCCCTGGCTCTGAAGTCGGCAGCTCTGACTATTACGCCAGATAAAACCCACAAATGCCCCTCTCTCGAGTCTGGGGCTCTATCTAGCCAGTCTAAAGACCACCCTGGGATGGCAGTCTGCGGACCTCACATCCTACAGCAGAGAACGAAGATCAAGTCTAGGCGTGGGTGCACCAAGCTGTGTGATTCCAGGCACACCATTTAATGTTTTGTGGCAAGAAAAAAAAAAAAAATGTGTAATGAAATCTAGTGCTCCTGGAAAGCACTCCATTCCCTATAGGACTCTGAGGAGTTTGTGCAAATGTGTGAATAAAAAAGTATTCTCTGTTTTTGTGACTACTAGTTCCCCGCACCGGAATAAACCGAACCAAAATCCTGCTCCTAATCCCTTTCTTCCGGTTGCCTGCCCCGAGTCGTACCAGCAGTTTTACGTTCAGATCACCTCTGTTGTTTCACGAGGAGTGTGTGTCACAGATCTCACTGTGGACAGCCCTGCGCAACGCTACGCGAGACCTAACAAGTGCATGTACAGGGGAAAGCACAGGAGACAGAGCAAGAATTGAAGGAGAAAGAGTGAATCCGAGAAAATAAGAAAATAAATCACGAAAACGACAGTACGCACCAAAACACGAACAAAATGCTCCTAGCACGCCTCCACGATGTAAAGTGAAAGCACGCCATGCGCGCGCTGTGTTGAAACGCCGCATGCACATCACCCGTCCCTACGCGTACACATCTCCTGTCTCCCTTCCGAACAGAAACCGAGGACAATAGATCTCGCCAAGGCGAGCAGCGCATGCGCTGCGTCGCTAGGCGAGACCTAAAAATAGAGGTGGGTGACCTGCACAGTTGAGAACAAAAGAAAGGCGAGGCCGCCATGCTTAAAGATAAAGCACTGCGTGCCGCGCTGATCTTGGGAACAGGATGCAACCACAGCTAAATAAATGTTTAAAAAAAAGAGTGCGCTGAAACTAAACATAGCCGGTAGTGAAAGGATCCATGTAGCAGGGGCAGTCTCCAGAACGGGAACAAATCAGCCAATAAGTGGGACAAATGTAAGCATTCACCAACGACAGCAAAGAAATGTCAAAAGCCAGAGGAAGCAACCAATGAAAAGCGCTAGGTGTGTTAAAAAACCATAGAGTGAATACCACATGTCTCGAAGACGGAGCATAACCTCTGCCTACACTAGACCTAAAAAACGGATGAACAATTGAGAAACTTCAGGAAAACAGGAAATATGGTGATTTACCCATTTATTGAATATTTAATAAATGTTCTTCTGCAAATGTTATGAAAAATTGTAGCTTGGACTGAAAGATATTTTTATTGAATTTATTCTTTACTTTTTATTCTTAAGTTTTAATCAACAATAAATGTTAGATACCAAAAATGTATGGCTTAACTGTATTTTCAAGGAAGTTGGAAAACATCTAAATAAATACACAAGGCTTCTACACTATGAAAACAGTGAACAGACTGAATATTTTTCCATTACAGGTTCAATTGGTCTTTTTACCCTGACAAAGCCATCCCCCCCCCAGTGTGATAAGCTACCTGCTCGCACAAAGTTACCACACTCAAAAGCATAATCAACTGGTAATACCATATTATTGTAAATACTTTATTTCGAAATTTCACCATAAAAGTTTGCTTACAATATGCCGATTACGACGTCTGAATAATACAATAAAGTGCCTATAATAATCACGGGCCAAATAAAATCAGTAAAAATGTTTAACAATATTGTCTGATATAGTACAGTTACGATATGCCGCTTCGGTATTACATGAATAAAAATACATAAAATAACCAACAGCGTTATTTAAAATAATGGCTATACGTAAAAATCATAAATACAATAAAATATTTACAATAGATAAGTTGGGTTTTACCCTTGTTAACTTCTACTCTCTGATATCGCCCAGCAGTATTACATTATGGTAATCAAATAAAAAATGTTGTATACAGTATAGTGGTGGTAAAGCCACGGCAGAATACAATACAGAATACATCAAAGACGGCCATGTAAACCACCTCCCTTAGATACTGGGGATCCTGAAACCTATGGAAATTATTTTGTGGAGTTAATCATCATTTCGCGTTCTGGGCCTTGCCTCTAATGCCCCACATTTGGCCCAGGAACTTTGCCACCGCACATGCAAACAATGGTCTAGCATCGAACATCAAAATCCTCAATGCAATTCTATAATTGTTTGTTCCCAACTGATTGCAGATCGGAGTAAGCCAGTTTTTCTTTGGCAACACATACAATGGACATGCAAACATTACATGGGCTTAAGTCTCTTGTTGATTTTTACAACCAGGGCAACTGCATGTGGCCTCAATACTATTACCCCATTTTCTAGTAAAATCATGCAGGGACAGAGTACCAAACCTAAACTGGATATATAGTTTCCTGTCCCTGGGATGTTCTATAAAGTCCAAACAACCTTCCAGAGAGCGATCCAGGTTATGGGTCATAAAATCTAGGGTAAGCTTCCCTCTACCCCTACTGCTGAATTCCCCCTGAATTACCCACTGCCAGTATGCGTCCTTCACTTCATATTTCTGGGGAAGCAAAGTGGGGTCGTTATTTTCCCACACATTCCCCAGCCCAATGTCTATAAACATGTTCTTAACGCCTCTTAGCCAACTGATTTTATTAGCTGTGTCCCTGCATTTTACATCCTCCAAAGCACGTGCATACGGCAATAATTCAGGAGTCGACTTGATCCTTAGCCAAAACAGCAATGGGCGCAATCTTGCTTTGAAGGGGAAGGAATGTCTGCCCATATCTAACATAAGGGGGGGGGGGGGGAGGGAGTACTCTGGGGTAACATTCCTAGGCTCCTAATTATTTTTAATTCTAAGCAGGTAATCTCCTCTACATGTTCCATACCCCATAATTCTGCCCCATACATCACAGAACTCACCACTTTTGCTTCGCATACTTGCAAAGCTGGCCCAATCAGCTTAGTGTGGGACAAGCGATGTTCTCTTCCCAAAATCCCAGTCAACTGCTTATGCTTCAGAACCATCTTAGAGATATGGGGTTTCCATGACAAATTGTCTGATAACTTTAGGCCTAGATAATCAAAGTCGCTAACTCTCTCGAGCTGCATTCCTCCAAGCCAAGGACAACCACGATAAGATTTAGGAGGGTTCAGGACCATAAACTTAGTTTTTGTTGTATTTATTATTAAACCTCTGCCATCACAGAATTCTTGGAAGCGGTTGCAACCCTCCCGGTGTTTTAGAGACAAGCAGTGTGTCATCTGCGAAAAGGAGAGATACAACTCGTCTCGCCCCCCCCCCCCCCCATCCCATTAATAAATAGGGAAAAAAAGCATTGGGGCCAGAACACAGCCTTGACGCACACCTCTATTGGCAGGGATTGGGTCAGTAAGCTGACACTGGAGACCACAGCGAAACCTGGCGAAATTTTCTTCATGCAGGCGAATCAACAAAGTTACAATTTCCTCTGGCATATCTTGATCCCTAAGGGTTTACCACAGATTCTGCCTAAGGACAAGATTGAATGCGGTCTTAATGTCTATGAATGCAACATACAAACTACCCTTCCCAATTGTCACTGTTTTCCAGCAGAGGAGGAAGCGCAACACCCGATCAACGGTCCCTGTTCTCTCTAATGCCCGCTTGACAAGGTGACAGGATTTCATTGTCATTGGCCCATGCCCGTATTTTGTGCAAAACTGTCCTGCTAAAGACTTTTTGAATTGAGTCAATTAGACTGACTGGCCTATAATTACAAGGGGAGGACTTATCACCTTTTTTGAACAATGGCACAACTTCTGCTCATATCCAAGAGATATATATATAGTGTCCAACCTGGGATATCCCAAAGAAAGAGGTCACCAGGTATCCCATCAGGGACCAGTGCTTTGGACAGAACTATTGTACTAATTGCAGTCGATATATATCCTTCATAGTGAAAAGGACCCCATTGGTTTGGAAATGCCTTACAGGTTGTGCAAGCAGAGGCTTTAAGACTTCTCGGACAGTATACAAGGTAGAGAAGTGGGTATGCCAAAAAGAGGAAGGGATATAGTTTCCTAATTCTACAGGACCTGCCTCGATACCCCACACCACCAGTGACCAGAACTTTTTGCTATCCCTGGCTTGGCATGCATCCTTAAGGGACTGCCACCTTGCTTCATCCCAGTCCCTGTTGGCCTTCCACAATTCTACTTTGTAGACTTTCCTGGCGTTTCTTGTCCCCTCCAAGTCCCCTGATTTAACAGCTTGTATTAATAGGGATCTAGAGTGCTACAAGTCTTGTTATACCATGTCTGTATACTCTTTTTGATGGGCTGTAAGTTCTTATTATGGTTAGCAGCTATGAAGTAGGAACCTAGTTGATCAAAGAAACAATAATGAGTGCTCATTACTTCCAACCTCCCTTCCTCGGTTGTCTTTAATGCTACAATTTCAACTGTGGAGACCAACAACTCGCTCTGTATGCTCTTAAGTTTGTCCTGATAGCGGCTAATTTATACCACTTAAGACGGCGCTTGTCATTGGTAGGCCGGACCTCTTTAGTTTCCAGCCACTGGATATTAGGCAGTGCAGGTGCTTAACCCCACAGTGATAGCATTGTTAGGAAGGGGTTATGATTAAGGCTCCCTGTTTTCAGTTTTTACAGATAAATACAGACAGAAAACATTCATTTTCTTGTCTTTATTTTTAAATGTGGACAAAAACGGAAATTGGGTTGCTTTTAGAGTAATTCTAAATACTGTCTGCCATGACTGCCAGGCCAATAGATGTGTGGATTGATAGATAAGGGGGTTAAAAAAAGAAAGGAATTTTAGTAAATAGGCTTTAACAGCAGTAGCTATGCACAAGGTTGATACTGAAATTTGCATATTTTCATACAAGTGCACTGATTTATCTTGTGCGGGTGTTCACAGCACTGAAACCTGGCAGACATTCAAGCATGAGTGCATATTTATCGGTTAATTATATGTGGAAATATACTAATCTCAGCTTATTTTTTCCACAAAACCCAAAATAAATATGGATAAATACAGATGAAATAAGCAAAAAATAAATATGGATAAATACAAACGGATATGGGGAAAAAATAAATACCATAAAACCGGGAGCCCTAGTTATGATTGCTATGAGTTGTTTATCCTACCACAATGTCTTTTACCTTATGCAAGAGCCTCAGGTCCAGCAGAACGTAATCGATACGGTTTTGTCCTCCCAATCTAATAAAAGGTATTTGCTCCCAGCTTATCCGATTTAGTGCTGCCATTAGCTGCCCTAAGACCAAACTCCATATTCATAGCTTTGACTTGGAGTACTATTTGGGTCCACCTTTTAACCTGTTTAAGGTCCAGTGAGGGGACCATCCCACTGCCTCTCTTCCTCTTGCGCTTCATCCATCTCTTTCCCATCAAGCAGTTCAAATTTTTACGTTGAAATCCCAAACTATTATTAAGGAGGGAGTAGGATTCCTCTTACCCAGAAGTCCAATTTTAGAATAGTCGCTGAAGGTCTACCCCCTCTGGTACCTCTCAGACATTATAAATGTCCGTAGTCTTGGCCATGTTTCTCTTAAGGCGAATTCCCATAATATCCGGATTGTTAGAGGGTAATTGAGATATGCTACAGCAAAGACCAAGCTTGGCCCATATAACTACACCCCCCACTGGGTGCCCCATTTTATTTTGGATTGCTGGCACGAAGAAACTAACATACCCTGTCCTATATACTGGAGCAATGCTCCAAGTCTCTTGGAATAAACGTATATCTAACTTCTCAATGAGCTCATTCCAGTGTGGGAGGAATAGCTTACTGCCACATTCCATGAGATCATTGAGATTTGTGATGATGCTTCCTCTTGCATTGGATTATTTAGACTTTGCATCATATGGGTCTCTGTGGTGTTACCTTCAGGGCTGCAAGCTCTAGCTAAATTATTTAATGTTAAAATATCTAAGGTGGGACTGAACGGACCTAGGAAGGCCTCCTTGTTCCTTTTACCCGGGGAGAGACTATCCACTCCTAATAGGTCTAAGGGTTTTGGGGTGGCCTGTGGTTGCATGTGCGATTCCAACAATGCTTCTTGACTAATGCCGAGTAAACGCCCGACGAGCTGGACAATATTTCCTGCAAGTCAATCAATTTTCCTCGAGGGTGACTCAAGTGCCAATTGCTTCACGTGGCTATTACCCACTTGAGACTGATCCTCAAGTGGTGGGCTATGAGTAAATGTATAGCTGAAGGTGATGGGGAACAAGTTCTAAATTCTAAGGCTATTAAATTCTCTGCCAGCCTTTCATTAACCAGAATCAGCTCTATACAATCAGTGGGGGAATGTGAGACCACATGTCTTCTAACTAACGATATCTTCTCCGATTAGGGACCTACACCCTCTCACATGCTGTATCCATTTGGTCACCTTATTCTTCAGGAAGTCCTCGCCCTCAAAACCTTTTTGTGTAGCTAGTTTTGGGACATCAGTCAAACACTTGACAGGAGTTTTTGGGTACTGGACTCCAGTTTGGAATTAATCTGTGTGCTACACTATCACTAGTTAACAGTTCAAGAAACCGGGTCTTCCTCAGCCTGCTATAATGCCCCGCACCCCCTCCCAGTTCTCCTCAGTTTCTAGAATTAGATAGGCGAGCCTCATTACTGGCCCTATTTAGTGAACCCTTTACCTCCTTCGCTGCCTCTAAACTTGTTGGGATAGCCGTAACCTCCTGCTTATCACCCAAAACTGGGTCAAGCTTTTTCCTGACAGCAGGTGGAGTTGACAGGTTAGTCTGGGCCTCGGGATGAGAGGATACCAGTTTATTCGAAGCCAACAACTACCTCATCATCCCCAGAAGGACACCAATCAGATTTCAAAACATTGACCTCTTTTTAGGTCACTGACAGAATCGTGGACGCTAGGGGTACACACTTGAACGCTATTAATTTG
Organism: Calotriton arnoldi; assembly: GCA_963921515.1. Lineage (NCBI taxonomy): Eukaryota > Metazoa > Chordata > Amphibia > Caudata > Salamandridae > Calotriton > Calotriton arnoldi. Next base: position 2,338,300 of record CAWUFW010001595.1, read on the forward strand.
GGTAGAAGAAGAGTCCCTAGCACAATTATCGCACAAGTTACTTACTTGTGTAACGATATATCTGTAAGAGACATTAGTTAGTGATAGATTCCTTACCTTAGAATATCCCCAGGCGTCAGACTGGATCCGGAAAGTTTTCGTCAGCAATACCCCTGCGCGTCGGTAGGCGTTGTCGTACTGCTCCGCGTAAGTCGCTGGCGTCGTGGTCGCCGAGATGACGTCATGGGAGCCATTTAAACGCGCCCACGCGCGCTGACGTCAGTTCTGTACACAATTTTTCCGCACCAGGAGCGCAGAGCCATGCCAGAGACCGACTAATGGTGCAATAGAACTAGGGCCCTGAAAGGGATGACCTGAACCCTAGAGAACAGTTCGCAGAACGGGGAGGATGGGCGGGCTGTAAGGAATCTATCACTAACTAATGTCTCTTACAGATATATCGTTACACAAGTAAGTAACTTGTGCATCTGAAAGAGACACGTTAGTGATAGATTCCTTACCTTAGAATACATACCCAAGCAATACCATCCCCGGTGGTGGGTCTGCGAAGTGAAATCACACCAGAAAGTCACGGCGAACCGACCGGCCAAAGAAGCCGTCTCTCCGGACTTGACTGTCAAGGCAATAGTGCTTTGTGAAAGTATGCAAAGAGGCCCAAGTGGCCGCCTGACAGATGTCTTGCAGGGGGACACCGCGTCCCAAGGCTGTAGTAGCTGCTGTCGCCCTGGTAGAATGGGCGCGCAGCCCAACCGGAGGTTCCTTTTTAGCCAGGGAGTAACAGGCTTTAATGCACAAGACAACCCATCGTAAGATAGTCCGCTTGTGCACAGGCCGGCCTTTCTTGGCGCCCACGTAGCCAACAAAGAGCTGATCATCCACCCGGAACTGCTGTGTGCGGTTGAGATAGAACGAAAGTGCACGTTTTGGGTCCAGACGGTGGAGCCTCTCCCTTCTCTTGAAGGGTGCGGAGGCGGAAAGAAAGTGGGCAGAGTCACAGTTTGCCCGAGATGAAAGGCAGAGACTACTTTTGGTAGAAAGGAGGGACGTGGTCGAAGAACCACCTTGTCCGGATGAACCGCCAGGAAAGGAGGTTTACAGGAAAGAGCTTGGAGCGCACTCACCCGCCGAGCGGAAGTGAAGGCCACCAGGAACACAGTTTTCAAAGTTAATAACCGCAAAGGACAGTTATGAAGAGGCTCAAAGGGAGCACACATTAAGTATGTGAGAACCAGGTTCAAGTCCCACTGAGGCATGACAAAAGGAACAGGAGGGAAAAGGGGAGTAATGCCTTTGAGAAATCGGTTAGCAGGGGACTTGAAAAGAGAGGGCTGATCAGGCAGCCTAAGAAAGGCTGAAAGAGCATAAAGGTAGCCCTTGATAGTGCCCAGAGCAGAGCCCTGCTGGGCCAAAGAGAGAAGGAACAAGAGGACGTCAGAAAGAGGGGCAGCAAGAGGATCTACAGCTTTTGCTGCACACCATGCCACAAATTTGTTCCACCGACAGGCATATACAGTTTTAGTGGAGGGACGCCTGGCTACCAGAATCGCATTACAGACTTCAGGAGGCAAGTCAAATGGAATCAGCGGTCGCCGCTCATTCTCCACGCAAGGAGGTGGAGGCTGGACAGGTTCGGGTGGAGGACCGTCCCCTGGTGCTGCGACAGGAGATCCTCCCGAAGAGGCAGTCGGATCGGGGGATCCACGCTCATACTGAGTAGCTCGGGATACCAAACTCTTCGAGCCCAGTCCGGCGCCACAAGAATGACTTGGGCCCGGTCGCGTCTGATCTTCAGCGCACTGGGTAGAAGTGGTATAGGCGGAAAGGCGTACAATAGACCGGAACTCCACTCGCGACGAAAAGCGTAGCCGAGCGAGTGCCGCCTTGGAAACTCCAACGCGCAGAACTGATGACATTGCGCGTTCTCTTCGGTGGCGAATAGATCTAACCAAGGCTCTCCCCACTGTTGAAAGAGACCTTGTGCCACCTCTGAGTGAAGACGCCATTCGTGATCCAACATGCACCTGCGGCTGTGTTCGTCCGCCCTGGCGTTTAGGGTACCTGCCAGGTGTTGAACCGCCAAGGAAATGCCTTGATGTTCCAGCCACTTCCAGAGACGTAGAGCCTCCTGACAAAGGGTCCACGACCCCACCCCGCCCTGCTTGTTGCAGTACCACATGGCGGTGGTGTTGTCCGTGAACACCTGCACTACTCTCCCCTTGACAGAGGGAAGGAATGCTTTCAGTGCAAGTAGGATCGCCCTGAGCTCCAAAAGGTTGAGATGGAGCTTGGACTCCGCCGGAGACCAGAGGCCTCTGATCTCCGCCTCTCCCATGTGGCCGCCCCATCCCAGGAGGGACGCGTCCGTCACCACTGTGTGCTCCGGTTGGGGAAGGGAGAGGGATCTGCCGCTGACCCAACGCTGGTCCGTGAGCCACCACTGCAAGTCCTGTGCAGTGCCCTCCGAGATGTGGACGTAATCGGACAGATTCCCCTGATGCTGCGTCCACTGGAACTTCAGGTCCCACTGCAGAGCCCGCATATGCCATCTGGCATGATTGATCAGCAGGATGCAGGAGGCCATGAGGCCCAGTAGCCTCAGGGTCTTCCTGACCGACACCCAGGACCAGGGCCGAAAGATCGGAATCATAGCCAGAGTGTCCCGGACTCGCTGTTCGGGAGGATAAACCCGGAACTGCGCGGTGTCCAAAACCGCTCCGATGAAGAGGAGCTTTTGAGAGGGAATCAGGTGTGACTTCGGCACGCTGATGGAAAACCCCAGCAAATGCAGGAGGTCGGCCGTAGTCTGGAGGTGGGAGACGACTGCCTGGGGCGATCCCGCCTTCAACAGCCAGTCGTCGAGATAGGGGAAGACTGAAACCCCCGATCTGCGCAGATGAGCTGCGACCACCGCCAACACTTTTGTGAACACCCGAGGGGCGCTGGTAAGGCCGAAGGGGAGCATGGTGAACTGAAAGTGTTCGTGGCCTACCGTGAACCGTAGGTAACGCCGGTGGGCAGGCAGGATGGGAAGATGAAAATAAGCATCCTGCAAGTCCAACGCTACCAGCCAGTCTTGCGGGTCTAGGGCAGACAAGACCTGAGCAAGCGTGAGCATCTTGAACTGCTCCTTCCAGAGGAAGCGATTGACGTTCCGGAGGTCTAAGATAGGACGCAGACCTTTGTCCTTCTTCGGAACCACGCAGTAGTGGGAGTAACAACCACGACCTACTTCTGGCGTCGGAACGCGCTCGATGGCCCCCTTGGCTAAGAGGGCCACGACTTCCTGCTAGAGAAGTGCCAAGTGATCCCCCGACATGCAGTGGCACTGAGGTGGCATGGCTGGAGGGGTAGACTCGAAGGGGAGGGAGTAGCCCCTTCGGACTATCTGCAGAACCCACCTGTCTGAAGTGATGGTGCGCCAGTGGGGGAGGTGATGGCGAATCCTGCCACCCACTGGCGTCTGGTGAGCCTAAAAGACCGGACTAGGAAGGTTTGGAGGCAGCTGCGGCAGGGGCGGCGGTGGACTGACCCGCCCGCTGGCCCCGTGACCCACCTCGGCAGGCCCCCCCGACCTCGGCCACGCTGAGACTGCTGCTGTGCAGGCCGGCGGCTCTGAAAGGATCGCGTTTGGACGCCTCTACCCTGCCCTCGAAAGGAGCGAAAAGCAGACCCCGTGGGAGTGCATGTGGTGGCGAGACCCAAGGACTGGGCCGTAGCCCGAGAGTCCTTAAAGCGTTCTAGGGCACTATCCGCCTTGTCACCAAACAGGCGTGTGCCATCAAAAGGCATGTCCAACAGGGTGTTTTGGACATCCCCGGAGAAGCCAGTGGTTCTGAGCCAAGCGTAACGACGGAGCGCCAGCGTTGTGGAAAGCGCCCTGCCGAGGGAATCTGCTGTGTCAAGTCCACAACAGATGGTGAATTTTGCAGCATCTCTCCCCTCTAACAGCCTGGGAGAGCACCGCCCGAGCCTCCACCAGGCACTGAGGAAGCACCTGTGCCACGGTGTCCCATACGGAATGTGAATAGCGGCCCAACAGGCACGCTGTATTCACCGCCCGCAACCCTGAACTGGCTGAAGTGAAGATCTTTTTTCCAAATTGCTCCACTTTCTTAGATTCCTTGTCCGGGGGAGCAGAAGGAAGTGCGCTCGGAGAGGCAGAGGCCTGGACAACCAGACTCTCGTGTTTTGGTTGTTGCGTGAGGAAGCTGGGGTCGCCCGGCGCCGGGCGATGACGGCGTGCCACCCCCTTATCTACAGGAACCCCTGTGTTAGGCTTGCCCCAGGTGCTCAATAGGACATCAGTGAGTGCCTCATTGAAGGGCAGCAGCGGCTCCGCAGAGGACGACGCTGGCTGCAGCACCTCAGTCAGAAGATTCGTTCTGATAGGCACAGAAGGGAGCTCAAGGTTAAGAGCCTGAGCCGCCCTATGCAGCACCACTGAAAAAGTCCCCACCTCCTCCGTAGCCACGGTAGAAGGGGACAGTGTGCCAGGGTGTGGAGAGAAATCCAGATCCATAGGACCCTCCAGGTCTTCTTCCCATTCAGGCTCGTTCTCGCATTGAGCTGCAAGAGGGTCCTCAGACCCCTCCCAGTACTCTCCTTCAGCTACCGGTGTTGGAAGAGGCCGGTAAGGACGAGGTGCCTGGGGAAATGGGAGACACTCTGTACCAAGAATTGGAATCGGGGGGGGCAAGAGACCAATTCTGGTTTGGCGCCGTACGGCGTCAGTTGCGGTGCCGCGCCCGGCGTTGAGGCCGGCGCCGGAGGCGGCGCCGAGGCCGGATCCAGTGCAGACGCCAGATCCGGCGCCGAGGCCGGAGCCGGCGGCGCCGCAGGGTACTTTGCCGGTGTAGCCAAGGCCAAAGGCTGCGGCACGGGGCAGAACCACCCAACGGGTCCGCGGGGCCCGAAGGCGCTCCGGAGGGACCCGATGGGCCAAACGGCCCATGGCCGACAGGAAGGCCTGTATCTCATCCGACGTCGCGTGCGGGCCCGGAAAGGACGGGTAGGCCGCAGGCAACGACGGGGGCTTCAGCGGAGCCGCGGGAGAGTGACCCCCCCCGCCCCCTCCACCACGTCCTGGGACCGGTGAGGGGTAGAAGACGAACGACGTTGCTTCTTTGATTTTTTATGGCGCCGTGTCCGACGAGCGAAGGTAACGGCTCCGCGACCGGTCTCTCGACCTCCCACGGGAGCGGGACCTTTATCGACGTGGAACCGACTGCCGGGCCTCCAACAACTTTCGGGAACGCTCCCGCAAAGCTTTCGGCGCCATGGCCCGACAATCGGGGCACGCCTCGGGGTCATGGGCGTGCCCCAAGCAGAAGAGACACGTTGTGCGGGTCCGCTACCGACATGTTGCGACGGCAGGCCCCACAGGATTTAAACCCGGGCATCCCTACTGCACCAGAGTCGATTACTCGACAAACAATTACCAAGTTAAAACTTTAACTAGGGGTACTGCTCTCTTGGATCTGCGCTGCTGGCACGGAAAAAGAAAGAACTGACGTCAGCGCGCGTGGGCGCGTCTAAATAGCTCCCATGACGTCATCTCGGCGACCACGATGCCAGCGACGTACGCGGAGCAGTACGACGGCGCCTACCGACGCGCGCAGGGGTTGCTGACGAAAAACTTTCCGGATCCAGTCTGACGCCTGGGGATATTCTAAGGTAAGGAATCTATCACTAACGTGCCTCTTTCAGATACCTATTTCAATGGGGCTCTGCAGTGGGGCTAACCGATTGCTACATACAATTATCGGGTCTACCATACTATTGGAATGTGTGTCAGAGTGTGTTGTGACTACTGCTTTTAAATATGAGTAACCGTTTTGTCGTAGGTGCAAGGTCACTCTTGGCTTTGGGCTTCAAAAACATCTTTAGGATAGAATGTGTTGCACCAGAGCTTGGGCAAGTAGGGAGATTGTTGGAATTTCTAAAACCAGCCTCTGCCTCTTCTGCGTCTTTATCTAAAACACCCTCGCATTCAACCAAAAGGCTATCTATGCGATCCAAAACGTGGTTACTCCCTGTGTGTTTGACTAGTTTCTTGGCTTTCCCTATACCTGGTCCACCCCCACCCTCCATCACCTTTCTTTTTGCCATCAACTCGAGAAAAGGGCACCCACAGATGAGAACCTTACCAAACAGCCACAACACCAGTAGTTCAAATGCTAAAGACTATTGCACCTTAACTGTTACTAGTAGCCCCAAATGGGTGAAGCATAAATCCAAATCATCAATACCTCATAGTCCGGGGAGCAAACGTTAGAGGGGTGGCCCTGCCCAGCCCAGCCCGGCGTGGACAGGCCCGCCTTTGGCCTGGGTGCGTCCCGTGCAGCGGGGAATGACAAGCGCCTATAAGCGCGGCCTCAATGTTGGCAGCCCCTCCTCCTTTGGGCCAGGTGAGTCCTGGGACACAGAGTCCCACTTAGGCAGCAGCAGCAGTTTCCACAGTGTGCCCCATGTTAATACCAAGCCTGTTTAGTTTCTGTTCTAGTATTTTTTTTTTGTCTGTGTAATGGCAATAAAAAGATTCAAACAACTGGTAACACTAGCATTCTTAACGTAAGACACCTCAGCTCTTTTTCCCTGATGTGCATCCAAAACCTGGACCACATTATAAGTCGAAATAGCTTTCATTGCAGTAAATCACATGTGCAGCACACCCACACCTCCCTGTCTCGCAAGGATTTAAACAATAAATAACTGGGAGGCCTTGCACCAAGTGCTTTTTGCCCACCCAATGTTTTTAGCAGCCAATCACATGTCAAGTCTAGCTATTTACTGGATTTGGAAGGCAGCCTCTTAAATATATATAGATTACTAAGGGATTCCAGAGAAACCATTGTTTAGTAGATGTAGGATATCCACGTTCTTGGGAATACCAGGTTGTCCCAGATTTTGGTTTTCATTTATGCTCAGCAACATATTTTTTGCCCATTGCCATGCTTGGAAACCAGAAGAGACGTTCAAGCTAGTCACTGGTTGTCAGGATGAGGCAACATAACGGGTGCTTTTTGTAATTTTATTTTTGAGAAGACATCCTCGACTAGTGAAATATTTAGGAGACTGGTTATGGTAGGCACTGGAGCCCTGGAGGACAAAGCCCAACGATTTCACACTGCACGTCAGCTGGAAAGGACGGCTTAATAATGGGCATGGTTTCTTTGGTATTTATTACTCTTAAATTGTGGTTAATGCACAGAAATTTGATATATTCTAGTCTCTGTAGATGAAGGCTCACACTGAAACGGCAGATGTGTTGCACAAGGTAGACTAGGAAAGCTGTGAAAGAAGTGTGCCTTCTTTCAGTCTCATTGAGACATCAGATACCAGTCACGCCTCCACCCGATTGTCAGTTTTTCCCTTACTGCACATGACCTTTCACCTCCTGGATTTAGTTAAATACCTTTAAAATCCGAAACAAGCATTGGCTAAGCCATTAGGTCTCGCCTATGCGAAATCTAGTGGCTCAGTCAATGTTTTTTTTGTTGCCATAGTGCACAGCAGTACAGCTGCTGTGCAGCATGGTTGAAAGTAAATTAAAAAAAAAAAAAAATTCAAGGTGCTAGTGCACAAAGAACGGAAAGCAAGACGACGATCGTGTAGGACCGCTGCGCCAAGAGCTCCCGTCCTAACGTCCCTAATCGACTTACCGGTGCCGGTTGTAAGTGGCTATTGCCACCCCCCGGGTGTGTGCGCGCTGACAGATGTTCCTCCAGCTGGCAATACGGCCAGGATCCCCGTTGGGTGTGGGAGAGACTCTCGGCGGCGGCGCCTCGAGAGCGGAGGTAGCACGGAGAGGGAGCAGCTTGGTAGCGCTCTGCACGTTGGCAGCTAGACTCGCCTGCTCAATCGGCGACGCCCTGCGAGGGTGGGTGGGCCACACGGCCAAGAAATTGACACATCTGGAAGCTGTGGGGAACAGGGCTGCAGGAGAGAAAAAAAACGCTGCGATGCCTCCTAAAGCTACCAAGCAAGCCAGAGAGCTGGCTGCACGTGCTGCAATGCACCTACAGGGGTTGAGACTGGTGTCTCCCCCAGGCACCAACAACGAGAGAGTAGGTAAGCCTTGCACGGTGAAAAAACGTCTTGAAAGCACAGGTGCAGGGAAGAGGAGAAATGAGATGGAGAAACAGCAGGGAGGGGCGAGGAAAACTTTGGTGGCTAAGACAGGAGAAGAAGTGACTGCCACCTCAGGAAGACAGCTTGCCCCCCTATCAACTCCACCCGACGTGGCCAATCTCACTGTCCCCCCTCAAGCAGCAATCACTGATTTCTTTAAAATCAAAGATGGGGGGGGGTGAGCTATATACCCTAAGAACAGCTGTGTGAATCAGCTCCAGAGAAAACTAAGCAGATGACTCCCAGGGACCAGGTGCCCGCCTCAGTATCCGGGGGCAAACAGCAGGCAGAGATCGCAGTGGCGGATGCTGGATTTTCTCCTCAGCACACCCTCGCCCAGGAAGGAAGGGAAGAGATCCCTAGAGAGCCTACCCTGGGGGGACACAAGGACATACCTGACTCACAGATGAATCATCAACCCGCTGCAGTTAACGGCTGTACAGGAGGGAGCGAAGCACGGCCTCCTACGGATGCCACATCAGATGCAGACAAAAAATTCTCTCACGGAGGATTCCTACTCAGGCGCTTCTAGCTCTGGCAACAGCGAAATAGAAGATTATGCATCAACGTTTGGCTCTAGCACATTGGAAACACCCGAGACTGCTCTTAAACGTCAAAGACGCCGGAGGAGCTTGAAAGCATCCAAAGGACATACTGACCCCTCAACTAGGGGGGCCATAATACAGGCACCCGGCTGAATTGGGACTATTCCCACACCACGATGTTGGGATCTCTGGAGGGGAGGTACTTCTAAGCTGGGAAACCATCGATGTGCCCAGAAGGAGGATGGGGCAGTCAACATAGACCCTGCTCTAGGTATGATATTAGAGTCAATCAAAAGAACATCGCGCAGAGACTGGCGGATGGGAAAAGAGCCAGACAGGCAACTAAAAAACTGGAAGGCGCGATCCGGAAAGTAGGGAAATCCTGTGCGGAGATCGGTGAGCGACTTAACAGGATGGAGGAAAGAACAATGGCTGTAGAGACCGACTTGTCCGCTGTGTGAGAGCAGACAAGAGCTCACGAAGCCCAACTAACTGACGTAATGTGGAAACTAGAGGATATGGAAAATCGCCTAAGAAACAACCTGCGCTTTCTTGGCAATGAGGAGGGTCTGGAAGGAGAGGACATTCGCGTCTTTATCCTGGATCTTCTTAAAGAAGCCTTTCCGGACCTCACAGGCTGGAACTGGGAACATGAAGTTCAGAGGGTCCATCGGTTCCCATTCACTCGCTATCAAAATACCCAGCCTGGTAGAGACAAAAAGCAACCAAGAGCCATTTTGGTTTTCTTTGATAATTTTATGCTGCGACAGGCTATATTTGAAAAGGCCCGACAGACACCAAAAGGCAGTATAAGGCAATCTCTTTCTTTGTCCATCCTGACTTCTGCCACATAACGATAGAATGTAGGTGGCATCTGCGGCAGGTAATTAAGCCTTATCAGGAGCTGGCTTCGAGGCTTTTCTGCTCGCGCCAGCCAGGCTGAAAACGATAGCAAGAGGGATTAAGTTCTTCACCTCCGAGATAAAAACCAGAGAATATCTGGATCTGGTACTATCAGAAAAGTTTGGGGGGGGGTTTGTATAGGGGTTCTCCTAAGGCTGGGCTATCTATCTGGGAATCTCCTTTAAACTCTGCGGTCTCTGGCTTTTCTTCCTTTTTCTTTTCCGGGTAATAGGATAGTATCTCTTCGACTAGAATATGTCAAGTTTCGTTAGCCGGTATCAATAGTTCACAATGGGAATAGGATAGTAGGGGGGGATACAGGACTGAGAGCTCGTGGGGGCACTTTGCCATAAACATCGCACAGACCTGGTTGGTCTGACTGCTTTCAATGTGGGGAGCGGGGGGTGGGAGAGCAGAATATGAGGGGAGGGATGGGTAAATCTAAATGCACTTGAAACTACTTGTAAGTTACAGCAAAATGTGGTATTTATGAAGATTTTGGTAGTATTTGGTCATAGAATTCAGCATGTATATGAAAATAGCTGGGGGGGTTCTCCGTTTGCAAGATTCAGACTCCATTAAGGTTGGGAAATCGGGATGGCGAAATTTGATACAAGGTAATGGCTAGGCTTCGCATCGCCACTATCAATATCTGTGGGCTGAACGATGACGCTAAAAGGAGGAAAGTACAAGAAAACTTATAGGTGTTGCGGGCAGACGTGTACTACTTACAGGAAACCCACATAGCCCGGAATGATAGCAATCTATTGAATGTATTTGGCTTAAAGGCTGTTTGCCATACAACACAGGAAGTCAGGACCAAGGGGGTAGCGATATTAGTGAAAGGGGATATTGTCATACCAGGGAGGAAATTAGCGTTTAAAAATGGCAGATGGGCGATACTTGAATGTAGAGTTGGGGACGGTGTCCTCACACTCTGCTCAGTGTATGCTCCGGTATTAGATGACCCCGGGGGTACTAGATTTTCTAGCTACTGAACTACCTTCCTGGCCAGCACCCTATGTAATTTGTGGGGATTTAAATATAAATGGTTCTAGAACGGTCTCTGAGGGGACCAGAGCTGCCAGCACGAGTCGTAAACCGCAAACTACGAGCTCCCTAAATAACTTATTAAAAGATAGAGGCTTGGTGGATGCTTGGCCAAGTTTGAAAGCCCAGGATCCTGGCTATACTTATTATTCCGCTCCGCATAGAAAGTTTGCAAGGCTGGACTACTTCTTGATGTCCCCATCACCATCTTTACTTAAGGCGGCTCAGGTAGAGCTATTTCCCAGGGCTATGTCAGATCATAACCCTGTTGTACTGGAAGTCCCAATCGCAGGGTTAACACAGCGATTCAGAAGCTGGACGTTCGAAAGGGCACTCTTATCTGATCAGGAATATGTCAAGCACATGAAGGGCTGGATCGCTGAATTTCTAAATATTAACAGGGGTAGTGCTCTCCTAAAGATGACTTGGGACGCATTCAAGGCGTCAGTAAGAGGAGAGACCTTGCGGTACAGTGTGGGTAAACAAAAAGGGGAGGCAGGAAGGTTAAAAGCACTGTATCAGAGACTCGGGGCATAGAGACCGAGTTAATCAGCAGCGTGGCCTCAGGAGGCGATACCGCTCTAACACTGAATTTAATCGCCATTACAAAATCATCCCTTGACGATTTTAACACAGAGAAGACTGCGGGGAAGTATTTGGCAAAAAGACAGGAGTGCTACAAGTATAGTGAGAGTGTGGGCCGATACCTGGCTGTCAGGGCTAGACAACAGGTAGCTATGGCACATAAGGCAGGTAAAGAATATGCAGGGGGTAGTGGTCTCTGAACCAGCTGAGATAAGGGAAGCCTTTAGGGAATTTTATGAAAATCTCTACAAAGCCCCTCAGGCAGGGGATTATAATAGTACAGGAGAGCAGGCAGCTTTTGCACCTCCGGTGAGGCTTCCTCAGGACGAGAGCCTTCCCTTAGCAGCGGATATATCTCTGGAAGAATTTCAGGCAGCTCTCCAGGCCCTCCCTTCAGGCAAAGCGGTAGGAACAGACGGCATAACTCTCGAGTTTTACAAAATCTTGAGGTCGTTAAGGAATACCCGAGTTAATCAAGGGGGTCAGGGGAGGGGCTGTTCCACCAGGCTCTTGGGAAACTAAGATCGTTATCTTCTTAAAGAAGGGGAAGGACCCTATGTTATTGGGATCCTACAGACCTATCACACTCCTTAACAGTGACACCAAGTTGTACTCCAAAATATTTGCCACCCAACTGAATAAAGCAATGCCATTCCTGGTCTCAGCCTGGCAACATGGCTTCATTCAGGGGAGGGGCACGCCGGACCACATCAGGCGGGTAATCACATTACTGGATGCCACGGAGGTTCTTGCCAAACCCATGGGGGTTGAGTTTTTAGACGCGGAGAAGGCCTTTGATAGGGTGTCATGGCACTATCTATGGAAGATGGAAGCAAACGGCCTTGGCACACCTTTTATCAAGGCAATACAGGCTATGTATATTAAACCTACTGCCTGAGTGCGAGTAATGGGAGAAGAGTCTAAGCCATTTGTAATCGAAAGAGGAACAAGGCAGGGGTGTCCCTCCTCCCCTTTGCTGTTCGCATTATACCTAGATCCACTCCTTCGACATCTGGAAGACTCTAAAGATATTATCCCCGTTAGTCTGCAGGGCTGGGACACTAAGATATTGGCATATGCCGATGACGTGGCCGTAATCACTACCGACCCTGATAGAGCAATACAGGCGTTCGAAAATATAGCCGATAATTTTGGGATCCAATCTGGTTCCATACTGAATAGGACGAAGACTCCGATCCTGATAAATAAGTTCACCGCCGCCTCCGACAGCAGAATTGTAAATGAAGCAGTTTATCTCGGAATAACCATTACGGCAAAGGTCGAGGCAATAGTGGATTTAAATCTGTCCCCTATAATGGGGAGAATCAGGAAGAACTTCTGCCGCTGGGACAATTTGAAACTCTCGCTAATAGGGAGGTGCAATCTGGTAAAAATGATGTTTTTGCCAAAGTTAATCTATATTTTTCGAACTATACCTCTCGCAATACAGAATGATTGGTTTAAGTTAGAGAGAGGTCGCCAGGTTTATCAGGTCCTACGGGAAAACAAGGAGGGCTAATACATTCTTATGTCTACCCAGGCATAGAGGGGGGTGGGGACTCCCAAACTTTAAGCTATACTATCTGGCAGCAGTCCTGCAGTACTATAGTCTCCTATTTAACAATAAGGTAATGGAAGGGCCCGACCCTAGCTACGTTCCATCAATATTCGAGATCGTGTTAGGGGCTAGGGCTGAAGGCTGCCTCGTGAAGTTCTACGAAGCTAGTTACTTTAAAAAAAAACAAAGTTTAAGACCTTAATTACAGCATTCCGGAATTGGGCAGGGATCCGGAATCGGCTTGGGATAGGCAGATTTAGCAGATATACCCCCCTCCTCAGGAACGATCAGGTACCTAGAGCCCTGCAAGATGACCGTCTGGCAAGGTGGGAAAAGGCTGGCTTTGGCAGGGTAGGGGATCTTTTGGCTGGAGATCACATTCAGCCTTCGAGATAGTCAGGGAAAGATTCAACATTGGCACCGAGATTTTAAAAACTTTTTGCAATTAAGGGATTTTTTTATACAAGAAAGCTGGAGGAGCGGCAGGTTTTTCACGGGTCCCTCGAATGGAACTATTTATAAAGGACGAGAGCCCCTCAATCTCACAGATAAATAGTTGTCGGTTGGAGGAGGTCCCGGACGATCTTGATAAGCACAGCCTGAAGTGGCAGGTCAGGCTAGGACTTTCAGACTCCTTTTTTCTGGAATCATTAGCAATGGGGGGCTCTATATTATGCTCTGCTAGCTTACAATCATCACAGCATTTTAAAACCCTGTTCGATTTGTATATAACACCTTCAGAAATTGCGAAATGGGGGGGGGAATGGAGGGGACCCGATGTTTTAGGTGCAGTGTGGAAGGAGCGGATTTGGTTCACATTTTCTCCACATGCCCTTGTCTCGAAATAACAGCTAGGGAAATAATTGGTTTTCTACGAGATATATTGACGAATATTCCACTCTCTCTCCAGATTATGTTATTAGGAATAGACGAGCAAGCTGGGAGGAATGGGAAGGAGCTAATCTTTATAGCCATGTCAGTCTACAGGCTATGTGTCGCTTCTGCTTGGCTGGATCCGCTGCCACCGACCTTCCAGCAATGGAAAGGGCGTTTCCTGCATGTTTATAAGCTAGAGACAGCACTGTATGAACGAAGAGGCAGGAAGGGAAAGATCAAGGGGAATAGGATCTGGGGGCCGGTCTGGATCTCCCAGCAGTACGGACTTAGCTATGTTTTAAGATCGCGCGTTTGTGACTGCTTTTATTAAATGAAATTGCTTACCCCTCTGTATGGTATCTAGCATTTTGTGATCCTCCCCTAGCTGATGCCTTTTATATAATTATGAATTATTATGGCTGTATGTTTATGATCAATTCGGCTAATATCCACTTTTTGTAGTGTATTTATGCTTATGATAATCTTTAACTGCTGTAACCTGTTTTTGCTTAGAAAAAAAAAATATTCAAAAACAAAAAAGAAAGTAAATTAAAAATATTTAAAAGGGCTATGACGCAGTCAATGCTGGCTGCGTCCGTGCTTTTTAAAATTCATTACTCTGGTTACTTTAATATATGTTTGATAACGCTGGTGGATCTGACCCAGATGCAAAGCTGTGCCGTCATTCCGAGACCCCGTGAGTCTACCGGCACGGTGGGGAGCTGCAGGATTGAGAGGCTGTGGAGCTGCACGATTGGAAGATTGCGGGTGCCTGAAATCAGAGGAGGCTGAGCGGCGAGGCAAGAGCAGGCACAGGAGAACAACCCCGCTCGGCGATTGAAGAAGGAAGCGGCAAAAAGGGGCCGCAAAGGTGAGAGCGAGCAGACTGCATTAGGCATAGGCATCCCTCAGGCGCAGAAGAGTCTCGCCTCGGGTTGCGGGTGCGGCTTGTGTCAGAGGGCACGCCCACCACCCTGCTCTCGGCACTGCCAGTCTCCACTATCGCGGTCGCCACTTCTCCTGCCCCCCATTCCTTAGCTTCCTGCGCCGTTCTGTACGACAAGCACACTTAAGCTTTGCTCGCTACAGCACCTTCTTGCTTCGAGCTCCCTGCTGTTGCAGCACTGCGAGGGTGCTGCAGAAGTTTTTACATCTCAGCAGAGAGGGCACGTGCTGTAGTAAGACTAGGCAGAGACTGGTCAGAGGCAGCTGGAAATCCCACAAATAAGCGATTAAACCGCTGAGATGGCCACAGTGGCCTTCAGGTGTGTCACAAACAGCAAGGTGCAGGTTGCTTGGGCCCCCTCTGATAGACTCAGCTCTCCAATTGCCTCAGCCACTGCAGCATTAAAACCACAACAGTACTCACAGCTGCATTAGGATACCAACTGCAACAGAGTTAGGGAAGGTCCTCTCCCCTCCAACCGTTCAACAAAGCCACACAATCCCCCCCCACAACAATCCACACTAATTTGTTCATCTCACACCATCTGTGAAAGTATTCTCAAATAGCGGCTACACTAGGGGAGGGAGGGGGAAGGGGGGGGTGGGGAGGAGAGCAGCAGCGGAAGCCGCACCAGGGTCCGGTGACGTTTGCCCCTCACTCCTTCGTTAAGACGATACCTCAGTTCCACACCACTAACAGCATCCTACTGGAGGCTACGACTTCATTGGTAAACTAAGGAGCCAGCCACTATCTCATCAAGGTGCAGCACTCAGTAGCAAGACTTTATTTAAGAGCTGGTCCTACATCTGCAAAAGGTGCCCGTTCGAGAAGGATTTCCACCGGCAGCACCTCCACTACAGGGAGCTCCAAGGTCCGAGAGCGAGCCCTTGGCATCTTCTACAGTAACGTCAGGGAAGGTGAGGGGGTCTACTTCTACTGGCCCCGTCAGGAAGAAACACTTTACACAATCCCTTACACATTTGCGCTTAATCAGCACGGATTCCATGACCCCTACAGTTAATGGACCCAGCAAACAGCCTGGAGGAGGCTCTTCAGCGAAAAACCACAATTGGCAGGACACTTTCCACCCTCACCATTCCATCTCTGAGCTTCCAACCAAAAATCTACACCAAATTCAGCTTCTTAAAGGACGCAGGAGCTGCGCTTTACTCCAGTAACGAAGGCTTAACAGGGTTAGAGACCCCGCTATCACCAGAAATCCCCTATCGACTAAGAGCGGGACCTGCCCCTACCCCAGTCAGACGCTTTACTCTAAACTAGTAACGCAGCTCAAGGGCAGATAGACACCAAAGAGGGCAGGACTCGACCCTCACACAGTCAAAATGGATGGGGACCCATTGACACAAAAGAAAGAAAAAATGAGGAAGGGTGTGATGGCGCAACTGATCTAAGCCAAACAAGATTCTCATGCTTCAGCCCTCTCACTTTGACCACTCTACCACAAAATAAAGAACTAGAAAGCAATCCTAACACCAGATATGCTCTCACAGGACATACGATAACCAAGCCTATCACAGTCATGGATACAAACAGCCCTACTAATCTTGGGGGCAAAAAGCCCAGCCATCAGAATTTAGCAGTAGAACTGCAAAGTCCCTACAGAAACTTAAACAACCGCCCCCCCTCACCCCCACTAGGTCTCCAACACGGCTGCAATCTGTGAAGTACGACAATCAAACAATCAAAAACAGCATGAAGATCAAAAATCAATGGCACAAATCCAGCATACTACACCATCAACTGCAACATATCCTACACGCTGCCCTATGGCCTCTCCTACACAGGAGCACTACAACCAACAAACCCCAGGGGATACCCAAGCAGCAACAGATGACATTTCTTACCTCACGACTCAAGAATGGGATGAGATGGTAGCATCATACGCACAGAGTATCTCCTCCACAAGCAGCACACGAAGCCCTAAACCTAAAACGGAGGGAGAGGATGTCACGGAACCAAGACCTGCCTGGTCATCTCTACTAACTACCATGCAGCTAACTGGGGTTGCCTTACAATACCAGTCAAATAAAATGGACATTCAGGTCTCATTCTCAATACACTTGCGACTTATGTAGCGGGCATCGACAGGAAACTGGGCAACCTCAATCTCAAACGTACAGTCTGAAGCACATTACAACAAAATTGCGCCTGTTCTAGATAAGCTATCATCCTTGCCCGACATGCTGACCGACCTACTCAAAGACATAACACAATCTACTAGTCCAACAATCATCAACTCAGTAACACGAACATAGGCTCCTGACCGCAAACAGGAATCCCATGGGAGAACAGATATAGCTTGGTATAAGTCAACATCAGAGAGAGGCCCCAGTCCAAAAAATTCAGACAGCAAGCACGCAAAATACTCATTCCTGCAATGCTGACCCAAACCCTCAAAATACGCAGGAGGCCACTCCAGCCAGTACAGACACAAATCCATCAAACACTCAGGAGAGCATAAATAGCAAAGCCCAACCTCGCCAGAAGCACTGGATAAAAGATCGGAACACAAAATCCAATGGAAAGCCCCCCTCGGCGAATATTCCATCTTCAACACAGCAGCAAGGCAGTATAGGGGCAGGGATTACACCACATTCCCCAACCCACCAGTATCAACACAAAGTGTGAACCAGGCCAGCAAGAAATCAGGAGCAGCTGTACTGAAGGTCAGGCCAGAAAAAAAAGGAGAATTGCCAGTCAAGGAGAGCAGAAGCAGTCCCACAGCAAGGGAGGCAATCAACTCCTACTGTCCAAGCGAGAACTCTGGGAACCCATGAGCCGGGACCAGCTCACCACCAAGAGAAGAGGTTCCACAGATGGCAGGCACGGAGAGAACCACAGGGACTGCCCCGGAAACCATATGTACGCAAGGAACCTCCTTTGGCAGTTCACCCGAAAGAAGTATGCCAATACTGGCACAGGGAGACATGAGAAGGGAAGGGCCCCACGCCAAAAATGAACAAACCTTTACAGCAGTCCTCAAAACCAACACCCATCCAGAAATTCAACTAGCATGCCAGCTTACCTCGCATGATTTTCAGATTATCGCCCCAAAAGAGAACAGGATCTAAGTAAAATACAAGGAGTCTGGCAGTGGGAGTATACCGGCCAACAAGCAGTTATATGTACACCTATCTATAAATTCAAAGGGAAACAGGACATCTTAAATAGAAGTAACATCATGCAGCTCTTAATCTCAGTTTCCGTTAAAGTTAACCGACACCTCATCGTGTCAAAGCCCTGCAGAGAATAAAGCAACCAAAACAACTTGGAGATCGGCAGACATTGTTCAAAGAATGCTAAATGAGGTCAACTCTCTGGATATGGATAATAAGATTGCGGCCATTCTCCGAACCCGGAAATTCATTCCCATTACTACCTCAATGTCCAACAAAGGAAAACGCTGGTTCACACACTGCTACTCCATTCTGAAAGGTGCCCTGGGTGAATCAAGAGCTTTTTCAAGCAACCTGACAGGCCCACAAATACACACATCAGGGCCCCCAGAAAGAGACTGGCACTGGCTCTCTCGAGCAATAAACACCTTGCGCAATCCATGACAAAATCTGGGAATAGCACAGCAAGTCAACATCTAAATACCTTCGCTTGTGTAACATAAATGGCCTCACCAGCAAAGCATTGGTTCTAGAAGTCCCAACATATCTGCAATCCTTTGATATCCTTTGATATCATCCTTCTACATGAAACCTGGCTTGAAGACCCCCTCCATCTACAGGGGTTCATAACTTTCTCTGTGCCGGTATACAAAGCAGCAAAATTTGGCCAGCCGAAGGGAGGCCTAGCGACATCTCCACAAAAGTAGGCCCATGCAGGGGACTACACTCCAACACCATGGCCAGAAACGCAACTAGAACTCAAATTGGCAACAAGACAGTCAAAACACAGGTCGCAATTATCAACGTATACTTCCATCCCAAATGGAAGCTAAAGGACTCGAAAGCATTAGTGGAGGAAATTAAGGTTCCAACAAGAACAGATCACTGAGCTTATGGTCTCAGGACTTTTAATCTTCACCTTCGAGGCTCTTCCTCTGGAGACGAATTCACATCAGGATATTTCACGTACTGGATCATACCCATTCATGGGAGCAGTAGAACAGGTAAATTAAGCAGAACTGGCAAATCACGCCTGGGTGATTTAGAACATTTAATCTATGCACACTTAATAGACGTTTTCCAGGGGACAAATCGTGGCCGCTTCATATCATTCAAACTCTGCTAGCTCCACAATTGATTACACCTTTGTTGCCATACCACTACTATTAGCTTCTGTAGCCTCATTCCATCTCGGTGCAAGGGAGGACAGGAACCCTCTCCCCCAAGAGGCGAACTTTGAGGTAGTGTTTGACGCCTTTCAACAGTCCAGGGAAGTCAATGGTCCAACCTCCACAATTAACAATAAAAGGATTAAAGTTTCCCCCTTCAACTATAAAAGGTCTATCGGACTCAGGGAAGGGCTTTTTTCACAAAATTTCATTAATCTATGACAATGCTATAACAACTTGGGAGCAGTTCACAGAAGGGCTTGCGGAGCAACTCAAGTAAGCTTAAGGGCCCAAACACAAATTTATGCTGCAAGAGGCTTTTTAACCCAGGGGCATTAGTTCCAATATGTACTTTATCTGGACTATGGTAATACACTTGTGGACTCTGTGTAAAACTGTGACTGCACTACTTTGCTCGCCTATTTTCTGCAGATTTCCGGGACCCTTATTTAAAAAAGCTGCATCACAAAAACTACGAGCCAAAACATACTCGCACAGGGCTGCTTTTGAACAATGATGAATTGCGTACTTATACAGTATACACAGCAAATTGAGACTATGGTATATTTGATACTGTATTGCTATTAATTTGTTTTAATGTTGAATTGCATTCGGTATTTTATTTATTTTTATTGTTTTAATGTTTTGTAATGGTTTTCATTAACCGCGTTAATAAACAAGCTAAACTAAATACATGGTTATAAATTTTCAATTATCTTAACGTACCAGGCCTCACTTTCATATTTCATTAGAATCAAACGAAATCTTAAAATCAGCGAAACAATCCATTCCGCCACATCCACAGCTGCACTTCCCTGCCAGTGTTTTCACCAGGCGCTGGCCTAGTGTTTAGCTTCCCATCAGCCACTGCTTTGATAGTGTCAGTTTCTTGACGTAAAAGTGACTCAACAGCACTTTGATGCTGCAGCGTACTCCAGGACCTGGTAATCGTATTTCCAGAGTAAGTGAAACTGTCTGAGTGTGCTTGTGTGTCAAATTTAAAGAAGGTGAAGCCAAAATCCCCCCCCAAAGCAGTCTGGAGTGTGACAACCAAGGCAACCAGCTGCCGATGACCAATGAAAACATAACAAAAGAAATGTGTGACCAGGAAGCCAACCAATGGTTAGTAATGGGGCGGGCTACAATCCCTTTTTAGATTTTAAGTGACAATAGATCTCACAAGCGACAGCACAGGCGAAAACTAAAAATAGCTGGCTTAAACCATACATGCAGATTTGCAGAGTATTATTCTATTTATTACCTACCATTAAAAGGGTAGGGGGGGGCATCATGACTCACTCGATGTGTAGTCTCTGGTGATGCAGAGCACAGACTCACATTAAATAGCATATTACACTCTGCACATCTGCATGTACGAGTAGTTAAGATTTATTGATTGGTACCCAGGGCACACCATAACTCATGCTACCCATCATGTTTTGCAGTAGGTAGTCCGCCTTTTAATTCCTGCACTACTGGCAAAGTGGTAAAATTGAGTTATGGTGCTCCAGGTATGATTGTCCAATAAATTATGTCCACTGTATTTGGAGCCCAAATCAGTGAAGTATTTACCTGTTGTGTTATCTTCATTTTTACAATCAGGACAAGTCTCCCTGGCATCATGAAGAGATAACCAAATTTTGGGTCACAGTAAATATAAGGCAGTGCTCTTTTTCAGAGATGTGCGGCTCGCCATTCAGATAACACCAAATCTGGTATAGGTGATACATGGCAAGAGACGAATAGGCAACTAGGAACAAGTATGTCACTGGGCAGTATGGGACATCTTCACTAAATCTCACCAAACCCAACACTACCATCCTCCTACCCCAAATCATCCCATCGACAAGTCCAGAGGCAATTTAGAATAGAGTGAAACTAACTACACTTGGTAATAAAGAAGCTACGTAGCTAGTGACAATATCGTGCAGCTGCCTTAGTTCTTGAGGGCCATAAAAAGTTCTTATCGTCACCTGCAGGTTTTTTTTATTTCCGGTGTACTGGAGTTCATTGAGACGAAGTCCCCAAGTTACAGACGGCATCACCAGTAAACAATGCAGTGGATGGAAGGTTGCGGGATGAAAGAAAGGGCTCTGAAACCAACAGCCACAACCACATCAAAATGTTCATGCACCAAACTGCACATCTCCAAGTGGCCGTTTATGCAGAAAACCTCAGTGCTTCACTCTCTCAACCAAAGCCCTTGAATATTAATAGATAAGGTACTCTAACAATACTACAGCTGTGCTTCCCATATTCACTGCATATATCTGCTTTTACCCATATGGGAAGACAAATTGAAGACTCCTTAGAGCCAGTTCACTGCTCAGTCAGGTATTGTTGGAAATGGAGAATCTCACCCTGGTATCATGTTTAGTCTCTACAAGAATGGGGAAGTGGTTTCTAGACTATTCCCACACTTGAGCCCGCGAAATCATCAATTTCATGGATGCTCCGGTGCTTATTCTCATTCCAGGCAAGAGTCAAAAATAAATAAATAAATAAAAATAAATAAATGAACAGGCGATCCACAGTGCTTTTGCTCAACTGACCAAATTATGTACTGTAATTGCATTTATATAGTACTTATTACCCCAGATCAGGATATTAAACGCTTTCCAGCAAGTATCATGCTACTCCAGAAACCCGGGGTTAGTGACTAGTCAATTGTTTAATTCGTAATGTTTTCTGCTTGTGCTCTTCAGATGAGAACCAGTTCATACATTAGTGCGAGTCTTTTTGTGGAAGTTAATAGGTTCTAGTATTCTGCTCACAAGATGAACCATATTGTGTGCTACAACCCAGTTTCTTCTGAAAGGCAGAAGCCATGAGAAGTAGCAAATGGTGGTTAAGGAGGATAGAGCAAGGTAGAAGGTTCATAGGGGCAGGAGAACAGTCAGAGGGAAGTCCTGCTCTTGTTCGTGCATGGTCATGAGGGAGCAATAGTCATTGCATATATAAGCTGCTATATATTCTGTCATCTTGGACAACATTAACTCCACGCTGTTCCTAACCATCATCCTTATGGACTTCTCTTTATCCCCCTACTTTCAAAATTGTGTTACAAACGCTTTGTTTATATCTCTGAGCTCGGTCCCAGTATTCCAGGAGGGGGTCCGGTGCACCAATAGGTTCTTTAAGTCTAGGCTCATCAAAAAAGAATGCTCTACTTCTCACAATTTATTCTCCATGGACCTAGACTTGCATTTTCTGTTATTTGACCGGATTCTGGTGCACTTAACTGAAGGCAGTCTAAGAAACCATTTCTAAAAGCAGTGCATGTAAAGATTGTTACAGTTCATATTGTAGTTTGCTCGATTGGGCTCTATGAATAAGTCACATCTCAAGGAGCCAGGACTGAGTTTATTTTACCTCGCTACAACACGATTTTTAAAGTAATTAAATACAATAATTAAGAGAAATGGGACAACGGTTACGTTCAGTTTTTAAAGCGGAAATGCTTTAGTCTCATGAGCCACCACAGACACACCAAACAGGATACCGTTACTGTAAATATAATAACCACCCAATAACGGAGTAAAAACCGCTAGCAGGGAAACTTGGAAGGGCATAGCAGAGGACGAGCCAATGTGAAATTGCTTTTGGTCACCACTTTACCCTTTTTTGCTCCAACAAAGCCCACAAAAAGCTGGCCATCAACTGTCCTGTGATGCAGGGTCTATGCAATACGACAGACAATACAAGCCTGGTCCAGTCTAAGCAGACGTTTCACCTCCTTGGTTGATTGAGGAGAGAAAAAAAAAAGGATGGATGGATGGGTGGTTGAGAAGGACCAACTTACCAAGGTGGAAAATTGAAGGGCGGATGAACTGACCAGGCCTTAAGTTCTCCGACCCTGTGAGCACAAATAATCAGCAGCAACACTGTTTTCAGAATAAGTCGTCGAGCCAGTCAGCTGTGTACTGCCTCGAAAAAAGATGTCACCAAGAAAGTCAAAGCAAGATTCAAATCCCACAGAGAACAATAAACCGAGTGAAATCTTTTAGAAAACGTTCCACTTGTCGCAATCTAAATAGGGAAGGTTGGTCAGCAAGACAAACATAGCTGCCAGGCAGCTGAGCAAAAACCAGACCTAGTTATGTAAGGAACAAAGCAAACCACAAGACAAGCAATACGTAAGAAGTAACGCATTCCATTTACACCACTGAAAAAACTGGTTGCAGTAGGCTGTGTAGATGGAAGTGGTGGTAGGTTAACATGACAAGGGACCTCACTAGGAAGGGACCTCACAAGGGATCTCACTAGGAAGGTAAAAAGTTTCAAGCTAGCATCACTCAATCTCAACGCTTGTACCCATGTCTCTGGGGATTATGGTGAAGGATTTGACTTTCCAGCTACTAAGCAGGTCCACTCTTAATCCACATTTACTATCTTGTAACTGCAATAAAGTTTGAGAGAGGGCTGTGGCTTCTATGACTGTTGCACTGGGTTGTCTAAGGGCTAGGCTGTAACACAGGCATTTACTTTACAAAATGTACTGCTGTAAAACAAATTTACCTCGGGGAAGGTAACCCATTACCTACGTGGTCTACCAAAGTAGAAGTCATTAATAGCTAAAGCAACTGCAAAATAAGAATTGTCTTCAGTCTCAGATGTACCGCAAGTTCCAGAGGCTGTTCCACTTCAGCAATAGGTTTACTTCAAGGGAGAACGTAATTTTCGGGAGTCAGACTGGTATCATGGGGACACACCAGTTTCCTGGCAGGACTTAAGAATCTGCCCATTCTTTCCAACAAATACAATTATCAAACTGTTGAGGATGGCACCTAGGAGTATTTAATAGCGTTGGCATTTTACTGCATGTTGCGGTCATTGGTGTGGATCTGCAGCGCCATGCATTCCTTGTACAAATTGGATGCACACCAAAGTTTGCAATAACGAAATGTTATCTTGTACCGTGAGTGCTGCATTTTGGATTCATAGCTCCATGGAAACTGAAGCCTGTAAGCATAATTGGTTACGTGAATGGAAGGAACAAGGTCTATATGGAAACTGTTGGTGTAGTGCTTAAAGTCCAGAGAGGAGCTCCAAACCCGTTGCTGTGACTAAACTCCATGCATATGCAGGCTTGTATGTTGAGGATAAAGTAGGACGGTTTCAAGTGAATACAATACACTGCCTTTTCGTTCTCTGAATGGGATATAGAGCTGCACTGGACAAACTGATGCAGGTGTGTTTATGTTGTCCAAAATGGAGAAAGATTGAGTTTGTTTGGCTGCCTGGTCAGATTATGCGCCACTGACAGTTTGTATGAATAACCGATTAGCCTACTTAGTTAGGCTCAAGATGAGCAGTTGGACAAGCAGTCTAGCACACTTGAAAGGCCAAGATCAGATATGCAATAGTCACAGTTCATACAGATTGTACTACTCTGACCAAGGTGGTGGTAGTGGATGCAAGGACGTGTACTGATTTAATCATAAATGATCAATAGAAGTCCAATTACTATATGCAGACTGGCCTGTTGGGACATGAATTAGAAGTAATTCAATTTAAGTTGCAGAATGATCGTGTTGACTGCAAGGGTTCTAACAGGCAGTGAGACAACAAGGTT
Source organism: Calotriton arnoldi (assembly GCA_963921515.1). Taxonomy (NCBI): domain Eukaryota; kingdom Metazoa; phylum Chordata; class Amphibia; order Caudata; family Salamandridae; genus Calotriton; species Calotriton arnoldi. The sequence continues at coordinate 2,362,774 of CAWUFW010001595.1, forward strand.
ATTTCTTTCTGGGCTGAAGCATCGTCTGTCGGTTTTCTTATTGAAGCAAATAAGAGTGTTCCAACCAGTGAAAGAAGTGCCACCCATTTAACATTTTCTGAACCTAGGTGTGACGAACAGTAAAGCTGCATTTGCTCTGAAATTCTCTTAAGATTTTTCAGCTTTTGTTTTCAGAACATAGTTTGATAATCACTGACTCTACTGAGTAACACAGAGCACCTTAAATTAGATCTTAATGGTTACTTGGACCACATGCAACACGTGGCCCAAAGAAGGAAAAGTACCATGGTTGGAGCTGGAGGAGTAACCTAGTGCTGAATGCTGGACCCACTGAAGACAAAGGAGTCCACAAGTACACGCCACCGTCATGGTCTATTCGGTAGTGTACCAGATGGATGCTTAAACCGCCTGGATCATCAGAGTGGGATAATGATCTCATTACCAAGTTGCCCCGGGAGATTAGTGAGAGTATTGGGTCTATGATGAAACCAAGGTTTGTGGCCTCACTGGTCAAAAAGGGAGGGACTTAAGTTCCACTGGCATGTAGCAGTGCAGTTTCCCTGTCAGCACACGTGAGGATTTGTTTTTGCTATTCAGATATAGATAGGGGTCATTCATCTATTTTCAAGGGAAGTTAGCATTGTGTGAGTAGGGATGAGTGCAACAGTTCTGGATGATGTTGCTGTAAAGGCAGACAAACTAACAGCCTTGAAAATGTCAGGAGGACATTCTATATGAGAGGCCAATCTATCGAATACAAGGTCCGACCAGAAATTATTTTGTGAGAGATTGTGTAATAGAGAGCATATTCTTCAATGCAGATGTACTGGCAGTAATTTTGTTCGGAAGCAGGCGTCTAAGTCAGATTTGGTAACAATATAGGGTCTGTGGGTGTGGCAGAGTAGTTGCAAGCGAATGACATCCACAGAAGGGATATCAAGATCCTTGAATTTAGAGATCTACTGAAAATCGTTCAATAAGTAGACCAATTCTAAGATTGATTGAATAGTGAGCCCCTTTGGATTGTCGTGTATCAGCTGCGGTCGACCTTGTCCCATTCACCATGCTCATTCTTTCAATACTAGTCTAATGATCTATTCTCAGACCCTTGGTGAACCATCAGGTGCATTACACCCGTCCGTAGGCCAGGATCTAATAGAAAGCGTGCCATTTGACCTTAGAAGTCAGACTAAGAACTCTGAGCTTTACATGAATCTCAAAAGCCATTTCTCAGCCAATAATTTTAGTCGTCCTCACCATCTTGCGCTTGCCTACACCAAAATACAGTATTGGATGCAAACTTCAGTGCAATATTGTTTTTCATGAAGTAGTCTGTGAGGCTGAAAATCCTCGGCGCATTGGGCAGTTTTGCTCCCTATTTCAACATTCCTGAAAGACCCATTACTTCCCACACTGGAGATTCACATCCTGAGTTTCCAGACAGGAGTGCTCCGAATTTTGTGCATCAACAGGTTGCATTATTCTGCTGGAGATGGACTTCAGAGGGGTGGACTAGTGTCCAGGCCACTGCGGTGCAAGAAAAGCCAGGGCAGGAAGGTGGTCTTAAACTCTACAGTGTGAAATTTGGCAACTATGTAAATAATTAGAGGATAAAAAAAAAATCAAGTTTGCTTGTGATATTTTCTTTCATTCTCTGAAACAATCAAAGGTTAATTAGTGACGAGGTGAATGGGTGGCAATGATGTGCAAATGTAACAACGGTGCTAATAGGTGGCCATGCACACTCTTCAAAACAATGGTGCATTCTAAACCTTGCCTATCCTCTACGATAGGCACTCCCAGGAGGAATCTGCTCTGTCACAGCATCACCTTCACCCCCACCCCACTTGTGATCAAGCTGCGTACCAGCATCAGCAGCAATAGTTCTGAACTGGGATGACAAGGTAGCTGCGTTGCTGGAGCTTCTGCCTCGAAGTGGAGGCCAGCCTTTGAAGCACTTCCAGGGGACACCGGCTGAAATATTGCTGGGGCTAGTGTTTCAATGCCCCCACCGAAGTTGGTGCCCTTAAATATACTACTACTTAGATATCATCCATACCTCTGTATTTCAGCCATCTCTAAAAAAGAAAAAAAAGACTTTGTGCAACATAACCCAAGAGGCTGGCCAGCGGTGTGTAAAATTCTTTAAACCAGTTTTGAAGTAACGCTTAATCCTCTAATTGGGCTTAAATATAATCTGAACTTGTGGCCATGTTACATCTGCGAAATATAGGATTTGCTAGAATGGCAAACGTTCAGTCAGAGCTCTACGTTGTACGATATAATTGGGTTTGGGGATACCCAGTGTCTGTGTCCGCAACCTCACATGCGGAAAGGAAGTCTTCAAGGACCAGCAAATGCATCTAGATCTCCAAGAGCAATAAGATTCCTTAGCGCATGGGTCTGCTAGGAATATTATGCACTGATTTTTTTGATTTTGTTTTACATTTATAGCTTATTACTTAGCACTTGCATAGAGCACAATCTACAGCAAATTATTTGAATATCCTGCATCATAATTTGCTAACAAAAGAAAGATATTTTCCAGTAAAGACTAAAGACTGCTGGACATGGGGAAGGCAGCTACTTTGGCCCTTCTTAGAAACACTCAGTTTAAAGATTCTGGACAGATTCTCGTGGGTCAAGAATCTCAAATGAATCCGTTAGATTAGAAGGCTGTTAGTTTTTAGGCCTTCACTCTCTAGTTAGAGTGATTTCCTTTTTTCCAGTATTACTCAAGTCAAGGATGCAGTAGTGGAAGGATTTGGGGGGAAAAGGAATCAAGCATTACTTTGGGGAAGAAGGTAAGACAATGTAGTACCAAAGAACTACTGAAGAGCTTAACAGGAGTTCAAGGTCTAGATCTCCGTGTGTGCAAAAGGGATGGCAACTAGGAAAGATACTTCATTAAAAGAAAAAAAATGTTGCATTGTCTCAAATGCATAGCTTTGTCAAGTAAATATTTAACTACAAAATGGCATCAGTTATATTATTAAAAAATCAATTTAAGATCTTCCAAAAATAAAACGTCGATATTAGGCTAATTCAGGAGACAAGTCACCACACTCAAAGATTAAAGGTTGCAGTATGGGATCCGGTATTGTGTCCTGGAGTGCCGGTCAGATATACATAGCAATCTACTGCTCAGGTGTCTGAAATAGTGGAGATTTGCAAACTATCTTTGGCCAGGTCACTCTGGGCAATTTAGATCATTCTTGTGTCAGCGGTTTCAGCTTGATCACTTTAGGGATCAGTGGAATGGCATAACAAACAAAGAAGATCTATATCATTGACCAGTTTATCAGAAGGGCCAGAATCCGATATCATGGAACTGTGCCATTTGACATTTTTTGTTTTTCACAAAGATCTTTGAGGTTTTTCCCAGAGTTGAAAGACATTGTGATTGTAATTTTTTGGCCTAAAGCATTCTGTTTTTCATGAAGTACTCCAGGCAGGATGCTAGGGTGGCCAGTACAGAAAAATTACAAGCGGAAAGCCTAGCTTTCTAAGAGAAATGCCATCTAGTGAACCACTGGACGAGATCACCTGCACAGAAATCGGCACTTAATCTGTATGGAAAATACTCACAATTAATTAATAATTTGCATAAAAGAAATGATTGAGTTGTTGTAGATGCGGTTAGTGTGAAGAGCCAGACTTTGCATTACTATCACTGCTTCCAACAAGAAGCATATCGCCACACAAAGTAGTTTGCTTCAGCGCCATGGATTAGGTCAGTTTGTCCTTGAGACCAAAAAATGTGTGCTTCCAGCTAATGTTTTAGTTACATTGCTGAGGTCCCAGCGGCTCCCACAAAGTTTTATAAACACCTAATCAAAACAAAACATGCATTGTCAAAACCAAAAATGTGGCAATCTGTGCTAGATGCATTGTCTTTGCCAATGCTTATTTTCATGTCTCCCATAATCTTGCTGAAATGGTTTTACGCTAACTTACTATTATTAATATTTTTGGGAGATACTAGCATGGATCAGTTACATTTTACTGAATGAGGCCTCAAATAAATGGCACCTAACATTGCATAGTTTAGCAAAATGCTTTGCTTCCAATTGCTATGATTTTTGTGTGCATTTTATTTTGAAAGCAAATAATCATCAATCTTGCTTTCAGGCTACTGCGAGTATCTGCATATAATCAGACAGCATTCTGGGAGCATTCTAGGTAGTCTCAAATTCTTAAACTTTGCAAATGTGTGCATTTTTATACTAGAACCACTGCCAGCAGAGCAAGCCAAGCTCACAGCAATTCCTCCTATTAATGAAGACTTTGTATTAATAAACCATAAACACAAGTTTCAGCAGCATGAACATATAGGTACAAATCTTACCTTAACTGCCGGTAATGCCATTTGGTGTGGGGGAGGCGGAAGGGAGCAGCAACGCAACAGATAATGGGAGGAGGGGGTGGGTCAAGAGCACGGACGGAGGGAGAGACTAGACACATGCACTCTTATGGAGTGCAAGTCAAAAGCACCTACAGGAGCCCGAGGACAGTAGAAAGACACAGGCGGGAAGCTGTACTAGGTCTATGCGCCACAGCAGAGACAACACCGAAGCCCTGGGAGGAAGGAGGGGAAGGCACTGACCAATCAGAAGCCAGGAAACTAGAGTGACATGAAAGCCAACCAACTAAGTAATGGGCGGGTTCTAAGCCAGTTTTAAGCTTGTTTTGTTTACAAACGTTGACAGCAAATGTGGGCTGTTCAGGCAAACCTAACAAGCATTTGCAATGCTATAGGTCTCGCATTTACGCGAGTTTGGGCTATTGACATTGCAAATAACAATGCCTTTTATTTTTGTTTTCGTTTTTAAAACATAAATAAAAGGCATTGTCATTTACAATGCCAATAGGTTAAACTCGCGTAAATGCGAGACCTATTGCATTGCAAATGCTTGTTAATTTTACGTTCTAGCACTCCATAAGAGTGCACGTGTTTTATGACGGTCTACCCTTCTCACCCGCATTCCTCCACATAGTTAATTGCAAGCAGAGCCCCTTCCCACACGTCCTTGCATGCACCAGCTCCCAAGCACGGTCGTGGTTGTATGCTGGACTGACAGATTTCAAGGCTGGGTTTGTGGTTGGGAGGGACGGCCGCTGTGTATTGAAGGAAACTGTGAAAAAGGCTGTTGCCATCTTCTTTACAAGGAAAGGATTTCTTCATAACTTAAGTCAGGTGTTGCTGGCTACTTATTTTTGCTATTTGGGCATAGCATCTCACGACTCATTAATCAGCCTGTGGAGCGCGTTCTGGGAAGTGAGGACTACTTTGAAAGAAAACATACTGAGTATTCTCTTCGGGCTAATTTCTATGAACTGTACCGTGTAAACAGATATAATACAAGAAAATAGCTCGTCTGCTCTCTGCCGGTCACATTTAATTGCAGCTACTTCAAGTGATTTTCTTACCAAATCCATTCTTTAAAGCAGTGGTTATTCTTTAGGTTTCCCCTACAGAGCGCTTGCGAAATCTCTTGTAATTATTCGATTTCGCGCTTGTGAAAATTTTTGTAATCCATATAAGCATTGGCATGGTCAATATGTTTTGCCTGTGTCACCTATTGGCATTTTCATAGTTTTTTAAAGATGTTGCACAGCACTGTGTGCTTAAAGTAAAGGAAACAAGCACGGAATCGAAACCTGTGGTGCGCGCGCACCACAAAGGAGCCGAACGCGGGAATCTAAACCAGTGGTGCGCGCGCACCACAGAGGAGCGGGGGGGGCGAGGGAGCCTGTCTGTGCCGCGCGCTGATGCGCGTCCTAGACACGGACGGGAATGGGCGCAGCAAAGGCGGGACATGCGCCCGCCTTTGCCCAATTGCATGCCGTTTTAAAAAAAAGCACGCTACAGCCAATGCCAGCCTGCGAAAGCAAAACCACACGCACGAGCGTGTGGTTAGCTTTCTGAAGCCCATACAAGAGGTCTCGCGCTGCGCGAGCAGTGCTGCACACTGCAACGCTAGGCGCGAGACCTAAAAAGGGCTGCTAGGAAAGAGAATCTCGCCTCGATTCTGAAACTGGAAATCCGGTTCTAGAAGGTCAATGTTGCCAGCTGGTGGCCATCAGTGCCAAGGCACACCCAGGACTGTGGGTCATTAGTAGTAGAGCAGTACTAACAGGATCAACCCAGTCATCTTCAAGAGGAACGTAGCCCCTTATTGCTCATCTATTTCCATTCATGACCCTTACTATTGCAGGTGGAATTGCATCTGATAAAAAAAGGTAATTTTGAGCAAGTTAAAAAAAAAAGTTAAATTAGATGGTAAACTAATGTTCCTCTCATTTATTTATGAAATGAGATTTGCTCACTTCTTTCTCAGTTCCAGATGATGGACAACAGCAAGAAAGATGAAGTGCAGAGGTAACTTACAAACTGCGAGAAATGATAGGCAGGAAGGTCAGTTTTTTGTAATCTGTGCTCTTCAGAACCGTTTTCCCTGAAGCAGCACACCTAGAACATCTGCTCTACAAAAAGCTCCTTCAGTTTGAACATGCCGATGAGGTGGTTTACTCCTTGAATAAAAATTGTCAAAATTGATATACTTTAGGCCTGATATTTCAGGACAACACACCAGGCCCAAGACAAAAGTGGGAAGATCTTCAGGCCTCACTGACCTAGATACAGGCCCTTTTCTGTATTCACCCTTTGATGAGATTTAACAATCTCTCTCACTCATTAGAAATCTGTCTTGTGAAAATGCATGAACGTACAACATTAGGCAGTCTGAAATCACATTTAAAGACGTCTTGTGAGCATGGACGAGAGCACGGACATTTTTTCTTAAAGAGGAAACGTCATCTGACTTCTAAGAGGGGCCTTATAAACTGAATCATAACTGAACTGCAGCAAATATTTCTGTAGCTTGATAGAATTGCACTCTGGACATTCTTCAGAACAGCATGAAGATTAGACAAGCTCATCTATGGTGCCGTCACAGATTTAAAAATATAAATCCTTCTCAAGGTCACAAAAACATGTGCAAATTATATGAAAATAATGGTCCTACTGAATCCACAAGCACATTGCTTTGCTGATAATTCCCCCAACATACCCACCCCATACATGGAACTCCTTCATACAAAGAAAGGGTATGCAGGCTTCATACAAACCGAAGCATCAACGACAGCTACCCAGAATCTGTGCTAAACACTGTTACTAAGTAAATCCGATTGGACTCAATAACCAGCCTTGCCAACCAAACATACATTTAGAATCTAGTTCACGCTCTGGAAAGCTTGCCACTGTTCCATCCACCTTTTTTCAGCAATTCCAACTACTGATTTGAAACTCAATAAAAGTTGAGGTGTCTGCCTGGATTGTACTTCTGAAGGGGTCTGATCAATTAAGATCTTATGACTTGGGACGAGGAGACAATTTTCACCAACTTTTGTGACACCACATAGTATGATTTTTAAGCGTTGGGTCTCCTTAAATGATATCTGCTGAAGCAAACTGGATACGAGGAAAGGAGTGCTACTAATGCACAATGGCTTTCCAAACTATTTTCCCTCAAAGGTGTGCACAGCCTTCACGAGCGCTCAGAATTAATCTGAAAGCGCGCAGATCGCTGGATGGATTAGGAGAGCCGTGCCTATTACTAGCAGATAGTCATTCTAAAAGACTATCACTGTGAAAGTCAGTGTGTCCCTTGACGCTCTGCGAGAAAGATAAAGCAGCCCAGTTGGGAAGGGAATCAGAGATGCCGGACCCCTGTGGTGGGGGAAAGCTGCACAATGACCTGGGCGTGCAGAGCACACATGGGGGCTACCCAAGGACGCAGCAGGCGGGTTTAATTTAAACCACCCGTTATACTATTAGCCTGGGGATGTGAACTGCACAGAGGGACTTTCCCAAGGTCTGCAACCTGCCGCATCTGCGCGGTATAGAGCGCGAAATGTGCTGCTTTTAAAAGACATTAACAGGGGCACAACTGTGAAGTGACAGCGTTTATTGACAGGGCTGTTGGCAAGAAGAAGCTGCAGTTAGGGTCGCCACCTTTCCAGGGGAAACATTCCACCCATTTTCTTTGGAGTCTGCAAGGGCACGATACTAAATTGGACTGTAAACAAAACTGAATGTACTCATTAGTAACACGACTTTTCTGCCTTGGTTTACCTTAATTATTTGGAAGGCATTGTTAACGCCGCTCTGGAATACCTTAGAAAGCATTTTCTATTTATATTTCCTGTTTGAAGTTGTACAGATAAGGGCTAAAAATACTGGGTTTAAGTGATTGTGCTTTTTAGGTCGAGCCTCGAGTAGCGCGCAAGCGTTGCTCTGCGAGACTAAGTTAGGGGGTTTCGAAAGCTGACCAGACGCTCGTGCGTCATGGCCTTTTCCCTGCGGTTACGCGCATGGCAGACATCTGTTTCCAATTATCGTGCCCAGACGCGGGCGCGATAATTGGAAACACATGCCGGCCGTGCGGGTAATCGCAGGCAAAAGGCCATGACGCACGAGCGTCTGGTCAGCTGAGCAGGCTGCCGCGCTCGCCCCCGCTCCTCTCTTGTCTAACAGAAGTCTCGGCTACGCACGTTTTACGTTATCTTTAAAAGTATTTGAATCATGCTCGGCCATTATAAGGTACTTTTTTATTGTTTCGTGTTCGTTTTATTTTATTTCCAATGATGTTTCAGTGGGCATTGCAGCCCCGCCCACTTTGGCGTCCCGATTGCCCACCCAGTATTTGCTCTTTCATCTGTAATATAGAGAACAAAACGAGCTTCGGACTCACGGAGCTGTAGTGGTGCAGCAAGGAGGGGGGGGGGCTAACAAGCGTACACAGGCCTGGACACTGCCTCCACAGTGGAGATTTATTGAGGGTACAATGCCAGCCCAGTCAATATAAGACAATCTGGACACAACGGAGAACCATTGCGGTAACCATCCCAGATGTAACAGCGCAGGGCACAATGTACCAGCACGCGCACAGTACATAGTGTCGGCGGGGAATAACAGCACCGCTCTACACACTGCGCTGGGCCACACAGGCGACAGCAGCCCACGGCACACTGTGCAAGCACAGGCAAAATACACAGTGACAGCAGCCTGTACAGGCAACAGAGCCCCGCGGTGCACTGCACCGCTCCAGGGAGCGAGCACAGGCAAACGGGGCACGCCGTGCACTGCACCGCTCCAGCAGCCAGCACAGACCATAAAAGCACCTCTCTCCTAGGACTCCTTACCAGCAGCCAGCACAAGCAAACAGGGCCCTACCGTGCACTGGAGCCTGCACAGACAAAAGCGCCCCGCTCCCCTAGGACTCAGAACTCTCTCGAGCCCATTCGTGGGCACTTATTGCAAGCGATTACTGTTAGCCAGTGCTCTCGGGTGCCCGGTGCTAGCAACCACTGTTTTGAAGGGGTGAAGAGAGTATTCATCACCGCAGACGCCCGCTGCCTGCTTTAAAGAGCCGTTACCCCCTTCGTTAAAAGTGATTCATTCCTCCTCAGAGCTGCTGACGGCATATCTTGTCATGTTCGCTCGGTCTGCCCCTTATATAATCAAAGAGCGCAAATTCATTTTAAGGAGAGGCTCGGAATCCATTAAAGACCGTTACACCTACCACAGAAAGAAGAGGAGCTCCGCATGCACGGTTACTTCGTGGCTAAACGTAATAATCAGTGAATTGAGATGTGCTAACATATGCGTCATCTTTTGTAGTTTTTTTCAATAACTATATTGTTAAACGTGTATTAAACGTATATTAAATAAATACATATATACCTACACAATTGATCACTCTTTTAAAACAAATATCTGCAGACGTTTCCAACATGAGAGGTTTGTCCTACATAGAGCACTAGTTGTATGTTTTGCTATGTCAAAGTCGGTTTCAAAGCGAGATGTTTGAGCCGGCGGTGGCCTCTTGGCGCTGAAGATAGTTTCCTCAATGCGAATCAACGTAGAACGAGTGTGTTGCGACTCAGGGAACTAGTGATTTGGCATTGCAAGAGTGCCACGGCCCAAGGGCAAGGAGGGAAAGAGCCCCCTGTCTTTGTGTAGGAGAAGGCGATAGTTGGACCTGTGGACCCCTCTCACTCCTGCCGAACTAAACATAGCTAAGCTTCCTGTCGATTTTTCAGCATTTTTTTATTTAGTAAGACTCGCAGCCCCCTGGACCTCTCGGTCTTGGTAGCTGCCAGTGCCGCATCCCGGAAGTTCAGATGTGGATTACCCTCCCAAAGTGCAGGAGCTTTTAGTGAACGTTATCTGTTCTTCTGCAGCATACCAGTCATCTTTCCAGCAGTTGAGGTTGTTTATCAATGTGCTTGGATGGTGTGTAGGCTTGCAGGCCCGCTGAGTTAAAAGGCCTTCTGTCATCCCGTCATGTGCTGCAGTACGAGCTGCTGCTTCGAGGGCTCTCCTCCCATCTGGTAGCTGGTTCCTGCCTGCACTCAGCACGCCCGCCTGCATTCCTGAAATAGCAGCAACTGGGATGGCTGGCGCACGCGAGTACCCTGCTTGTGTCTGTTTTTTTGTTTTTTTTGTTTCGTGTTTGTTTAATTTTATCTCCAAAGCTGTTTCCATGGAGGGATTGCAGCCCCGCCCACTTTGGCGTCCCGATTGCCTGCCCAGTATTCGCTCTTAGCTTTTACTGAACTTTTTTTTATCCGTTCTTCTGCAGTATACCAGTCATCTTTCCAGCAGTTGAGATTGTTTATGAATATGCTTGGATGGTGTCTCTAGAATGTGATTTTTCACATAGCCTCAATGCACTAGTGGTTAAAACACCTATGTCACCCCTTCAGGTATTTGTCTCTTTATATGTTCTTCTGCTCTCCAGGTCTTCTTTTTCCTTTTCCTCTTCTCACTCCTCTCACTTTCTCCACTTCTTTCCTCTGTTCTTATTTTCCTTGGCACTAGGCTTCTCCCTCTTCTTCACTGCCATTCTCTGTTGCTCTCTTTTTCTCTCACTGTTTATCTTGCTTTCTCTCTCTTCCTCACTTTTTTCTTAATTTCCCTCACTATATCCACCTCTCTTCTCCATCACCCTGTCGCTAGGCCACTCCATTGTCCTTTCTCATTCTCTCTACCTTGTTCTTTCCATCACACTTTCTCAGCTATTTAGTCCTTTGCATCTTCCTTCCACCTTTCCTCCCATTTCACTTTTACTTATTCCCGTCTCTTCCTTTTCCTCATACCCACTGTTTCTCCTCCTTTACTACTTCTCTCCCTTTCTCCTTTACTGCATTCTCGTCTGGCCTGCAGCTCCCTTTCCCACTCTTTCACCTTTGTCTTCTTCTCTGTGTCTCTCGCCCTCTCATACTTTCTCTTTTGCTAGCTTCCTTGCTTTAGGTCTTACCTGCAAAAATGCATACACTCTCGCTTGTTTACATCTGCCCTAAAATATTTAGCAACAAGGAAAATGCAATAATAAAGCTGCTCTAGCTTAATTAATTGGTCCAAAACAGAATGCGTGTAAAACTAGTTCAAAAGATTAAGGCAACTACTGCTTATATCTACGCAAATCCAAAAAGTTAAAAGATAGAAGACTGGTGATAAAATCGGGCTTGTGTACACCCTTGTGTCAGAGGTTAGGGTCATCAGAGGTAACATGGCTGCCACAAAGTTATACGGGGGTCAAGAGTTTGCATTTAATGTAAGATAGCTCAGTGGGTTCACAAGCTTTTGTTACAAAGATCCTTGTGTTACTGGCAGGTCGTATGTTATGAGCCATGTAAAGTAGCTGAGTTAGTACAGTCTCAATTTAAAAATTAAAAATCTCCATTTAACCTGCATTTAAGAGCCAGGATTTCTTTAGCTCCAACTTTCATTACTATAAAGTTGAAAAAGTGGTTTCTAAAGTATAGTAATAATCACTTATTTAGTGAATACATTAATGTAGTTTGTTCTATAGTCTATATAAATCATTATTAGTGTACATCACATACACAGGTCTACATATCAGATTTCAACTAAGAGCCTGAGAAACCTCCAGCAAAGTTACACTGCAGTTGTTTGTTTGATTCTCTACATGACCGCTCGGTGTGGAGGCTGTGTGGACACAGGTTGCACCTCAATAGCGGTTTAGCACTCACATTTAGCAAAAAGCAGAAAGTTCCCTAGATGAGAGGATTATGTCACCCCTTATGCTATTGGGACTATACACAAGAGGGGGAGGGTGGGGTGGGTGTTAGTCTTTTTTTTATCTTTTAAGTTCCGGTTTTAGGGTTTTGTAGACAACGGTTTGCCACATCACCAATAATGCTCAGTTGTTACTATTATTGCCATCATCCTGAAATCCTGCTTACTTATTTGTGTTCAGTTAGAGCCTGCAAAACATGTTTCTTGCTCGAGTATTTCCAGCATGCCGACCCCAAAGCGAACAAGTGATTCATCTGTGTTGAATTTGAAATTCCTGTCTATTTTATCATGTTTGCAGAGGTTGAGGAGTGGAAAGTGATGCTATGTATTAAACGGAGACTCCTACATTATTCTGATTATGTAACTTTACCCCAAATCAATAACGTTTTTGGGGAAAAAAAGACAGAAAGGTGACCATTCAACCTTTCAAAAGGCCTTCCACTGCAAGTAACACGTGTTGTTGCGTTTTTAGTGCATTTCAAACTGTTTGAGCTAGAAACATTTTTTATGCTAAAATTTGCAGATTATGTAGCAGATGATGGATTGTGACAAAGGCGGCAAATCCATAACTATACGAAAAACGCTGCTGCCGCACAATCACAATTCCAGTGGCCTGCGCTTGACTTGGGAGGTCAGTGAACAGCACCCAGTACAGAGAGTAGGCTGTGCAGGGAGCCCTCTTTGCTGTTGATATGTTAATTTGATACAGGTGTCATCCTAAATTAGGCACTGGCAGCACTCCCCCGTCTTACGTTACTCACTCCACCCATCCCAACCATTCATCTAAATGCAGGCCATCTTTGTAGCCATTTAAATTGTACTCTTTTTTTTTTTTTTAACTGTATGCCTTTATATTGTTAACTTTTGGGAAAGCAAACAGTAATTTATTTTAATACAATTTTGTTTCCTGAATGAGGGACTACATGCAAAATAACCAAAAGTATTTCATTACCAAAACATTAGAAACCAGCACAGGAGCAAGGGGTTCGAGTTTAAGATATTTGTGGCAGTTACAGAAGCAGAAAAATTGTATTTGTGCTACAAGCAGCATTGGTTTGAGGTTCAAAGTAAAGTCATTTTTGTTTCCGTTACCAAGGGTGGTTTCGTCTCCGGGTCGGATTGGGACAGAAAATAGGTTGAATTGGGTAGCTAATGGAGGCAGCGCACGCCCGAACGGGAACCGTGATGGTGCGTCGACAACTAATGAATGCACGAAAACAGCTACGAGCCATAGATCTGGGGAGGGCAGAGTACGCTTTACTGCGACTGCGTCAAAAATACTATGCAGGAGGCAACAAGGCAGGACGCATGTTAGCACACCGACTGTGGGGACAGGTGCTAGACCGACGGATACCTGAAATATGTGGGGATGGCAGTTCCGTTTTCACCAGACAAAGGCATTGCGGACCCCTTCGGAGCATTCTATAGGGCCCTCTACACTGCTGATCCGCTACAGGATGCGGAGATAGAGACATATCTGTCCCGGGTCTATTTAACTGAAGTAGAGGTGCCAGTGTATACTGCCTTAGAGAAGAACACCACAGTACAGGAAGACCTCACTGCCATACTTAAACTGCAACCCCATAAAGCACCTGGCGCCGACGGCTACGGAGGGGAATTCTATAAAACCTTTGCTGCCCACCTAGCACTGATACTCAAACGCCTATTCAATTTCATTGACACACAGGGGGCACTACCAGAAACAATGCGCAAGGCCACCATCACAGTAATCAAGCAAGGCAAAGAACCCAAAAATTGCACATCCTACCGCCTGATCTCATTGCTGAACGTAGAGGCAAAGATTTTTACTAGTGTACTGGCGCTCAGGTTGGCTCCGTACGTGCAAGGACTAATCGATCCAGACCATGCCGGGTTTATCCCGGAGCGCCGGTGTAGTGATAACACAAAGAGGCTATGCCACCTCCTGGATAAAACGCAGCGACGCCAGCACTAATGTTAACGATAGACGCAGAGAAAGCGTTTGACCAAGTGCACTGGCCGTAACAGGGTACTTGAACGTGTGGGCCTCGGCCCCCGATTCAGAGGTTGGGTGCAGGCGTGCTATGCAGCTCCACAAGCCAACATCTGCGTAAACAGCATACAGTTCCCCCACCTTCCCCATAGAGCGAGGAACCAGGCAGGGCTGCCCCATCCCCCCTCCTATTCGTGCTTTACATGTAGCCTTTAGCTGAACGTATAAGGGGTAATGTAAGGGTGACTGGGATTCAGATGGGAGGGAGGGAACATAAGATCATGCTATACGCAGACAACGTGCTCCTGACCCTCACGAAACCATCTGACTCACTGCCGGCCGTCATGGCAGAGCTCTCGGAATTTGGGCAAGCATCGGGTTTCAAAATCAATCCACAGAAATCCCCGATTCTAGACCTGATGTTGCAGGAACCTGGAGCGAATCCACCTCCGCGAACAGTTTCCATTCAAGTGGGCAAATGGTGGAGTCCCATATTTGGGCTTACAAATACTTCCTACACTCAAGGCTACTGCAGAACATAATTATGGGAACTTACTGGCCATGACTCGCTCAGACCTCACTAAATGGAAGCCGCAGAACTTATCGCGGTTGGGGAGGCTGGCAGCCGTCAAAATGAAGTTACTACCCAGGTTGATCTACGTGATGCAAACCCTACCGCTCCAGCCTCCCACGCGAATCCTGGACAAGCTGCAGACCCTTATTTGGGACTTCATCTGGGAAGGTAAATGGGCGAGAATGTCTAGGTCACAAGCCTTTCTTGCAGTGGCGGAGGGCGGATCCCCAACATCAGCAAGTATTACCAGGCAGCCCAATTGCGATACATGGTAGAGTGGTCCCGCACGCTCACCGAAAACACTGGTGCTTTATAAATAAAGCCAAAGCAGGAATGCACATCTGGAAAGTGCAGTGGCCGCCAAAGCCCAAATAAGCGATGGGCGTATACATTTCCCCAGTCACGAAATCAACAATGGGAGTCTGGGACAAGGTACAGCTGAGACATCCCCGCAGATAGGCAACCTGGACTTTCCCCCCGGCATTGGAGGGCTCTGGCTTTATGGCATGGTGCCATGCCACTTGCAAACGGGTGGGAGACCTATTTGACACAGACGGGCTCATGGGTTTCGCCAAACTACAGACATACTATCCACTCCCGAACTTGGCGAAATGGCAATACTTGGCAGTAGCACATTGGGTCACTCGACAGTGGATCCAACCTCACGCCGGCAGACCCCTACTGCCTTTTGAGAAGTGTCATTATGAGGAGCTCAGACAAGAAACTGCTGTCGGACATATATGCGTTCTTGATGCAGCCTGTGCACACCTTCCCTTCGCCCGCCAGGGCTAGATGAGAAAAAGAATGCAAACGCCCTTTCTCTGACAAAGAGTGGAGGGACATCCTACACCGGGCGCGAACATCTGCCCTCAACACCACTAGTAAAGAAATGCTCCTCAAAATAGCTCACTACTGGTATTACACACCGGCAAGAGTGGCTAAATGGGATACCAGAGAAGGCGGGCTGTGCTGGCGACAATGCGGACAACAGGGCACACTAACACCTCCTATGGCAGTGTCCCAAGATTGAAGAATACTGGACAGGGATCTTAGTCGCCATTAACACAATGTTAGACACAGACATACCCAAATTCCCCAGCTACATATTGCTGGGCCTTCCTAACCCACTCACTTACCCGCTAAAATTGCCCAGGGGGAAAGCCATCACCCTCACCCTGGGGGCAGCTAAGCAGCATCTTCTAGCTAGGAGGGGGACAGATAAGATAACCACGCATCAGGATTGGTTGCATTAAGTGTGGGAGGTCCTGGGAATGGAGAAGTTGACGGCAGTGGCCGCACAGCAACTACCCCGGTTTGATAAGATGTGGCAACCATGCATATCGTATTTGGAAGAGGAGTTTCGCGAGCTAACCGGTGCCCAATACCTGCGAATTCTACACCTGACAGCTACCGAACCTACCGCACACACCTAGATCACAAGTACCTATTAGAGGCGTCAGGAAAGCGACGCTCCCCCTCAACGCCCCCCCTCCCTCATTGTTATTTTATTCCTAATAAAATCTTTATTTTGCTTAATTTTCTTTCTGAACTACTCACCATCTATTGACTATGCATCCAAATGCTCAGCCAAGGGTTGTGGGTGGTCTTTGTTGTATTGTTGTCTTATAAAAATCAATAAAAATGATTTAAACCGAATTGGGTAGCTAAAACTGTGGCCCATGTCTATGAATGGAGGCAGCTTTTAACTTTTAAGGGCACACTGTATAAGTGTTTTGCAAGTTATGGAAGACTGTATGGATGTGAGCTTGCTGTAGGCAATGGTTTTTAATATCAGGGAAATCAATAGTAAAAACCGGCCCACCACACCATAAAAAAGGCTCAAAAAAAGACCTGTCAGACCAGCCCATCGGGTAGTTCCAGATTGCCATATCGGCCAGTCCAACCGTAGTTGCTCTTATAAATACAGGTAGTTCGAAGTCCATTTTATTGCAAAATGCTAGATCACCCTTTGCTTGTGTAGCCATACATTATGTTCAAACCTCTAAGCAGGATGTGCAAGCGAATTGGTAATGTAATTAATAGCTGTGCACCAGCTGCATGCCTGTTTATGTTGACTGTATTATACAGCGATACACTTATCAATGTAATACAGGTGTTTGGACATTACAACCGATCTGAGAATTGCTGTGTGTCTTTAACAATAAATAATATACAAAGGCCCAGATTCTCAGAGGTTTAGCGTTTTTTTTACGCTAAACCCTATTCACTAACAGTAGTGGAAAGGGTTTAGCGACAAAAATTAACAGCTGAAAAGCAGGCGTTACATTGAGAAATGTTTACATTTCTCTGCTTTTCTGACTTTGCATGCGTGCTGCACTGTGCAACACAAAGTAGTAGGAACAGCTTTTACATGTCTAGGTATAGTGTGTTGTACAGGAAAGGTGTCCTTCCTGTACAAAACCTATGCTACACTCAGGCACGCACCCTAGCGCTATGGCACCATGGTGTGTGCCTGGCGCACAGCTGCTGAAATCAGCACCAGCGCAAGGGAAAGGGGAGGAGAGTGCCATTTCTCTGAATACAGCGCTCTCCTGCTCTCTACTTGTCACGCAAAATCTTAGATGGCTGCAATGCGTTCCGAGACAGCTTTGAGAATCTGGCCTGAAGAATGAGTTGGAAGACGTCAGATGCTCAAACAGTGTGCCCCGCCTGTAGCACATGTGCGTGAGAAACAGTGCTTCATATCAGGGTCTCAGGAAAGTGTTAGTTTTTAATCTTAGCAAGACGTTTATTTATAGACTTTTTCAAGCTAAAAGTACTGTATCAAGCTTCACTGTGTAATGTTAGAACCATACCTCCTGCAACTCTCTGACCTCAACCATTTTTGTTTTATTGACCGAAAACATATGTTAATTTGGAGCTTAAATAATATCACTTTGAATGATGCAATTATGGTGAAAGGGTGTCTGTTACTTCTGCTACTCCTGGCATTTGGCAAGGTCCTTAGTGCAAGATAACAGCCAGTGAGATTCTTGAAACAATAGCCGAAGAACACTTCACCCACCCATGATCAACAGCGTAGTGTGTCAGACTATTTATAGGTTAAAAAGAAAACCACAATTGTGATTTTAGGAATCTTTAGAATTAATTGGAAGGTTTTTATTTTCAACAATCTTTATTGTAACCATGTTAAACCAAAGACAGGACTTAAGACCAAGTAGTGTTTGATCAGCTACAGTAACAGACAAGGTGGTTATTGTCTGTAAACTATTTAGCCATGAAACTTTTATAAAATCATAAAGATGAATGAAAACTGCTGGGAATAAGTCCTGGTGCTCATTTATTCTATTAAGCTTAGTTCAAAGGTCTCACGTATTTGCAGATTAGGGGACAGTGTTTGGTAAAGTAGAACTACGGCGATACAGAGTAGTTATTATACACTTATTAGCAACCCTTAGGCCGATTCCAAGTACTATCAAATTTGGTAAAATGGAAACAGAAGAAAACATAAAAATAGTGATTACTCAAGAGCATATCATTTAGCAAAATGGGGAGGATAATATTGTGTGGTGTTGTATGCCCACACCACTGTGCTGCTAAACATTTGAGGGCTCCTGTGAAGGTGTTTTTTTTTTTTTTTTTTTTTACAGCATTTGGTACCCAAATTGAGCCATTGACAAAGGTTTCTGAACATTGAGATTCGGACACAAAATCGGTCAGTGGTTATCCGCTGAAATCCGAGGTTGATACCATTGCTTTTTGTTTATCTCAGAGGGCCTCGGACCCTCTTTTCACTGGAAAACCAGTTATTTGTTTTGTACAGCCATGTCAAGGACTTGATGAAGCTGGGCAATGTCTCAGCCTGTAGAGCCATACACTGTCTCCCAGTTAATGTTTGCACCCTTATTATAGCCTAAATTGGTCTCCTTAATTGTTCTAGGCACTCATGGATATTTAATTCCCTAGCTCCAATTTCTTCCTTAGAAATGCACCTTCATTTTCAAGTGATCTCAGTAAATTGGTCGAATTGGAGACATGAGTGTTTTATCATATTATTGTACTGTAGCATTTGTACAGCAATCATGGACCTTCAGGAGGCCCCAAAGAACTTTCTGGATGTTCAAGTAAGAAACTTTGTCGTGCGGTATAACTGGCAGTGTGTTTGTTTGCACTGACCTAAATGTAGTATGTTTTGTGTCATAAGTGAGGTTGAAGGTGTGCTCCAATTAAGATGCAGTCTAGGAATATTTATGCATGGAGGTGAATGAGAGTGAGAAATAGCACATTGGGTTACCTACACACCCCGTCACCTGCACCTGATGGACCGTTTGCTATGGGACAGTTGGTTCTATTTTGTTTTTGGGTGATTTTGACAATCGTTGATTATCCTTATTTGTTCCAAGAGGATGTACCAGAGCTTGAGATTTTCTGAAATTGAACAAGTAGTGGAGTTACGACATTTCTTTAATGGATTCCACACTGGTGGATCTTAAATATTCAACTGTTCAGGTCCAGAGACCGCTAGAGGAGAAAGACCCCCCCCCCCACAAATGAATTAGAATAGGTTTGCCTTCCTATGGCGACTGAGAAGGTAATTGAAATCAAAACAAAACACACACTAAGCACTTGGTAGCTTATACGCAGCATTTGCTTGCAAAGGGATTTGTTGCACGTCGGCGCACGCAGCCTCAACTGTGGCGCACAGACACCCATCTTTGCCAAACAGATTAACAAAATCAGCGGGACTATAGGTTCTCAGTACAGGAGCAATGAAGGTTAAAGATTAAGAAAATGTCTGAAAAGGAAGACAGTCCTGGACTCCCATTGGAGTTATATTTGTAGTGAGTTTGGAGACTGCTAAAAAGATTTACACCATGCAGGTCACCAAATGGGACAATCCCAACAAAGAGGATCCATTTGCTTATTGATTTTACAGTTGTCGGCCTGACAGATACTGCTGTGCAAGTACAAACTTCAACAGTGAACATTATCTGGCTGACTGACATCCATAATACTTACCACAGCCTATGAGGTTTATCTTTTGTGAGATAAGGAACTGAACATATTCCCAAATGCTTTGGACATTAGTTAGTGTAAATCTTTTTCCTTGTTTGTGTACGTAAAGGAGTAATAGACCAGTATATTTTAGAAACTGTCATTTAAAAAAAGCAACTGCATTCAGCTTAAGCACAAATTACTTTAAAAAAAAAATTTTTTTAAATAAACTAATAAAAAGACCCACAACTCCTCTGCCAGTTTAGCAGAACTGGAGGGGATTGTATGGCTCACTTGAGAGATTCTTTTCTTTTTATGGCCCGGGTTTTCATGCACTGAAGGATTCAGAATCTTCGGTAAACCAGCAGCAAGGGGAGGGCATAGGGTCTCAAAGACAAGAAAATGTCTTTGTTTAGATTATTCAGACATAAAATTAGTTTACACACATGATGTCAGAAGTGTGTTTTTTTATTTTTATTTCAGGCTAGTCTTGCACAGCTTGGTCGATTGATGGGGCCTTCAGTCATTCTTGCCTCCTGGATGACTATTTCAGATGATACATACATCCCTGGCAGTCATATGAAGACAAGGGCAAACATTAAATTATGTAGTTTACAGTACATTCCCCCTCAGTCCAAGGGAGAAAATCCATAAAAATGACATCTTCAAACAAAAAAGCAAGCAATAGATGGACAGAACTTTAAGTGGTGGACTTTCAAGCAACTGAATTTAGGCACACACTTGGGAGAAGTCTTCATAGTGGCAGCACCTTGTCCTGCTTCTGCATACACAAGACCAAGCATTCTTATTCTGCAGAGTACCTGAATTTTGCTTTTTTTAAAGCGAAACACCACAAGCACACTGGCAAACAGTTAGTTAGCATGGGAGACGGTGCTCCATAAGAAACCTCTAGAAATTTTCCAAAGCCTGTGAACAAAAGGCATTGTGGCCACTGGCATGTACACACGAAGGTGCCTCGTTTTCTCATCTATTGTGTATCTACAGCATGGGGTTAAACTGACTGAATGCACAGTGTCGGAGCCAAGAAGAAGGATTTAGGAGGCACCCCCATAACTACTGATCCTGTGTTTCTCCCCCTCCTGCGAAAAGCAAAAATACACACTCCTTACCAGCTGAAGAACAAATTACTTACCTTCGGTAACTCCTTATCTGGTAGAAACTTTATCTACCTGCAGATTCCTTACCTTTGAATTTTCTCAGGCGTTAAGACTAGATCCAGAAGACTTTGTGAGCAGTACTCCTGCTCGCCGGTAGGTGGTGTCGATCAGCTCCGCTTCCGGCAGCTGCACCGGAACTGATGTTGCGGTACCTATATAGGTGCCATCTAGGTATGCCGACGCCGGTTTCTTTTCACGACTGGATGCCAGAAGCACGGAGCCATGAAGAACATCGACAACTGGTGTGTCAAAACTAGGGCCCTGAAAGGGGTCACCCGTATCCCTAGAAATCAGTTTGCAGAGCGGGAAGGATGGGTGGGGCGGTAAAGAATCTGCAGCTAGATACCAGCTGAGGCGTTACCGAAGTCAAGTAACTTGTTCATCTGACAGACTTCTAGCCACATAATCTTTACCTTTGAATAGATGCCCAAGCAATACCATCCCTGGAAGAGGGTCTACAAACTAATTTCAAACGAGAAAGTCCTGCAGGACCGAACGGGCACAGTGCCCATCCCTGCGGACTTGACTGTTCAAACAATGTTTGGTAAAAGTGTGCAGTGAAGCCCACATTGCTGCCCGGCAGATATCCAGGACCGGAACTTCGCATGCTAACGCAGTGGTCGCAGCTTTAGCTATGGTGGAATGAGCTCGCAAACCTTCAGAAGGTTGCTTCTTGGCCAGTGCGTAGAAGATTTTGATGCACAGTACGACCCAATATGAGACGGTTCGCTTTTGCACCACAAGACCTTTCCTCGCATCTACATACCCCACGGAGAGTTGGTCGTCCACCCAGATCTCTCAGGTCCTGTCAAAGTCGAAGGACAACGCTCTTTTTGGGTCCAGGCAGTGGAGTCGCTCCTCTTCTTTAGTGGGATGTGGGGATGCATAAAAAGTAGCCAGGGTGATTGACTGGCCTACATGAAACTGTATGACCACTTTTGGTGTAAAAGAGGCACGTGCACAAAGCACCAGTTTTGTAAGGTTATATTGAGAGATCAGGCTGCTTAGATAGGGCCTGCAGCTCACTCACTCGACAAGCAGAAGAAATTGCCACAAGGAAGGCTGTTTTCTGTGTGAGCATTACAGCTACAATTTTAGAGAGGCTCGAAAGGAGTACACATTAAAAAAGTCAAAACTAAATTAAGGTCCTACTGAGGCATAATGAATGGTGGAGGAAAGAGATGAGTAAGACCTTTAAGTAGCCTATGTAAAATAGGGGACTTGAACAAAGAATGTTGGTCAGGCAACCTCATAATGGCAGATAGATAGCCTTTAAGAGTGCCCAAAGCAGAGCCATGCAGGGTAAGAGAAAGAATGAAGAGTAAGACTTCAGAAAGAGGCCCATGTTTTTCTTCACACCATGGCCTCAAATCTTTTCCAACAGCAGGCATATACCTTCCTCGGCAAGGTGGGGAGGGGGGGTCAGGTGATCAAGCGGCTCAATGGCCATGCTCAGTAGCTCAGAATACCATTCTCTGTGTCCAGTCCGAAGCCACAAAGATGAATTGGACCTGATCGTTTTTGATCTTCTTGAGAACTCTAGGCAGGAGTGGTATCGGTGTAAAGGCATGCAGGAGGCCTGAACTCCATTTGAGACGAAGAGTCTCTCCAAACGAGAGCGGACTTGGAAACTCCAGGGCGCAGAACTGCTGACATTGCGCGTTCTCAGCGGAGGCGAACAGATCTAACCAAGGGCTCTCCCCACGGCTGAAAGACTTTGCGCTACCACTAAGAGATGCCATTCATGATCTGCTAGGCATCTTTGGCTGAGTTTGTCTGCTTTGGCATCCAGAGAGCTCGCCGGGCGTTGAACCACCAGGGATATGCTCTGCTGTTCGAGCCATGTCCAGAGGCGCAGGGCCACTTGACAAAGGGTCTATAACCCCCATACCACCCGGTTTGTTGCAGTTTTTACATGACGGTGGTGCCGTCCGTGAACACCTACAATAGCCTTCAGCTGATGGGAGGGTGAAAAGGCATTTAATGTCAGTTGGATCGCACGGAGCTCCAGCATACTCATGTGGAGTCCGGATTAAGCCAGAAACCAGAGTCCTCTGATCTCCACTTCTACCAGATGGCTGCCCTATCCAAGCGTGACGCATCTGTCACCACTGTCAGATCTGGTTGGGGAAGGAAATGGGGTCTGCCTCTGCCCAAATCTCAGTTTGTTAACACTGCACTGCAGATCTTTCGCAGGTTCCTCTGAGATCTGGACCATGTCGGAGAGATTACCCCGATGCTTCACCCACTGGAACTTCAGGTCCCACTGAAGGGCCTGCATATGCCAACTGACATACGTCACCAGCAGGACGCAGGAGACCATGAGGACCAGCAGCCTCAGAGTCCGTCTCACCAAAACCCAGGATAGAGGCTGAAATATTGGTATCATAGCCTGAATAGGCTAGGCTCCCCGCTCAGGAGGATAAGCCCGAAACTGCACCGTGTCCAGAACAGATGAGGAAAAGAAGCATCCGAGAGGGAGTCACGTGTGGATTAGGCACATTGATAGTGAACCACAGCGAATGCAGAACGTTCGCCGTAGTCTGGAGGTGGGAGACGACAGCCTGGGGCAAGCACACCTTCAGCAGCCAGTCTTCGAGATAGGGGAAAACGGGCACCCCTGATCTCCGTAGATAAGCTGCAACCACCGCCACCACCATGGTGATCACCCGAGTGACTTTGGTACGGCCAAAATGAAGCACAGAGATCAGAAAATGCTTGTGTTTTACCGCAAACCGCAAATTGCACCAGCAGGCAGAATGGGAATATGAAAATAGGCGTCCTGCAAGTCCAACGCTACCATCCAGTCGCCTGGGGTCCAGGGCAGACAAGACCTGAGCCAATGTGAGCATTCCAGAAAGTAGCAGGAATTGCAACCACAGCCTACATCTGGCACTGGAACTCTCTCTATGGCTTCATTGGTAAACAGCTGTGACCTCCTCGCAGAGAAAAGACAGATGATCCTCCGTCGTGAGATGGTGGCATGGGGGGAGGGGGTAGTCTTGAACGGGAGAGAGCAGCCCCTTAGTACGATCTGCAAACACCACCTGTCCGATCTTATGGACTGCCAGTGGGTCCAGTCATGGCGAAACCAGTTGCCAACTGAGTGCCCATGATGGTAAAGGGGCAGACTGGGAGGGTTTGGTGGTTGTTGCAGTCAGAGGTGGTGGCGGACTGACCAGACCACGGGCCACATGACCAACGAGGTCTGTGGGTACCCCGCCATCGTCCATGCAAGGGATGGGTAGCATGGAGTGGCACGGTTGCTGGGCGGGAATTGGCGCGGCCGGAGGCTCCTTCAGTAGCCACGAAAGGCAGATTGGTGGGCACCTGGCTGTAGAGTGAGTACTTGAAGAGCTGGAGTGTCGAATTGCCATTGTCTCCAATGAGAGGGGATCCATCAAATGGCATGTCCATAAGGGAAGCTTGGACGCGTCCTGAAAAGGCAGTCACCAGCAAGGCGTGGCTGCTAAGGGCAACTGTTTGGAGCCATGGTCGGTTGAGGCTTGGACCACCAAGCTCTCAGGGGTAGGGTGTTGCGCGAGGGCGTTAGGGTCCCTAGGTGCGGGGCGATTGCGGCAGGCAATCCTTTTCACAGGCGCCCCTGTGCTGGGTTTGGACCAGGTACCCAAAAAGGCCTTAGTGAGGGCATCAATGAACAGGAGTAGGAGTTCAGACCTGAAGACTCCCGGTTGCAGCACCTGTCAAGATGTTAGTCTTGGCTGCCACTGAGGGAAGCTGAAGGTCAAGGACCTCAGCCGCTCTCCGCACCATTGCACAGTGAAGCTCCCTCCTCAGCCACATTAGGGGAGGAAAAGCAGACCAGCATGTGGAGACTTATCCAGGCCACTGGCTTCACTCAGTTCCTCACACCAGTCCATATTTTATTCTTCCTCATAGGGCTGATATTCTAAAGGGTCCAGCGACCCCTTCCAGTCTTCCCCAAGGCCTAGCCTGAAAGAATAGGGCTCAGGCTCCGATCTAGGAGGCAAGGCTCCTGTCGGCGTCTGCGTCAGGTGACACTCATCCGGCTTTGTGTCGGAGTCGGGGGATGACAATGGTTATGCCGTCGCCAGTGGGTTCTGTGAGCATCAGGATCAGTGCCAGGGAAGGTCAGGGTGGTACGACGGTGCTGGTCTAGGTATGGATCCTTGGGGCCCACTAGAGCCGGAGCCGCCAGCGCAAAATCAGATAGGGGCCCTTCCGACCCCATGGGGACCGAAGGCATGTCGGAGGAGTCTGAAGGAGCTCTGAGGTAATGAGCCTCATGTGGCCAGTCGGGCGGGGGTCGCTCCAGTTCCCGGGAAGTCAGGAAGGCAGGGACTCAGCCCAGGTGCGGGTTCTGAGGAATGAGGTTTAGAATACCGATGCTCCCTAAACGCTTCGACTTGTTCTGTGCCTCAAATTACCCTAGTGTCCTAAGGACTTTCAATGGGACGATGCTACTTCGAGCTCTGCGACCGGTCCCTTCCCTTCCCCTCGACCAGGACCTCGACTTGGGAGTCGCATGCCAGGCCACCATGAACTTTAGGGACCGCTCTCTCAAAGCCTTCGGGTGCATGGCCATGTAATCGGAGCACAACTTCGGGTAATGGTGACACTCCAAACACCACAGACAGATGTGTGGGTCAGCCACCGACATCAAGCAGGACCGTCTCCGCAGGGCTTGATTCCAGTCTTGCGCGATGACATCAAGACAATCCAGGAGGTAAAAACATTATTAAAAAAAAAGTCAACCAAACATCGAAAAAAATTGTCGAAAACTGACTGAGGGGTAGCTCTTCTCTCAGATCAGCACTGAGTGGCACAGAAAAGACACTGACTTCAGTGCACCTGGGTGGTGCCTATATAGATACCGCAACATTACTTCCGGTGTGGACAATGCACACGGAGCCGATCGATGTCACCAGCACGAAGGGGTACTGCTCACAAAAAATCTACCAGCTCCAGTCCGAAGCCGGAGGAAATTCAACAGTAAGAAATCAGGAATATGCAGCTAGAAGTCTATCAGATTACACCCATTGTCTTCATTACCTATACCTGTTACAAACATAAAACAATCGCTTCTTAGGAAGATAGTGACACCTTAAGAGTGCCTGAAACTGACAAGGCGACATTTTAATATTCTGCAACATGAGTCATGAGCCTCAAATAACTTTCTAATAAGCTTCATCTCCCATCCTTTTGAATACCTGAAAAATTTGGCTATCCCACGTTAGTCAACGTTGCTTTCTAGGGGGAAAGGGGGAGGGGGTTGTTGTGAGTTTAATGGGCCTGCACAGTTAATAAGCACATTTTTTATTTCTTACTGCCTTTGCTTTTCTTATTTTTCACTGCAATATAAAATATGGGCTGTGACCAAAGACTTTTCTTTACTGTACACTTTGATAGTTCCTCCTTAATAGACCTTCAAAGCAAGGTAAAATAGCATTGTAGCTCTTGCCTAGTAGTAGAACTTCTACGGCTAGATTCTAATCTTTTTTGAGGGAAGAACAAGTTACTTACCTTTGGTAACGATATATCTGTAAGACAGATTAGTTCTAGATTCCTTACCATAGAATTACCCCCAGGCGTCAGACTGGATCCGGAGAATTTTGTGTCAGCAATACCCCTGCGCGTCGAAAGGTGGTGTCGGTCAGCTCCGCGTTTGCCCTTGGCGTCGTGGTCGCCGGGATGACATCGTGGTAGCTACTTAGACGCCACCCTCGTGCGCTGACGTCAGTTCTTTTACATGGCATTCCACGCCAGAAGCGCAGAGCCATGCAAGACACTGACCACCTGTGCACAAAGCTAGGGCCCTGAAAAGGATTCCCTGACCCTAGAAGTCAGTTCGCAGAACGGGGAGGATGGGTGGGGCGGTAAGGAATCTATAACTAATCTATGTCTCTTACAGATATATCGTTACCGAAGGCAAGTAACTTGTTCATCTGAAAGAAACAATTAGTTATAGATTCCTTACCTTAGACTAGATACCCCAGCAATACCAACCCCGGAGGTGGGTCTGCGAACCAAGTTTACATCAGAAAGTCCTGGAGAACAGAACGGCCAAAGAAGCAGTCTCTCCGGACTTGGCTGTCCAGGCAGTAGTGTTTTGTGAACGCGTGCAGAGATGCCCACGTAGCTGCCTGACAGATGTTATTGAGGGGGACTCCCCGTCCCAAAGCAGTGGTCGCTGCCGTCGCCCTGGTGGAATGGGCGCGCAGTCACACTGGAGGCTCCTTCTTTGCCAAAGAGTAGCAAGCTTTAATGCACGTAACGACCCACCTAGAGATGGTCCGTTTGTGCACGGCCCAACCTTTTTTGGCACCCACGTAGCCAACAAAGAGCTGGTCATCCACCCGGAATTGCTTGGTGTGATCCAAATAAAATGAAAGCGCACGTTTTGGACCTAGACGGTGGAGCCTCTATTCCTCATTAGAAGGATGCGGAAAGAAGGTGGGCAAAGTGATGGTTTGACCAATGTGGAAAGAAGTAACCACCTTGGGAAGAAAGGAAGGTCTGGTTCTGAGGACGACCTTGTCCAGATGAACAGCCAGAAAATGAGGCTTTGAAGAAGGAGCTTGTTGATGGCAACCCGAAAAGCAGTCTTTAGAGTAAGAAGTCTGAGAGGACAGTTATGAAGCGGCTCAAAGGGAGCACACATAAGTAAAGTAAGAACCAAGTTCAAGTCCCACTGAGACATTACGAAGGGACTAGGAGGAAAAAGATGAGCAATGCCCTTAAGGAAGCGATTTAAAACAGGGGACTTGAAAAGAGAAGGCTGATCAGGAAGCCTAAGAAAAGCTGAAATGGCTGAGAGGTAGCCCTTCAGAGTGCCCAGAGCAGAGCCCTGAGGGCCAAAGACCGGAGGAACAAGAGAACCTCAGAAAGAGGGGCAGAAAGGGGATCCACAGCCTTTGCTGTGCACCATGCCACAAATTTGTTCCATCTGCAGGCGTATACCGTCTTAGTGTAGGGACGCCTGGCTGCCAAGATATCACAGACTTCGGGAGAAAGGTCAAAGGCTGTCAACTGTCGCCGCTCAATCTCCACGCAAGGAGGTAGAGGCTGGACAGGTTCGGGTGGAGGACTGTCACCCACTGCTACGACAGAAGAACCTCCCGAAGAGGCAGTCGGATCGGAGGATCGATGGCCATGTGTAAGAGCTCGGGATACCAGACTTTGTGCCCAATCCGGAGCCACAAGGATGACTTGGGCCCGGTCGCGCTTGATCTTGTTCAGAACTCTGGGCAGAAGTGGTATAGGCGTATAGAAGACCGCAACGCCACTCGCGACGAAAAGCGTCGCCTAGCGAGTGCCGCCTTGGAAATTCCAACGCGCAGCATTGCCGGTCATTGCACGTTCTCTTCGGTGGCGAATTGATCTAACCATCGCTCTCCCCACTGCTGAAAGAGACCTTGCGCCACCTTCGAGTGAAGATGCCATTCGTGATGCACCTGAGGCGGGGTTCATCCGCCGTGGTGTTCAGTGAACCTGCCATGTGTTGAACCACCAGGGATATGCCCTGATGTTCCAGCCATGTCCAGAGACGGAGAGCCTCTCGACATAGGGTCCACGACCCTGCCCCTTGTTGCAGTACCACATGGTGGTGGTGTTGTCCGTGAACACCTACACTACTCTTCCCCGGACAGAGGGAAGGAATGCTTTTAGCGGAAGACGGATCGCCCGGAGCTCCAGAAGGTTGATGTGGAGCCCGGACTCCGCCGGAGACCAGAGGCCTCTGATCTCCGCCTCGCCCATGTGGCCACCCCAGAAGTGATGCATCCGTCACCACTGTGAACCCCGGTTGGGGAAAGGAGAGGGATCTGCCGTTGACCCAATCCTGGTTCGTTAGCCACCACTGCAATTGACGTGCAGTGCCCTCCGAGATCTGGACGCAATCTGACAGATTCCCCTGATGCTGTGCCCACTGGAACTTCAGGTCCCACTGCAGAGCCCGCATATGCCACCTGGCATGAGGCCCAGCAGCCTCAGGGTCATTCTGACCGAAACCCGGGATAGAGGCTGAGATATTGGAATCATAGCCCGAATATCCCGGACTCGCTGCTCGGGAGGATAAACCCAAAACTGCGTCGTGTCCAGAACCGCTCAGATGAAAAGGAGCTTCTGATAGAGGGAATTAGGTGCGACTTCGGCACGTTGATGGTGAACCCCAGCGAATGCAGGAGGTCGGCCATAGTCTGGAGGTGGGAGACGACAGCCTAGGGCGAACCCACCTTCAACAGCCAGTCGTCGAGATAGGGGAAGACTGGAACCCCTGATCTGCGCAGATGAGCTGCAACCATCGCCATCACTTTCGTGAACACCCGAGGGGCGCTGGTAAGGCCAAAGGGGAGCACGGTAAACTGAAAGTGCTCGTGGCACACCGTGAACCGCAGGTAACGCTGGCAGGACGGGGATGTGGAAATAAGTGTCCTACAACTCCAAAGCTACCATCCAGTCTCCAGGGTTGAGGGCAGACAGGACCTGAGCTAGCGTCAACATTTTGAACTTCTCCTTCCGGAGGAAGCGGTTGAGGTTCCTGAGATCCAAGATAGGACGCAGGCCTTTGTCCTTCTTGGGCACCAGAAAGTAGTGGGAATAGCAACCACGACCTACTTCTGGGGCAGGAACTCACTCAATGGCTCCCTTGGCCAAGAGAGCCGAAACTTCCTGTTGGAGGAGGGCCAGATGATCCTCCGACATGCGATGGTGCTGAGGTGGCATGGATGGAGGGGTAGTCTAAGGGGAGGGAGTAGCCCCTTCGGACTATCTGCAAAACCCACCTGTCCGACGTGATGGTGCGCCAGTGGGGGAGATGATGGTGAATCCTGCCGCCCACTGGCGATTGGTGGCCCTGAAAGGTCGGATTAGGAGGGTTTGGAGGCTGCTGCAGAGGGGGCGGTGGTGGACTGGCCCGCTCACTGGCCCCCAGACCCACGGCGGTGGGTCCCACGTCCCCAGCCGCGCAGGGGCTGAACAGCTTGCGCCGGCCTGTGGCTCTGGGCGGAACGTGGTGGGTCAGTTCTTCCGTAGCGACGAAAGGGGCAAAAAGCAGACTCCGCAGGGCGGGTGGTGGAGAGGCCCAAGGACTTGGCTGTAGCCCGACAGTCCTTGAAGCCCTCTAGCGCGTTGTCTGCTTTGTTGCCGAACAGGCAATGGCCATCAAAGGGCATGTCCGTTAGGGTAGCCTGGACATCCCCTGAAAAACCAGTCGAACTCAGCCAGGCGTAGCGTCGATGGGCTACCAACGTTGAAATCGTCCTGCCTAGCGAGTCGGCGGTGTCCAGTCCACACTGAATGGTAAACTTGGCTGCGTCTCTCCCCTGGGCAACTGCACGGGAGAGTACGGCCCGGGCCTCCTCCGGGCACTGGGGCAGCACCTGCGCCACCATATCCCACACAGAGTGGGTGTAACGGCCCAACAGACATGCGGTGTTTACAGACCGCAGTCCCAAGCTGGAGGAAGAAAACATCTTCCCAAGATGGTCCAGCTTTAAGGATTCCCCATCAGGTGGAGCGGTAGGGAATGCGCCTTTGGACGTCGAGGCTTGGACCACCAAGCTCTCAGGGGAGGGGTGTTAGGAAAGGAAAGAGGGGTCGCCGGTAGCCGGGCGGTGGCGTCGGGCATCATCCCATCCACAGGAGCCCGTGTTGGGCCTGGACCAGGTGCCCAAAAGGATGTCCGTGAGGGCTTCATTAAACAGCAGCAGGGGCTCCGAAGAGCTCGCTGCTGGTTGAAGCCCCTCTATCAGGCGGTTAGTCCTGACCGCCACCTTAGGTAGCTCAAGGTTGAGGGCCTCAGCAGTCCATAGCCACGGTAGGAGGAGACAACATGCCAAGGTCTGGAGCAGTATCCAGACCACTGGCATCCCCAAACTCCTCTCGCCAGTCCGGATCATATTCCAACTGGTCAGTTAAAGGGTCTCTAGACCCCTCCCAGTCCTCCTCACCCTCCTGTGGTTGCCAATCTGGCCTAAAAGAACCAGGGTAGAACAGGGGCAAAAAAGTACCCGTCGGCACCGGATCCGGCTCAGTGTCCATGTCGGGGTGGAGGCCGGGGTCGACGGCGGTGGAGGTGTTATGAGGTAGACCGGCACCTATCCGTGGTGGTGGTGGTATGAGGTTGACCGGCGCCTATCCGAGATGGTGGTATGAGGTTGACCGGCGCCTATCCGGAACGGTGGTGGTGGTATGAGGTTGACCGGCGCCTATCCGGAACGGTGGTGGTATGAGGTTGACTGGCGCCTATCTGTGGTGGTGGTGTTATTAGGTTGACCTGCGCCTATCCGTGGTGGTGGTGGTATGAGGTTGACCTGCGCCTATCCGTGGTGGTGGTGGTATGAGGTTGACCGGCGCCTATCCGTGGTGGTGGTATGAGGTTGACCGGCGCCTATCGGTGGTGGTGGTGGTAGTATGAGGTTGACCGGCGCCTATCGGTGGTGGTGGTGGTGGTGGTAGTATGAGGTTGACCGGCGCCTATCCGTGGTGGTGGTGGTAGTATGAGGTTGACCGGCGCCTATCCTGAACGGCAGTGGTGGTGGCGGTGTTATGAGGTTGACCGGCGCCTATCCGGAACGGCGGTGGTGGTGGTGGCGGTGCTACGAGGTTGACCGGCGCCTATCCGGAGCGGCGGCGATGGCGGTGTTACGAGGTTGACCGGCGCCTATCCGGAGCGGCGGCGCCGGTATGAGGTTGACCGGCGCCTATCCGGAACGGCGGCGTTATGTTGACCAGCGCCTATCCGGAACGGCGGTGGTGGTGCTATGAGGTTGACCGGCGCCTATCCGGAATGGCTGTGGTGGTGGTGTTATGAGGTTGACCGGCACCTATCCGGAACAGTAGTGGTGGGCTCCGGGACCTTCCGCGCGACCGGGACCTCAAACGGTGCAGAGCAGACTGCCGGGCCTCTGGAAGCTTTCAGGACCGCTCCCGCAAACACTTAGGATTCATGGTCCGGCAGTCGGAACACGACTTGGGATCATGGTCGCGTTCCAGGCACCACAGGCACACGCAGTGCAGATCCGTCAGACATCAGTTTTCGGCAGGAACCGCAAGCCTTGAAACCGGGCATCCCTGACGTGCACCAAGAGTTGAAGACTCAAAACGGTGTCGACAAAAGTCGGCAAAAAGTCAGTCACAAAGTGACTGGAGGTACCGCTCTCTCCGGATCTGCGCTGGCTGGTGCGGAAAAAGAAAGAACTGACGTCAGCGTGCGAGGGCGACGTCTAAGTAGCTACAGCGTCGTCATCCCAGCGACCATGACGCCAACGACGAACACGGAGCCGACCGACGCCACCTTTTGACGCGCAGGGGTACTTCTGACGAAAAATTCTCTGCATCCAGTCTGACGCTTGGGGTAATTCTAAGGTAAGGAATCTATAACTAATTGTCTCTTTCAGATGTGACAGTTACAAACAGCCAAGAATTTGTTCCCAGACAATGAAATGTCATGGCCTTGGGGAAAAATCCAAATCTGTCATGCAACTGCCAAGTACTTGCCATTTTTCACTGGAAAGCAGACCATGCCCAATTTCTACAAAATTGGCTGGGGACAGCAGCAGATCAGTCCCAGCAGTAGCTACCTTTAAACAGGAGAATACAGGAAATGCTCAACTGTGATCTCTAAGGACCGCAAGGCTATGACAATCCACACTAACTCTTCTTGCTCCCCAAGACTCTAGAGTCTAGACTGAACCAGT
This sequence comes from Calotriton arnoldi, assembly GCA_963921515.1. Classification (NCBI taxonomy): domain Eukaryota; kingdom Metazoa; phylum Chordata; class Amphibia; order Caudata; family Salamandridae; genus Calotriton; species Calotriton arnoldi. The sequence continues at coordinate 2,395,244 of CAWUFW010001595.1, forward strand.
GCCACTTCACTGGAATGGACTAGATGGCCGGTCAATGGTCAACTCCAGTGTGAAGGATAAATGGCCTATGGCGAAGCTGGTGCACGCACAAAATGACAAGCGGAAATGCTAATGTATCAATAACACAGATCTGCCTTTCTCAGAACAAATGATATCTTTTGAGACGTGGGGTGGTGTACTCTAGTCTTTGAGAAGGGAGGACACAAAGTACAGCAAGGACAGGCGTATCTGGCTCTTTTGATTAGCAAAATTAAACAGAGGGAACACGTGCAGCACAGACTGGGTCCCTGTGCTTCTTTTAATACATTCTTTTTTATAACAATACCTGCTCTATGATAGTGTTACCGAACAAAGCCAATAAGCACTTAAGAATTCAAAGCTTCTGATGCAGTTCGGTCAGGAGCATTACTTCTGTTACGGAGTAAGGGTTATGACAGGCGTCATGTGCTCTTTTATTGTAGATTTATTTTTAATACATGAAGGCCCATTTCCAGTTTTTTCCTCCCAAGTCTTAGCAGAAATTTAAAAACAAGTAAGGTGGGCTGAAGAGAACGCTGCTGTAAAAAGTCGTGAGGACCTTAACAGGGGGCGGGTGGGCCGTTCTATCTAGCCCTTATTCTTGTCCATAGCTCTGAAACACCAAAGGCTGTTGTAAATTAACTCACCAGGATAAAAGCAAGTTAAAACACGCACTGGCAAACCATTATGTCTGGTCTAGACAAGCTGGTGCAATTTTTTGTTTTTACTGCAAGCATACCACAAAGAAAAGAAACATGCTGCTACCTACACATGATGGCCTTATGCTTTCCAAAAAAATGTTAATCATTGCATATCATTTTACTATCGAGTGCTTCATAGACATTTTAGAAACCCTCTTGTTTAAATGTACATCACAGGAAAATATTTTTATTGGTGAAACTAAGGTACTACCATTGGCTTTGAATTACAGTAACGTGAAGTCATGCTTTAAAAACACGCGTCACTAAAAAACAAAAACAAAAATTTTTCTAATTCGCAAACTAAAGACTTTGCCCATTAGTCCTAGCAATGAACGGCACTTTCTGTAGATAGATGTGCACATTATCAGCAGTGGCGGCTCGCATAGGGCGTGCTGCGGGGGAGGGGCAGGGTGGGGGTATAGTAAACTCAGACATACGACGTAACGGAGGAACGTAATAATTACTTACATCGCTCCATCGTATGTCCGAGTTTACTACCCCCCCCATCCTGCCCCTCCCCCGCCCCACAGCACGCCCTATGCGAGCCGCCACTGATTATCAGGCAAAATGATGCTACTTGGCAGTGCGAGAGGCATTAGCTGATGTGGGCGGACCTGTTGCCCCCTTGCTGTATGCTCTGGTGGAAGCAAAATATCAAAGAACAGACAAGAGGGATGACCTAGAGCCACTCTGCTTATGTATATATACACACATGTATTTTTATTTATGAATCTGTTTGATTACATGAGATTAATCTACCTAAAGCTGTTTAGGTCCGACTAAAAAAAAGTCTGGAAAGGGCATAGGTCATAGGGAAATTAGGGGGCAGTCTCATGCCTTTAATTTCGTCCACTAGCTAGTGAAAGTAGATTTTATTTTTCAGTTTAAGCACTGTGTGAATTGAAAAAGTTCACTTGTGCGGGGAGGAGGACAAAGCCACATTGGAAGGATCATGTTTGTTTCACAAGGCTTTTCTTGAAGCGATAACTACCTTTCTCCAACTTGTTGGAAGCATTGTCTAAGTGTTGGAAGAGTATACTGTACCAACGTCCCAAGGTAGGGAAAGAATTTTCTTTTTGAAATCGAGCAGTGCATGACTGACCAGTTGTAAACTAAATTAAAAACTGAAATTGATAAAACTGCCTTTTCAAACTAAGCATCTATTTCAAGTAAAACTCCCAACATATTAAGGAAAGTCCAACACACTGCAAATAATTTAATGCAACAGGCACTTAAATTGTGCTAATAATTTCGATAAAATTGTCTTGGATAATAGGTACAGTTAATGATAGACACGGACCTATTCTCTAGGTTTGCCTACTGTAGGTCTCACACACAAAAACATAAAACATACCAGCACACAAACCAACAGACCTCCACATACTCATTTGCTTTGAGTCGAACCAACTTATAAGCAGCCAATAAACACAAGTAAGACTGTGGAGCAAGAGGCACATGGTGTTGTGCCTAAGAAAAGCAAAGGGTGATGTGCACCAAGTTTGTTGGGGGGAAACAGTGCGGGATGCAGCAATAACTCCTCTTCGTGTAATAAATGGTTAGGTGGTGATAAAATGTAAGAAACTCGATAAGCCATGGTTAAGCAATGCCTTCCTGACTTGAATGATTTATTTGAGGACTCGAGTGCTTTCTAATGCTGCACCAAAGAAAAGATCAGATGCCGTTTAACTCATCATGTAAAAGTTAATCTCCACTCAATGCAAGATGCTGGCAGTTCCAATTGCAAAGCCAGCAGCAATTCTACTTCCCTCATTAGGCCACTGCATGTACATTAGGCTTTGACATATGCATGCCGTGCAGCACCCATATAACAAACTTTAAAAAAAAAAAACTTGATAGCGTGTCACTGAATAATTCAAATAATCAGCCAATTACAGTTGCTTTATGTGACAGGTTTATTTAACAATGTTTATCAAACTGAGTATAAAGAATGTATATACATAACACAAAGGTAAAACAATCCAATATATATTTCACTCTAGATTCAAACCTATAAGTACCACCTACACAATTCTCTTATACAATAGCATATTGGTAAAGGAAGATGGCTGCAAATCAATTTTGCTGAGACTGCATTGATAAAGCATAATACTGGATAGTATAATGAATGAGTAAAAAAAGGCATAAGTTGCTTTGAAACATCCCAAAGTCTGTTTTAGATTTCACAGCATTGGTTCTAGCATTTCTAATAATGCTCGTATTAGACACTCGCTTATCTATGTAAAAAAAAAAAAAAATATGTTTCCCTTCTCACATCATGTACCATTTTCACAAAATACAGCACAGCTTCATCATGTCACGTCTAAAATTAAACATGCTCTTTTAACATAATGAGCACGTCAGTGAAATTAAGTTTTTCCACAGCTGCACAACTAAAGCTAAAATAAAATGGTCAGCACATTTAAAAAAGGTACTGCAATATCTGTTAAAATGTTTAATAGAAGGCCTAAGTTTCATGAACCAGCATCGAGTCGCACATAAAAGATAATTCAATGCATTCAGAATTATTACCCAAAAAAGTGTGAGGTTGTAAACAAACGATATTCAGTAGGTGGAATGTTGCAACAGCAGGTTGCTGTAGACAAATCACCACAACGTTTAACTGGTCAGGGGGATAAGCATCTTATTACTTGCAAGATATAAAGCAGTGAACTAGGTTACGGTAAACCCAAGTATATTGCTAGGCCTGCCATCCAAACAGGTCAAGGAAAGTGTTGTCAATGCATTAAAGTCAAATAATGAAAATGAATCAAATGCTTTCTAGTGTTGATATTTCAATAACTAGCATAGAACACTTTTATACATTCAATTAAAACAAACCACTAGACAAATCACAAAATGAGTTCCGGTCTATTGGATAATCAGCAATATAAAAAAGGCCAGAGGGCACGCCTTTCAGATTACCAAATGTCTGCGGTGAAATATGCCCAAGGACACCAAAATAAAAAAATACTACTATGCTGCAGACAATGGATGAACTTATGCACAAATGCAGGCAGAGAGTAAGGCAAAGAGTGTTTATCTGTCTTATTCGTCAATAGGGGCACTTTCGAATTTTCTGTATAACCCAAGAACATATGCAACATTGGGCTTAAAAATGTGAATAGCTGAATGCACAACAGGGGGTTTGAAGCAATGGGGTCAGATAAACAAAAATCGAATAACTGTAGCAAAAAGTCAAACACTCTTTAGTTCGATCAAGGCATTTCGTTCAACTGCAAGGTCTAGTTTCCACGGTGTTAAACAAAGATGAAATATGCAGTATAGCATATGTTTTGTTAATGAATACAAGGCAAGAAGGAAACTGTCTAATCATTAATTCCATCTTCAATTATGACCTGACTCCAGGATACCATACGGTCTGCTCAAAAGAACAAGGAGAAAAACATGTAAAAAAATATTTCACACAACATAGAAAATGAGGCCTAAAGTTTCCAAATTCTCTTCCTGTGGGAAATGTTTATTTACAGAAGGCTTCATTTAACAATATATACAATCATTACATTTCTAAATGTAGCATATTCCATGCTCTTAATTTACAAAAATATGAGCAATTCAACATTAACTACAATGCATCCTGTAAAATCCTTCCAAAAAAGGATCTTTTCCTGCATTGTGATAAACTGCAGATCGTATTTGTACAGAAATTTCCCATTAGGATGAGAAGCTCTTGCTGCTGGTTTCATTGGTTAATTGATTGTTTTAGTGCCCAACCATGTTCAACACAAAAAATACACATTGCGATGGAAGGAGCATAGCAATTCAGAGATGTAATTTTGATATTCGCAACATCAGATTTTTCCAGCCAGTTTGAAGGAAGCCAGAGATGTTATAGTGAAGCAAATAAATAAGAATTCCATTCATAAAAGCATTCAGATAACATGCTTAAAGATTCACCATTTCTTTTCGTATTCTAACTTCAAGGTACTACAGGGTGCCAAGAAAGTACTACTTCAAAGAACACAAAGATGAAAATAAATTTCTGATCAATACAAATTTGCTTAAAGAGTACATCTCACAAAACACCCTGGAAAATCTTCTCCAGAAACCGTAGAGGGGCTGTCTGGGTGCAGATAAAGGTACAATCTAATCCGGCTAAACCCTAGAAGTGGAAATTTTAGAGCTGTCACTGGTCAACTCATCCATGAAACTAGCAGCTCATGCTTCCCACCACTCATCACAATGGCAATAGCGATCACAAAGTTACGCACAATCTAGCACTAAAATGTTATTAGCAATGAGAAAATTGGACCAGATTGCTGACTAATTTAATGAGTCATTATATATATAAAAAAACAGCTACAATACCATAAGAAACACAGGGTTGTCTTAAAAAGCAAGCCTTTAGCCAAATACACAAGTGCCTTCTGTGAACAGTAGGGTAGAAAAGGATAGCAGAATGCCACGGTCAATGAAATTCTACTGCAACAAAATCAGTCGAGTTTGCTCCCAATATACAGTGATATTACACACGATGTAAGCTTAAGTGAGACAAAAAGCAAGCACAGTTTCTCAGTCACTTAACATGTGCCTGGTTCACATTCATTTACTAGCAAAAACCATACATTTACTAAACACATATTTGTGACAAGATAAATGTCAAAAATGATCCTCCACACAGTTGAAATTTACAAACATTTTTTTCAAAACACAAATGAAGACATTGCAGTTATAATCCTGTACAGTAAAAGGTTTAAAAGAACAAAATGATAAGTACATTTAACAGACATACAGACGTTTTTAGCAAATAAAACGACTTTGAAAAATTAATCTAACTTTTAACCAAAAAGGAAGTATAAGCTTAGATTACAATAGTCTGAAAATAACACCATCAGGATAGAAGTATGAAATAACTGTCAGTGTGTTTGTTGTCAATCAACCCCATGATATATCCTCATAGTGTCAATTTGCATTTCACACTGAACTACACAAAAACCTCTGGTCTAACTTTACAGATCATCAATTGTATGTTGACTTCAGTCTCAGTTTTGCAGCTATCTCTAAGACATTTACATCATTCTGCAAAAAAATTCTAATGATATACAGGTTTGAATAAGAAAACCAGCCTTGATGGAATAACATTTCTATTTGGCTACAAACATAAAACAAGAAGAGCTACCCTAAAACAAGTTTTACCTTTCTCGAACCAATAGGCCGGTCATTGAGATCTACTACTGCTGCCATAGCTTCATCACGAGATTCAAATGCAACCATTGCCTCACCAGTGGCCATGCCTTTCTCGCTATATTTTAAACATACTGAGCCCGGGATTAGCTGATAACCATAAAAAAAATCTAAAATTTCATCAACTGAAACAGTATACGGCATATTTTGCACTTTAATGACAGTTGGGCCTGGTTTTCCAGAGGCTGCCCCAAAACCTGGGGGCCCACTAACATGCTGACTCCCTGGGCCAAAACTTGGAGGTGCATTTAACAGTGCAGGACCACTGCTCAAACTTGGTGGCCCACTGCTTAGACTTGGCGGCCCACTGCTCAGACTTGGAGGGGCATTTAAGTTACCAGGCCCATTTCCAAAATTTGGAGGTCCACTTCCGAAATTTGGAGGTCCACTTCCAAAGTTTGAAGGGCCACTTCCAAAGTTTGAGGATAAATTTGAGGGCCCACTTCCAAAGTTTGAAGAAGCATTTGAGGGCCCACTTCCGAAATTAGATGATGCATTTGAAGGCCCTCTACCAAACGTAGAGGGCGCATTTGAAGATCCGCTTCCAAAGTTAGAGGGTGCATTTGAGGGTCCACTCCCAAAATTAGACTGAGTGCTTGAAGGTGCACTTCCAAAACCAGAAGGAGCATTTGAGGGACCGCTTGCAAAGTTGGAAGGTGTATTAGGGGGCCCGCTTCCAAAGTTGGAGGACGCACTAGGAGGTGCGCTTCCAAAGTTGGTTGGTGCATTTGGGGGGGTGCTTCCAAAGTTGGATGGTACATTGGGGGGCCCGCTTCCAAAGTTGGAGGGTGCATTTGGGGGGCCACCTGCAAAGTTTGAAGGTGTATTCGGAGGGCCACTTCCAAAGCCAGAGGCCGCATTAGGGGGACCGCTACCAAAGTTTGAGGGTGCATTTGGGGGACCACTCCCAAAGTTGGAAGGCGCATTAGGGGGCCCACTCCCAAAGTTGGAAGGCGCATTAGGGGGCCCACTCCCAAAGTTGGAAGGCGCATTAGGGGGCCCACTACTAAAGTTAGAGGGTGCATTTGGCGGCCCTCCACCAAAGTTTGATGGCACATTAGGGGGCCCACCACTAAAGTTAGATGCTGCATTTGGTGGCCCACCACTAAAGTTAGACTGTGCAGCTGGGGGTCCCCCTCCAAAATTAGATGGTGCAGTTGGGGGGCCACCACTAAAGTTAGAGTGTGCATTTGGATGACCACTAGCAAAGTTTGAGGGAGCGCTAGGTGGGCCTGCTCCAAAGTTAGAGGCTGAATTTGGAGGCCCACCTCCAAAGTTGGAGGGTGCAGTTGGGGGCCCACCAAAGTTCGAAGGCACATTCGGGGGACCACTTCCAAAATTAGAGGGTGCATTTGGGGGTCCACTTCCAAACTTTGGTGTATTTGGAGGGCCACCTCCAAAATTCGATGGTGCATTACCAAAATTTGAAAGAACATTAGAAGACCCACTTCCAAACTTTGAAGGCAAATTAGAAGATCCACTACCAAACTTTAAAGACCCACTCACAAATGTTGAGTGCCCGCTTCCAAACGATGGACCACCGGTAAAGTTAGATGAACCACCAACTGAAATCGGACCACTTCCAAAGCCTTTAGTGTCCATTCCTGAAGATGATAAACTACTACTTACAATAGCAGACATTAATGGCCTGGTTTCACCAAATCCACTACCAATTCCAGGAGGTGGGTGAGGTGGACCATAAGTGCTGGATGAACTATTAAAATTACCAGGAAAGTTAAAGGGAGGACCATTGTTTGCATCTTTTGAGCTACCACTTGAGAAAGAGCGATCATCACCACCACCACCGAGGACATCAGTTAATGGAGGATATATCGGCAGCAGCACCTTTAGCCCTTTCTTTCCTTGCACTGGTGGGTTCATCTCAATTTCTTGTTTTTCTTCTAAGCTTATTAAATGCAAAAATACATCCCTCCCACTCATTTTTTTACGATGTAATCGTTCACCCTTGTGAGCGTCTTCCTCAGACTTAAATCTAATTAGTGCTTGTCCTAAACCTTGCCCATTGCTATCAACAAGTATCTGAATCAACTTTTCTTCCACAACAATTCCTTCCATATTCAAAAATTGAATAATATCAGTTTTATGGACATTGAAAGGAAGATTCCAGAGATGTGCATGTACTTTAGGTACTTTTCTGTCCAGATCCATAGTTAAAAACAAATCTTTCTGATCATTGTAACTGGCATTCTGCTGTCTCTTTTGAATTAGATCTATTTTTTCTAGCATAATCTTTTTAGGTATAGGGTGAACTTGTATAAATCGACTTCCCATGTATTGCTTATGGCGATTCAATGCTGCTTTATGGTCTGCCTCATTCCTGAATTCGGCAAAACCTTCACCAGTTGTTTTGCCATTGGGTCCACAAGCAATGTAGATACTTTCTTCTATGATATCTAGAGTTTTGAAGAAGTCTGCAATTTTCCTTTTCTCTATATCAAAAGGGAGGCCTTTCAAATAGACACAATAGCTCTGTTCATGTGGGGATCGTGATCTGGACCTTCTTTGTCCACTGGGAGATTTTGACCTTGATAACAAATGTGGAGGAGGGAGCGTGTGCCCAGAATGTCCCATAGGTTGCTTTAAGAAAATGTGACCTCCAGCAGCTACCCACTGCCTTTCTGTAGCTGGGGTGACTTCAACAAAACGTTGACCCAACATCAATCTGTTTCTCTTCAAAGCTTCAAATGAATCCTGTGGTGTAAAGAACTTAACAAGTCCACTGCCAGTAAGGCGGCCCATATGATCCTTAACCATAACTACAGAATCTACACGAAGCCCATGGAAAAACTCTTTCACATCTGTTTCAAGTGGAGGAAAAGGCAGCCCATGAAGGCATACATAGAAGTCATCAGGATTTGCCAGAAGGGGTTTTATAGTATTCTGGGAGTTCATCTGCAATGGGGTTGTAGGATTTGCTGGCCCTTGCATTGGGGTTGCAGGATTCATTTGACCCAAAAACATTGGGTTTAGATTACTGTTCATGCTCATCATATTTCCTGAGCCATTCATCCCAGTAGGAATTGGTGGTACTGGTGGTGGGTTCATGGGAGGCATGGCGGACAGGGGTGGAATAGGTGCCATTGGGGGAACAGGTGCAACTGGAGGTATTGGAGGGACTGGAGGAACAGGAGGTAAGGTCGTTACTGGTGGAGGAACAGACATTGATGGAATAGAAGGCATTGTTGGAAGTGTTGGCATAGAAGACATTGGAGGAATGGGTGGAGGTGGTACTGTGTTCATTGGAGTTGCTGTGCTAGGCATAGTTGTGCTGAATGTTGGGCTGCAAAACGTTGGTCCAAGATTCGGAGGGGCAGTTCCCATACTAGCTGTAGAAAACGTGGGTACATTTTTGCTACTTTCATGCACAGAAGTAGCTGCTGTAACTATGCTTGGAGCAGGACTATTGAAGGTAGGGGCCGTGGTAGAGATGTTCGGCCTACCACTCATAGCAGAACTAGGAGGGGGGCCTGACCGGTTCGTATTTGCTGGGGTAATATCCAAGTTTGCGGTTTCAAAACGCCTACGACTAAGTTCAATCATATTCTGCATCTCAGTTTTACTGCTAAGCAATAATGATACTTTTGAGCCTTTAATGTTACCACCAGTACGCATCATACCAAGCCTTGCATCTTCATCGGTGGCAAAAACGATGAAAGCCTCACCCTGTTCACCCCCCACAATATGCACGCCCCCATCTGGTATTGTCAATCCGGAGAAGAAGTGGCGGATGTCCATGGTCCCCGCCACAATTGGCAGACCTTGCAAACGGATGACCACAGCCATGTTGAGCTGAATCAACAACACACACCTGCAGACGAAAAAAGGCAACGTCTATGTCAGACTACCATTCTGAATACCATGTAAAAACCCAGACACTTTAAGACATCCAAAACATTACAAATCAGAACCTGTTAGTAGACACATTTATTTTTTCACCAACAATTATTACATAGTATTTTTAGAGTTCATTATTGATCCTTTAAATACAAGACTGGCATGTTGTGTAGCATGGGAGTATGAATGCATGACTTCCTATAGGAAACAATTTTGTGCAATTTTACTTCTGAATGTAATATTTAAAGCTTGTTTTCACTTAAACAAATCTTTCAAGTAACGCAAAAATTAATAAATTAAACAATTTGACATCAACTTTTAAAAGGCAGCGTCATCAATATTTCTCGTACTCTGCACATTCTGGAGAAATGTTAAATAGACACCTATTTCATGTACCAACTGTGGGAGACAGAGAAGAGGAATAAGCAGTCGGGTAGCAAGGCTGTTATCAATGACTAAACAACTACTCCCATCCCAGATTGTATAGTGAACTGTAGCTCTATCAGACAGTGGAATCTTGAGACTGCCTCTTAATACAAGTAGAGTTGAACTGGAATCCAATCAGACTGAACCATTTTAAAATATTATTCGTATGACATCAAATTTAACATTTACAAGCCACTGATAACCAAAGTAGAACTACTCTCATTGTACACTAAAAGGACAAAACAGGCAATGAACATAAAGCAGAAATGCCCCAAAAAGGCAGCACCCACGCATGTAAAAACCAAGACTAAATAATTGCTTACGTACAAGGAGAGTTGAGGAAACTTAATAACCCAAGACTCCAGTTGTAAATAACATTTACTTTCTTAGAATGTAGTCAAAAGTTTGGAGGCTGTTTTAATACATTGCATTTTGCCAATTATGATCAATAAATTACTCAAAATTAATGTGCGTATTTTCGCTCAGATACTGGCAACAGATGTTCACAGTAAAAAGGTAATGCAGGTTGTCCCCTTGTCCATGAGGATAGAAATAAATGTTTACTTCCTATCAACTCAAGAAAAACACTATTAGCAATTTGAAAGGCTTTGGATATCTAAAGTCTCTTCTCACCAGCTAAAAATATCCGGACATAATGAAAGTCATCCTTCATTAGGATTGCATTTATATTGCTAACCAGAGTTCAGTTGTCTTTAATGAATTCTCCGAAAAATACAGTTTTAAAGGAAAAATATAGTAACTGGGATAAGTTCACAAAAAGCGTTTTACAGGACACAGTCCAGTAAAAGTACCATATAGTATGAGATTGTATTTTCGAGCAAGGTGAATTTATAACAACTATTTCTCAGGTACATGGCTTTAGTAAAAAGTTTCTCTACGCACGTAAGAAAACACCATATTTCCACCAACTGTCCAAAACATATTTGAGTCGCTCAACTCAACCGAGCTAATCGCTATGTAGGCTAACCTTCCTAATTCATTTATCATGAGGGAAATACAATTATATGGTACCTAGGAAATCGAGATTTCTAGAAACACAGCTAAACTATTCTTCATTCTGAACAGCGATGAATTTACTAGTTAATTGTGTCTAGGTTCTTCTAAAAATATTAATATTACCATTCACCAAGACTTGACAGTTGATTTCTTCAAATCACAAAGGATAGCAGATGAAGTCAGCTTTCCTGCAACTTCAACCTGTCACTTGATCTTATAAAGGATTCTGCAGTTGACAAATTAACACACTAATCTGTTTAGGTGACTAGCTCTAAAAACGTTTAGGACAAACCGATAAGAAACAAACAGTACCAGCAAACGGACTGAACGCAACAGAATGTTTTCAGCAGACATTCTATGGCCAAAAGGCACTCTGCGCAGAGACTCAGTTGAACAGCAATGGACTGGTAGTTTAGACTGCAGTGAACCTTAAAAATGGTTAGAATACAGCCACTGAGATGAGACAATACTGTGGCATCCTCTCTGCAGCAATGCCAGTGCAGAACATCCTTCCTTGACCGACTATTTTCATGCTCAGGGTGCTGGGTTACCATGAGGCAGTCACATTCTCAGAGGATAGTCAGAGAAAACCCACTAGTTGTCAACCATCACCACCCTTGATCTTCAGAACAGGTACTGTAAATAACAATGCGACCTTTATTACACTGTATGATACATCCTCCCAGTACAGCAGCTGTGGCATGTGGTGCCTAATATGATATAATAGACTTTTAACCTTTGAAGGAGGCAAAACAGTGTACAATTTTTGAATGGCTACCTTGTGGGAACTCGATTATAGTAAAAGATAAAATAAGGCAATCTGAAGAGAACTTGTATCTCGCATGTTAATGACCGTTTCATAGTATTTTCTTGGTTTTATCGTTAAAAGAAAATATTTTTAAAAACATAGTAAAGTACGGTGCACCAAATCAGGAAGATCAGGTCACGGGCGATTTATTGGCTAGAGCATATGTGCCCGATACTGAGCCTGGGATTTACTAAAGACATTTCAAAGCTCCCCATATTTTATACAAAGGCACCCCAAATGTAGGCGCACTGGCACTTTAAAATTGAGTAAGAATGTTTAATACATAACATTAATCTATCACTTCATCTACAACAGAGGAATAAGTCAGTCAAGTAATGCTAAAGTATGGCGATGTTAGCCTCCCCAAAATAATTGAGGGACAAGGGTTACTATCACACTATTAATCCTGTATGATACTTGTAAAACCGTGATCTAGAGAAGAGTAAATTAAAATTGTGTCTAATGCAGAGCATGTCCTGGAGTGAAATTATTTTTCAGAAAAAGAAAACTTTAATTTGTATGTGAATCCTAGTCTGATGGGATTAAAACAGTAATCAAAACGTGCAGTAAAATAATTACCTTTCCAGTGAACGGGTGAGGGCACAAAACAGCAAAATCAGTCTAGTGCAAATTGATAATACAATGCAGCGCACTCTCCTCTACACAAATATAACTATTTTAGACACTACAAAATGTGTTGGGTCTAAAACTAAAAAAAATCGCGCTCAATTTCCAGTCTGATACCCCACGGTTCTCGTTTGGAAAAACTATGCAGCTTACGGAATCAGTATACACCCCTGTTCTAGGGACACACTAAAGCCGAGTGCTGAATTCTAGTGCTGGAGGGCATAAGTAGCATCTAGTGCGTATGCACCAATTACGCTCCACTAGTTTAGAAATAACACTACAATGCCGTTTTACTGAATGCAGTGGCATCACCTGTCCATGAAGGAGTAGAGACGTCAGGGGAAGAAATCTCACAGATCTCCTACACACATCACGGACCCAGTTTTCACTGCAGGTTAAGGCAGACCTTGAAAGAACTCTTAGTAGGCGAGATATGCATATGGCTGCACTTTGGGTCAGTACACCAGGCGGCCAGAGTACAATACTGGGAACAAAATTGTGGTCCTTGCCCTCAGGATAGCTTGCATAACACTAAGTCTCTGGAAGGCCCCACACACAGGCGATGGAAAGCAGAGGTGGAAACATGCTTAACTTCTGAGCGAGCAGCCCAGAGGCGGCCAGAGGCCTCTAACGAACCCCGCTGGCAGATCAGTGAATGGAGGTACTAATGAACTTTACAATGCCGGCTGGGCAAACCCCTACACACGTAATAGACCACTACTGAGACAGATTAATATGAGAGATGCTGTCTCCTAACCCACCAAATGCCGCCCCCCACTCGTGTCATTTGGAGCAGACCAATAAGGTACCCTTCCTAGCAGTTAACAATCCACATGCAGGCGACTGGACCATTAGAAAGTCTGGTTTGTAGAGTTACAAGTTTAACATGCTCCCTTTTACTACACTGACACATCAACATAACTGCATAACACACAGACACAACATTGACCTGAATGGTGATAAGGACACTATCCTAGCTACACGAACCACTGCCAATCTAACTGTTGGTCAAGTATTATATCTCCAAAATGTATATGGAGCAAAAATGTTTATACCCTTTCTGCTAAACAAAATTAATAAAAACATTTTTAAAATTAAAAAAAATATATCTCCTGCACACTTGGACAAAACTGCCTGTTATCCCTTAACATTAAGACATTTCACAGATGTCGCCCAAATACAAAAAAGGATTGGTCGACCGCAAAGGAGGCCTGTTAATCTGAAAGCACTGATGGAAGCTACTCTGAAGGTTGGTTGACAAGGCAAAGGTCAGACTGAAGGAGTGTGTGCTACTGGCGATCCCTTGAACACATGGTCAAGACTGCTCCCCGTGATGAGACGGGCACAGCCTAAAGCCTCATCCTAGTGAGCACCAAAAAACTACAGGGACAGCAGGAGGCTACCAATGCATAGTGCTCGCTGAAACCACCAGAAATAAAACATTGAGCCCACACGACAGCATGAGGAAAAGCAGTGCCCTAACAACTTGTTCTAGGATAATCTGATTCAGGTTTATTTCACACCAAGGTCAGCACCGGAAAGTGAGAAGTTACTTACCAGTAACACTGGATTCCCACATTGGTTTCCTTCGTCTCAAAACCTGCTGGCAGTCTAACCCACATTTTAAAAGGGCCCGAGAAATTAACAGTGTACCTTAATGGCACAGTCCAAGCATTCCTGTAAGAGAGAAGATTCAACACGCACCAACTCAATCGCTTCATTTCTGATTTTATTTCATAGCAAATTCTCAACAGAAGTATAAAAGGTTTGCATCTGAAATTTAGACAAAGACTGGAGAACTAGGAGGAAAATGTCACTGCCAAATGTATTAAGGGGAGTGTTTAAGTCCTAGCTTCCCAAGTCTTAACAATTTAAGTGGCCACAGATATTTCTGGCATTTAATAGGAAAAACTGGTGGAAGGTCGTGCCTTCCCTCCATACTGTCAATAAATTTAAAGGTTGGGTTACACGCTATACTAATTAAAATCATCTTCAAGGCAGTCAAATTCAAAGTTCTGCAAGTCTGTAGACACCATGCTGCATCATCTGAAGTAAACCATATCGTCAAAGAACACAAATGTGCTGCAATATTGATATATTGAAGTAACAAACAAACCTTGCTCATGCTTTAGATACATGGCAGCCTCAAACTGCAACTCGCACAATATTCTGCCAACTGCTGGGATCAGTGAAAAAGTGTGCAACTATCTGTTAAATGGGCTGTCAGTTTAGTGGCCGAGATGGAGCGTCTGATTGTGCTCCTGTGCTCACTCATTCGCACCATGGCCTTTCGGGTAGTCATGCCTACGTACTTGAGTCTGCACGGGCATGTAATCATATATATACACACTATGTTGTCTGTGTTGCAGTTTGTATGGACCAGCATCCCTCAAGAGGAGTGCCTCCGTGTGATTGAGAATATACTACAGACTCAAGATTGGCCTTGGGAAGCACCAATCCGGTGGATCATGACCCTGATGCAATTGGCTCTCACTGAGAACTTCTTTAAGTATGAAGACCAACTATTTTTGCAGGTCCATGGGACTTCCATGGGCAGTACGTTTGCTCCTAGTAGGTTTGAGTGTAAAGCTAAAAATAGTATTCTTACAAAGCACATCTGAATAACCAGTGCATAGAATGTTTTGTACAGGAAGGTGTGCGCAGCACAGGAAGAGTGCTTCAGTGTTGGCAACAGAGCGCACAAGAAAGATGTGGGCAAAGCCAAGACAGTCTTAGGACACAATGTTTTTGGCAACAAGCACACAAGTGAGATACGAAAATTCAGCTGGGATTCTAATATTCCATTGGAGTCAGGCATCAAATATACCATGGGCGCTCTTCTATGGGTGACTAGTGCCCACAGCCAGTGGAACAAACAGTGAGATTTACCACATACCTAGGGACCAAATGGATGCGTTCTGTCGTACAGCCATAAATCTGATAATCCCAACCTCAGAAGATCCAGGGAACATAGATGTGGGTCTAGTTTTGGTAGGAAACTGTTCCTGTGTGAGGAAGACTTTAATAAACAATAATACCTCTATGTAGAGAGGAGGGGGAAGTGGAATGCTGAAAACCTGACAAAAACGCCATGTTCAGCAGGTTGTCTCTGCCAATCAGGGTGAGGGAGTTTCGACACCCCATCAATTTAAAAATAAGTAGGACGAGTAGGTGTTAAAAATACATGATTGCAATAGGTTTCTATACAGCGCAGTAGTGTCAACCAGACAAGACAGCCTAAACCAGCATTTTACTTGCAGTTGCTTTCCAAATTTTCAAAAAGCATTGCACCCAGTTTGCTTGTTGGCACCCTGAACCCATAGAAAACCCAAATATGTACCCCCACCCACAGGAGACGCAGTGGAACAAAGTTAAATATCAAGCCTGGAAAGGGGTTTAAAACCCTTGAGGGAAAGGGTCAAGAGACCGCAGACCCAAGTACTTCAAGCACGAGAACAAACGCATAAGCACTGTTTTTTGCAAGCCTAGATCACGTTCTACTTTTTACCAAATTACGCAATAAAAACGAGTTTTGGGCGATTGAGAATTGTCTTTTTAAAAACCGTCTGCCTACAACAAATTCTACCACCAATTTGCGATGGTACCGATTAACTTCTCAGAACATTTTTCTATAAGGTCAGATTTATTTTCACAGATGTTTTTCGAAAATAACTTTATATTACAAAACAACTGCTTGCAGTCGAAGATTTACAATTTAAATTCCATGTTTAAAAAATGCCATGTAAATGATATGCCAATTACTCTGCCCTCCCCCCCCCCCTCCTCCACTCTTTGACTTTGCAATGCTGGCAACCTCTTCCTGCCCGGTCTAATGCTGGTTATAGGAAGGTATGATATAGAAGACCGGCACAGTGAGGGAAAGATAGTGGGGACCGAGATTGGCAGTTTCGCGCGAGACCAAAGCAAATAAGAAGAGACGGATGACATTAAGCCATTTAGAAAAGAAAAGAAAAACAGGCAGCAAAGGTGGAAGTTGCACATGGAGGGAGTCCCTAACTAAATATACAGAAAGGGGTGACATGGAGGAAGATGCACAGGCAGATAGGCAGGCAGGGAGGGAGTCATGCATACAGAGAATGAGAGAAAGCCTGGCAGGCAGGGGAGGGAAGGACAGACAGAGGTGGGCCACAACAGTCACAGAAAGAGCAGGGTCTGGGGTGGGGGTCAGATTAAGTGAGGGAGTGACCAAGAAGAGGAGAAAGGGAAGGTCATGCTTGTGAGAGGCAGAGAATGAACACTAACAGGCATAGATGCAATAGACAGGGACGGAGAGAAGTGCGCACAGAGTGACAGGGAGGGTTTGGAGAGAGGCATGTAGCCATACAAAGGTAAAGAGAAACAGGCTTAAAGTTAAAGAGAGGCACAAGCTCATGCCGATAGCGAGGGGTTTATAGACAGGCAGAGTGCAAACAATTAAAGAACAGAGTGAAAGCGATGCAGACAGAAAGGCAGTGAATGGAGAGAGGTTTCGATGGGGAGACGGCGCAGAAGAGGGACGCTGATGGACAGAACGGGGCAGAGAGGAGCAGAGCTTTCTGAAGAGGTTTGCCGTTCAATCCTTCCACATAAAGACTGAAAATATCCTAAATATGTTCAGTGAATATAAAACAACCAACTAAAGTGTTAAAATCTTAGAATTAAGATTACTGCATTAACATTATAGCTCCTAAAAATGGAAATTAGGATGCTGCATCCCAAAAACAGATTATGGACACATCCACTGCCTCCCTTTCACCACAAATAATACAAGGAAAAATTGCTTATTTAAATAAACTTTTCATTCAGGTCGTATCTCACATCAGACGAGGGGGGTTGGAAGAGGAGGGGGTCGTTCCAGCAATAGATATGATGTAATTTTTTAAAGAAAAACCATTGACCGATGGACAGACCCCTCTCCATTTCTGACATGCTTGTCTCAAACCCCTACAGTGGTGCATATTAAATACAGATAGTAAATACTGCGTGTTCAGTTTACCCGCCGAAATTGGAGTACAGGTAGGTGGGGGGCGCTCATTCAAATTCATATGGCCTTGTCTCCAGTCAGGTGGGTGCAGTTTAGGCGCATACACCCCCCCCCCCCACCACCACTTCCGTCAAACAAAGGTTTGAAAAAACAAAAAAGAAAAAATGTACGTAAGCATTTTGTGGCCCAAAAAACGGACTCAGCCTCCAGCAACAAAGCGTTATCTGCCATCAGGCGCGCAACGCCCATTGGGATCAAAGGGCTTCACCCTGTGCCTCATGGGAACAGTCCAGCCCGAACTGGTCAAGCCTGATTTGCATATAGCTGTGTCTGAACTGGGGTGGCGAAGTGAGCTAAAGAACGATGATGGATTCAACCCAGATCTGTGACTGGGGGCGAGTGTCTGAAAAGTTTCAGCGCTCCATCCATCATCTCCTTGTGTTTGCTTTGTTCGCCCTAAGTTGGCAGGGTATGCCCAGACGTGGGTCCCTTGCTCACTTTGCCACTGGATTCAAGCTAGCCTGGCTGATGAGGGCTGGTAGCCCGAAACCGGTCCCAGGAAGCTTGTTTCCGGTCCAGGGAAGACATGGCTTGGCAGTTCGGGCTGGACTGTTCCCATGAGGCACAGGGTCAAGCCTGATTTGCATATAGCTGTGTCTGAACTGGGGTGGCGAAGTGAGCTAAAGAACGATGATGGATTCAACCCAGATCTGACACTGGGGGAGAGTCTGCAAAGTTTCAGCGCTCCGTCCATCATCTCCTTGTGTTTGCTAGATTCAATAACGCATCAGAAATGAATCGGGGTTTAGACTTTTTAGTGCGCTTTACAAATGAATGGCAGCATTCTGTCTGCGCCCCTGAGAATGATCCGGAAAAGCTGCATTCAACGCGTGAAGGCAGAGCCCTTTTTTGCCTTTAAGTACAAGTGGCAGATTACATGGCGGTCAACGAAATGGCACACTTTTGTGCTTTTGCATTCAAGGGGAGCCGAGATGCACTCTATATATGCGGCAGTGATTGATACGCATGCAGATAAATAGGAGTCTTTCTTCTATAAGAAAATAGCTCTGCAAATGGCTGCGCGTGCTTTATTACATTCCGATGTAGCCCGTCTGCTCGTGGGGTGTCATGGCCACGCGCTGACAGCCGCCGTAGATAGGTGGTATTATCTGTGATGAGGAGATGGTTTCCTTATTCCGTCTGTCTGCGAGGATCTGTGAGAGCAATGGCCTGATCACTGAAAGCGAGCGCTCCATCTGCCAGCCCAACCTGCACAGACTATTCCTCACACATAGGAACTGCAGGGTGCTGCACCGCAACAGTGAAAGTGAAAGCAACCGCGAGACAGGCAAGAAAGTGAAAGCGACCGCGAGACAGGCAAATGTAAACAAGCGTGCGCGGCCACGCCAATTAGAAACTGATGGCCCCTGCGCGCTGCTGCTCGCTCCGGCAAGGTGGATGCCGCCACACGCACGAGTGTTAGAAAAGTGCAGACCGATTCCAAAAGGTCATCTCCTAGAGCAGCGCATGCGCGCTGCGCTAGGCTCGACCTAAAAAAGAATGAACATGAAAAATGTCATCTAGTTTTTAGGTCTCGCCTAGCGTTGCAGCGCATGCGCTGTCCGCGCTCTGGCGAGATCTATTGTCGCTGTGTTTCTGTCCGGGTTTCTTTGGCAGTGGGGTTGGTGACCGCCCTGTCTCCCTTAGGCCCCGCCCACCCGGGATGCGCGCTGCGTCTGGACTCCTCGTCTGATGCTCGTCATACGCGCTGCGTCTCTTCACTTCTTCCCTTCTCACTTTTATTGGCAGTGCGGCTACTTTGTTCCCTCCCCGTCTCTGTTTTGCCTCACTTACCCGGACTGGAGAGTTTGCACAGACGGCGTTGCTACTGTTACTACACTGGCGGCACCCGTGCTTTATTTTAAAATAGTTATAGGTAAAGCGCGGGTGCCGCGATTGTTGAAAAAGTAAACAGTTAAAAAAAAATCTATTTCTATACTTTTCCACCAACCGCGGCAACCGCATTTACTTTAACATACCGCGGGTGGCGCGATTGTTGTAAAAGTAAAGGAATAGTTGCGCAGTTTAATATCTCCGTTTTGGGGTTTTATAATCTGTTTCTTGACTTTTCCAACAATCGCGGCACCCGCGCTTTACTTTAACATGTCGCCGGTGCCGCGATTGTTGAAAACGAGCATAAAACTCCAAAACTGAGGTATTAAACTGCTCACCTATTTCTTTACATTTCCAACAATCACGGCACCCGCGGTATATTAAAGTGAAGCGCGGGTGTCGCGATTGTTGAAAAAGTAAAGGAATAGTTGCGCAGTTTAATATCTTAGTTTTGGGGTTGTATGCTCGTTACCAGTTTTATGCTCGTTACCATTGGTGAACATCGCTGTGCTATACATTTGACTAGATTAAAAGCAGGCGCAGGCAGCGCATTCGTTACGGTGGAATAGGCCCATGGGTAGAGAGTTATTAAAGTCCCGGAGAGTGCCAGGGACTTTTGGCATTGGGAGGCAGTAACGTGAGGCAGTGACACCGTGTCCTCAGAAGGACTCTTTACAAAAGAGACAGGCACCGTCCTTTTTTGTCCGACCCCTCTGTGTTCCATTTCAGATTTAAAGTCCGCATTTTATCTGCACCTCATAGTACTCCCAGCTTTGCTACTGGCACAACCACCCGCAGGGACTGGTGGCTTCACAAGGTGAGGGGAGGCAACAGCTTCAGGTAAATGTACGGGTCTATTCTTTGAATTTGTTGGTGCATCTAAAAATATTGTTTTTTAATTATGGTACACGGAGTGCTCCAACAGCAAAATGCTATTTTGCTTGCAGTGCAGAGATTTCTTGTAACATTCCGGACCTTTCCTTCTCATCTTTTCATATACAGCGTCCTTCACGGCATTGCGGTGCAGTGCTGTGAAAGTGCTCTAAAGACTAATTGCTGTGAAAGTGCTGCACAAAAGCAAACACTTTAATAGGAGTACAACAAATAATAATGTGCTGAAGCTCATTAAGCTATTCCTGGTATTGCCGTGGCAACTAACACTTGGCATGTTGCCCAAAACTCTAAAAAAAAAAAGTCATAAAGGGGAGGGAAAGCAGCGGGTACAATATCAAAATACAAAGCGCACACCTGGCTATTAAGTGCACAAACCAGTTACACAATAGGTGTGGCCGACGTAAAAGCTGTATAAAATATATTTTCAGACTTAACATATTTACCTGCTACAAATAAAGTTGGGAAGGGAACCACAACCTGCAACTCACGGCGCTTAATTATGTAGCATGTGTTACACAAAATGTATGTACGAAGCAGTATCAATTTTAGG
This sequence comes from Calotriton arnoldi, assembly GCA_963921515.1. NCBI lineage: Eukaryota > Metazoa > Chordata > Amphibia > Caudata > Salamandridae > Calotriton > Calotriton arnoldi. Next base: position 2,416,219 of record CAWUFW010001595.1, read on the forward strand.
TGTATGCGGGAGCTATAATACCCTGTTTAAGGCATCCTTAGCACATTCCATAATATCAAATTCACCAGGGGAAAAGCTTGCCTAACTACATGCTCCCCACGGGGCAGATACATACCCTCCAGCACTTTGTTTGCTGTCTGGGCAGCAAATTTCTACATCTAATCTATACCATCTACTGTGCACGCGTAATTAGCTACAGAGGCAAAGTGTTGTTGTTTGTAAACCACATGCTGCAACTTTTTCCGTCTCCGTGATAGCTTTCATTGTATTGCAAAGAGCCCAACAAAAAAAGAAACAGACTGCAAGGCGCCTTGCCGGCATCTGCCCATTATTTCCTAGTTACTTTGCAATTGCTGTCTCTTATGTGTCGGCTTCCAACTTCATAACACTCCCATTTCAGGGCATCACGAAGGTTTTATTTTTGGGGTTTTTTCCGTGCTTTTTTCCCCGATCTTCTTGGCACTAGAGTTATGTCTCTACTTCCATTGTGACGCTCCCACTTGATCACATCACCAACACTCCTGTAACAGAAGTTACAAATACACATACTTCATACACATACATACAGCTGTTTATCATCAAATACATACACTACACACAAACAAAAACATTAACCAAAAAGTGAAATACAATGCCAATAACTACCTCTAACTGATGCGAGACCTATTGCATTGCAAATGCTTGTTTCTTTCCAATGCTGGCAACTTCTTCCTGCCTGTTCTAATGTTTGTTGTAACTTATTTTTGTTATGTAGGGGGGAGGGGTGGGAATATAAACAAAGGGAGGGTGGAGGTTGGGAAATAGTACCTGAATTACAACTAGAGCAGCGGATGGACACTAGGGGAGAATTAACAGATGCCAGATTCCGAGGGCAGGCTGAGGTGGCGCGGAGTGATGCGGAGAGGGTGGTGTGCTGGTGCAGAGGTGATGCAGAGTGATATTGTGCTGGTGCTCAGGTAGTGTTGAGTGGTGCTGAGTGATGCCGAGTTGGTGAAGCACTACTGCAAAGGTGATGCTGCAGACATGGCTTGAGCGGATGCTGTGGTGGGGCTGCGCTGGTGCTGCACTGGTGGTGGTGGTGCACTAATGAGGAGGTGGTGCTGTGTTGATATTGGGAGGTACTGGGCCAGCACAGACCATGATTGAGGTAGGATGAATAAATTACTAAACCTGTAGCCATGGGAAATCAGTTTTAGATTATATGCACCTTGCAATAGAAATATATGAAATTCCACTATCTAAAATAAAAGCTGACCAAATCGCACACTTTGATTTTCAATGCACTTTCAACCCAGCAATTCAGATGCTTGTTATTTTTGCTTGATTGTAATGATTAGATTTGTGACCTCTTTTAAGATTGAAGCAAACACAAGGAGATGATGGACGGGGCGTTGAAACTTTTAAGAGTGTTCACAGAAAGAATCCTTCCTCACCTCCCCCGCACCCTGTGCCCTTTCTTGTGTCTTAAAATTAGAGACGGAAACCAAATTTTACTCAGCCTTCTAAATTACTAAACAAAAACTCCAATGTATAGCATCCCGGGCTAAACTGACTAGTACAAAGTTAGCACAGAGTATGTAATTACATCCGAAGGCATGTGTACTAAGTTTTTTAATTCAGTCAAAAGGCAAACTGTTCATGGGGACATTCAGAGCCTACATAAACATCCCTGCTCTAAAAACCACGGGACGAAAATTGCTAGCATTCTTTTTTTTTTTTTTTTAATGAAGCAGTTTCTCAAGACAAAAAAAACAAAAAACGAATAGCACTGAAATAGCTTTTCCTGTAACCGCCTTCAAGTAGGAGCGAAAACCAGCTTAGAGGGGAAATAAGCAGCTAAGCACAGAGAGTAAAGCTGAGAGATACACGGGTTGCAGATACAGGTGTGACTCCATGGAGCAACATTTTCACCTACACGAATATACATACATGCAGTTGACACTGAGCGTTATGACACTGCCTGCTCACACCTTATGCACCTCTTAGAGAACTATTTAGTCTATGGCTGGGGCTCCGCGCGAGTGGAGGGTACCTGGAGCCACTGTACTGTTGTTCTACGGTGGAAGTCGCAGCCAAGAAGGGGAGTCAACACTGCGTGAACGCTCAGCACATGTTATCTAACGATGGAATGACGTCAGAGCAGAGAGGAGTAGCAGGAGCAATGGAAACAAGCGATGTACCGGACTGTATCTTGAACTGGAAAAGCAAACTCCAGGGACGATAGATATGACACATACTAACTGAGCTTTTGCGAGAACACGTGCTCATTTTTACAAATAATGAGAATTTGGCTGCAATTTAACTAAAATGATTCTCCAATTGGCTTGAAACTAAAAGTTTACATGGGACCGGTATTTCCTTTTGTTAATGAGAACATTGCCGACGAGAAGGTAGTATTCGGTTCCAGAAATATTTGTATCCCATTTAAGCAGAAATATTTGTACACTATTTAAGCATAATGACACTAAAAAGTGGTCCACAACGCCCATTTACAAGGCTGTTTTTAATAGGCAGATCATATAACGTTTGTGCTCAAGCATCTGGGACAGCCGTTTTGGAGAGGAGGGTGGGGGCTGTATAGTGACGCGTGTTAATGGACACCACAAGCAACAACCCTGAAAGGAACACTATTTAAACATAAATATCTGTACACTATTTAAGCAACCCAACACTAAAACTTAAACCACATCGCCTATTTGTAAAGCCATATTTAATAGACCGATCACATAACGTGTATGAGCAAGCGTCAGGAAAAGCCATTTTGGAGAGGGGGCGGGGGCTGTACAGGGACATGTGTTCATGGACAGGACAAGGAACAACCCGAAAGAAACATGTAATTTTGATTGCCTCGGTTCTGAACTTCTGTAAGACGCTAAATTGGAAAGTTAAAAAAACGTGGTGGGGCGGCTGACACTTGAAGCAAAAGCTGGGGCAGCAACATGAGGAGTGCCGCAGCTGGGATTCCGGTTAAGTGCGGTGGGGATCGGTCGATGGGGTGTCCATGACTCTCCCCACCAGAGTTACTGTATACGCCCCCTCCCCACCAAAACAAACAAGACTATGGCCACCGAAGTAAAAGCAGAACGGAACACTAAAACTACAAGAATAAAAAACGGGGTGGGAGGGACAACTGCAGCCGAATAACATGATAGCAGAGGTAAAAGAATTAAGTAGTCTGTCAAAACAACATAAAAAGCCAGCTGTGAAAGCCTACAAGTAATAGGGCCAGTAGCCATGGGTGGTAACAACACACCAAGAGGTGGGACAAATGTAAGCCATGCACCATACAAAACGAAGGATTTCCAAACGGCACATAAAAGAACCAATGAAAACTGGTGGGCCCGGCCAAAAGACAGAATACTGCATGCCTCGCAGAGCAGCACATGCGCGCTGACTCTAGGCTCGACCTAATGAACTTAATTTGCCAAGTAGTGATGGGGGTGGCACTAAGGGACAATATGGCGAAACACAACAAACCATAAATCTTACATCAGCATTGTGACAAAAGGGATGGCACCAACGAAAGCAGACAACTAGATTTCTAAACCCTGCATGAAAAATTATCCCTAAATTAAAACGTCCAACTGATGCCCCTTTCTTTAAAAAAAAAAAAAACCCTCTCCTTACTCTCCCCCCACGGCATGACCAATGTCAGTGTACGGTAAGTTGCATATAAATTTTTCTTCATCTTCATTATTGTAGTTCTACCTAATCTTGTCTAGCTCCTCTGGTAATCCAACCAATCATTTGTACGAGCTAGTGGGTGTCATCTTTGCAAAAACTATCATCAACCAGTCGAGCTGCTGTGAAACATACCTTATAATAAAAAAAGCGATATGACGTCGCCAACACCGTCTGTCATATCGCGCTTTTTTTTTAAAGTTTTTTTTTTACTTTAAGCCATACTGCACAGCAACTGCTCTGCAATATGTAAAGCAGGCATTGGCATAGCCAGTAGGTCTTGCCTTTTGGACCATATAAGGGTTTAGCCATGCAGCACATTACCCAGGGTGCTATGCCTCAAGGTATTGAAGAGTTATACAATTACTACTTGCTAACTGTGTAAACATAGGCAAATACTTGATTTCATAGTCTCCTTTTTTCATTGTTAAATATGAGAGCACCTTTAAATATGTGATTTAAGCATGTCTGCTGTACAAAAACTCTTATGTTGAGTTAATAGACTAAACATTTGCTCAGCGTATAATAAAAATCTAGCCCACATACGAGGTACCCATGACCCCCTCACTTGCCACTCGGTTCATGGCTTGCAGTTTTACCGATAAAACTGTAGCATACAAATGATAATGGGGAAATTGTGGATCAGCAAATATTTATCATTTGCACATCAAGTAATGTGTTCCGATTTGTTTTGATCCTATTGAAATATCTGTTTCTATCACACAATAGAATTTTTAAAAAGTGCTTTCCCAACTAATGAAATATATTTTGAAATATTTGTACAGTTCATTTACAAGGCATTTAAAATGTGTTTTTTTTTTTTTTTTTAAAGAAAAGGCATGCTATAGCCTCTCTTTGCACACAGCATGATTGTCACAGTTCACTTAACTTTTTTCTCTGACTGCAAATTTAAAGGAATTTGTAAACAAGGTCTCCAGAATAGAATAAGGAACAATTTGCAAGTAGACAAACTGACATCTGATCTTCATCTCTGAAGGCACAGCAAATGTAACAAGATTTAAAGGCATCTTTGTTCATTCAATTTGTTATGAGAACACCTGTTCTTGATCAGCTGGAGTCTCTCGCCAGACCGGGCCTTTAGTCCCTAAAAATAGCTCGCCATAGCAAGTGGGCGAGTAGATTGAGGCCCGACACTTCACAGGTCAGTTGCAAATGTTCCTTTCCCTCACCAACCACTGGTAAGGAAAATAAATGATACCCGCAGTTGGGTCCACCACATCCGAGTGTTTCATACTGACTTTCTTTGCACAGAAATGTAGGAAAATATTACTATACTCCTGTCTTCCAGTAACTAGGAATACTTTGCTACTGGTTTGCCAATGCTGGCTTGAAAAGCATGGTTAAAAAAAATGAAATAAAAAAAATCAAAATCTTGTCACAAAGCATACGCAGCTTAAGGTATATCAGGAAAGAAAACTGGATTCAAGATTTTAAGTCTTTAAAAACTTAAATGTCCAGTTACTTACCTTTGGTAATGCCTTCCCTCTACCTAACCACAGATTGCTCACCTTGTGAATCTTCAGAGGTAAGACTGAATCTAGAGATTGTTTTATAGCAATTCCCTCACATGTCCATGGGTGGCGCCATGTTGCCCAGTCAGTTCTGTCCCACCCCAGCAGTGGCGCACCGCCACGCGCGGTCAATTTTTTTCTGATCTCTGTTCGCGCCACCCGTAGAGTGCAGGAAGGAAGGAATGTGAGGAGGAAGCAGCTGAAGTCACAGAAAGAAAACATATGCACTCACACTGAGTACTTCAAGGAAAATAAATAAGTACTTGTTTGATGCGAGCTGTGGAAAGATACAAGTAATCTAATCACAAGGATCCAAAGACATTATGTTTAGAGGAGACAAACAGAAGTGAAAAGCAAGACATCAAATAAGAAACAAGCAAATGAGTGACAAAAAAAGTCAATAAATCTTAAGCAATGGGCTGACGCAAAGCCCACTAAGTATTGGTACAGTACACAATAGGTATTCAACAAGCACAAACGTGGACCAACTTTATCATGTCCTTCAATCTTTGCCTTCTCAAAAAATAATTCAACACAATGTAGCTCAAAAGTCCAATTTCAACAATTGGTACAAAAAACACTAATGTAATTCATGCCTGTAGGATTGTTCCAGACCGAGGTAAATTCATAAATCCAAGAAACATATCTAACAAGAAACAAGTTTTGAACCACACACCGAAGGTAATAGTTTTAGGAGGACAAAATATTATGAATTCAATGACAAGAGCATTTATATATACACTATCTGGGAACACAACATTTTAGTCCGGGACCCTAAAAGCCAACAGCATTGAAGTACAATGGCTGTAAAAGGACATGAGCAGGGGAGAAGCAAAACTAAATAAGATATTCCCCCTTTCAACATCAACTCTGCATAGAATAGAGAAGCTTTGAGAAGGACAAGAAACATTTATTATAAAGTGAACAATATTGTGTCAAAGTGACTAGGTGTCTTGCTGGAAACACAAAAATGCACAGTGATTTGTCATAAATTAGTAAAACAAAATGCTATGTTTTAACCAATTTACTTTAACCTTTTTTTTTTTTTTTTTGCGAAAATATTGCTCACTTTCTCTAGATCCATCTCGATCTTATCCTAATCTTTATTACCTTCCACACATTTCTCAATCCCGGTTACTAATTACCCCATCCCTCCTTCACCCCTAAGAGAGGCTCATTTCTGGCATTCTCCTCTATAGCCAGGGCCACTGGGCTAATGCCATTCTGTAGCAGCTGTGGTTTTTGCATAATTCTACATTGGCTGCATTTGCAACAAAATCCAACGTCTGCTGCATAAGCTCCAGGTAAAAAAAAAAATCGTTTCTAGCTCAAACGGATCAAAAGTTACAAAAAAATATGGCCACTGGTTCCTACACACTGGGCGACTTTTCGCAAAGGATAACTGGTCATCCTTAAGTTGCACATAGCTGTATTTGGGTGTTAAATTGGTACTAATAAGGTGAACTCTTTTCCCAGCCACTGTTACCAAGTGCTAAAATGACCAAATAATGAAGTAATACTATCACAAAAAATGCTGCATTAGGAGCTGGAGGGCAAGATCAGCAAACTAGTTAAGACTAAATTCTAAAACGCTTTTTTGATGGAGGGCAGTTCTCACCTTCAACCTATCATTTTCCGGCAAGTAGGTAAAAAACAGGAGAATCGCAAAAAGTGCCAGTAACACTATCTTTTTAGACATAACCTCCATCAAGGTCGTCTACATCGTGAACCAACAGATTACAAGAATTAAGTGGATCAATGGTTGACCCCATCAGAAAGGTGAGCTTTCAAATGCGGTCCCAGAAAACATGCACATAAAAACTTCTTCGCAAATAACTGATGGCTCAACAGGTTCCCCCATAAGAGAGGCTTGGTAAAGGGAAAGACAATGGCGTGCAGAAGGTCTGCCTATCAAGCTGTTCAATCAAATCCACCAACTCAAACGGATGCTATCGGAACTGTACTCAATTCTTATAATGCTAACGCTGCGGTTTACTTGCCAGTTATATATCAGTATACCTAGGCCACTTCTGTTCTACCTGCTGAATATGGATCTCTAGGATATTCACCACCGTTTTGTAAGCCAATGTAGTTAAGTAAGAGCATTCCTCTGCAAGGACAGCATAGTTGGAAAGGAAAACTCCAGTGTATTGCATTGCATTAACTACAGGCATTTTGGAGTACCAATTAAAAAAAAAAAAAGTGTAAAGAATTGAGCTTTTTACTCCACGATTTAAAGTGGCGAGGAAGATCAGAAAACTCAGAGGGCATACCAAATTCGACTCAAAGATAAATCTGCAAAAGGCTTCAGGTCTGGAAAACTTCTTGATCAAGGCTTTTCGAATTGACTTAAAGCCAGGTAGCCTCGTCTTCACGAGCAGGTGCAACTCTGGTACAGCAGGAATATCAAAAACTGAGAAGGTGGGGGGCGTGGCTAACCGCCGACGGGAATGGCCGCTCGGTAGCTTAGCTCCGGAGCGCCACTCCCGCAATATACTGAATTCCCTGACTCCCGCTGGCCCTGTCCCCACCCTGGTGCCGCCGGAGTGTAGCTGAGGTGCCTGGCGACCCACCCGCAGAGTTTGGGGACGATTGTTGAAGCGGCCCTGCGAGTGACCCGTGGATCGGATCTGCGCGGTCTGCTTTGCCACTCAGGGTGAGGAGACGTGCGGGGCGCGTTTCACGCGAGCCTGCGGCTGCGGCCTACCTGCTCGAGGCCCCAGGAGAATATTGAGGGGCCCCTCGCTGCCGGGTGTTCTGACGGGGGAGCGGACGGCGGTGATGCTCCTCGAGGACAGGTGAGCGACAAGGGCGGATCGGAGGAGGCGACGACCCCCCCCCCCCCGCGGGACGCAGCTGGCGCCGGGGCGCGACAGGGGTGAGCTGGCCTCCGGGAGCCCGAAAGAGCCCGGAGATCTGTACTCCATCGCTGCTGAAGTGACTGCTGGCGGCCCCCCGACTGGAAGTGCATCTGGGGGACCTCCGAGGCGCGCTGTGGCGCAGCGGGGAGCAGAAGACCACGAGTGGGCCAGAACGAGCTCTGGGGTCTGTGGACAGTGGATGGACACAGTGTGATTGGTGGCCTCCCGGCTGGGATAGCTGAACCTGTGCCCCCGGGCCCCAGTTGCGCTGCAATCGAACGGTGACAGCGGTAGTGCGACAGGCTGGAGGCCCGGTGGAGCTGCAAGACTACACCAGATTGCTACAGGGCCCAAAAGAATGCTACATAGGCCGCTGCCGTGGCTGCGACGCCTGGTGGGGGACCCCGGAGAGTACTGAGCATATTGGCCATTCGAGGGGGCGCGGCGGACCGTGGAACAGAGGGGGTTTCCGCTGTCGCTGTAAGTTGAGTTTGACCCCATACTGGCTGCCTACAACTCAGACATTGGAGTGCGCGGTCCCCGCGGCTGCCAACCTACGACGCAACATCTAACCTGACACCCTGTTGTATAGGGTGCCCACTGCGAAAACCGACAGGCCGGGTGAGTGCGTTTCTCACTGCAGGCGGCGGAGAGTAGCGGTGGCGCCCTGACTTCGGGGGGGCTCAACGCCGCGATTAAAAGATGGCATCTGGACGCACTAATCGAACGACGGCGCAGTCCAAGCTGGATAAGTTTGTCTGGCAGAAGCAGCAAGCTGAGGACCGACCGGAGACGGCGACCCCTGGTGATGCCGCGGAACCCTCGAATAAAGATCTGCTGGAGGCGATCACAGCGATACGGACCTCCCTTGAGGTTAAAATCGACACAGTAGCCACGGAGGTGGCCCTCATCCGTGCGGACATGAAAAAAGTAACGGAAAGAGTGGGTGCAGTAGAAGACACCACCAAGGAGTTGGTTACGGATATTACACTGCTTAAGAAACAAGTTGGTGAGCTGCGCTCCGCCCGGGAGGCGATGACCCTCCAACTTTAAGACTACGAAGGGCGAATGCGGCGGAACAACATTCGCATTATTGGCGTTCCGGAGCGCGCAGAAGGGCAGACAGCGGACCTTTTTGTAGAAGATCTGGTTCTTACACATTTACAGCCTAGAGGTCTTTCCAAATGCTTGACTATTGAAAGAGCTCACCGTGTGCCTGGGGGCCGTCCTAAGCCGGGGGCGCCCCCTAGAGCACTCCTGGCTTGAGTATTTAATTTCCGGGACATCATTCTTCAAACAGCGCGGGTGGCCCCACCGCTTACCCTGGAAAACAGCAAGATCCTGTTCTTTCCGGACTTCACGCTGCGGGTGCAGAAGCAACGCCGAGGCTTCCTTGAAGTAAAGCGGGCCCTCCGAGACAAGGCAGTAAAATACGCAATGATGTTTCCGGCCAAGCTACGGGTGGAAGCTAACAGGAAATCATGGTTCTTCACTCGGCCTGAAAAGGCCTGGGACTGGCTGGAGGGCTGGCGTACGGTCGAGAAGAAATCACAGAAAGGACCCTCGGCGGCAGATGATCAGGCAGACTGGCGCCAGCAGAGACGATCGCCTCCACACTCTGACTCAGACTCTCAGGGACATACAGGAGGGCGCTGATCTTATGAGTGGTAAGACTAATTGCTTGACCTTGGATTGGTGAGATTTCCCGGGGAATCGCAGAGAGTAAGCTCAAGCATGAGACCTTCTGAACTGGCGATTTCAGATGTGTGGACCTGGTGGCGAGAGTGAGGGGAGCTCCCTCCATTTGCACGATGATACTGTTCCGACTTGAGGGAGTGTCCTCGGGTTTTATGGCCGGCCAGTAGTGTGGATTGCTAAGCTTACCCAACAGGTTTCATAGTTCTACGGGTGGTTGGGGTTGTCCTTCTATATTTTTGATATTATGCCACTCGCAGGAAGAGGAGGCGGCGAGACATTTGCTGTGGACTGTGATGGGCCTCTGGGCTGTGAGTTATGTTATGGGGGGGATGGGGCTGGGGAGTGAAGGGTTGATTGAATGCATGTGATCATAGGGGGAGTGGGGTAGCTCGCGTTCCCTAGAATTGTTGAATGGGTGGGCGACAGGCACTCTGCATGTTGGGGGTGGCGGGCGGTTTTAGTCCCGTTAAGCAGGGAGGCGGGTGTGTTTTCAGGGTTCGGGGTATATTTGACTTTCAATTGTTGGAGGGATTATATTGTTGAGTGTTTTGCAGCAGAACAAGTTGACAGCTCGAAGATGCACATTTTTGCTGACATCCATGATAAACTTGTGGTGGGAGAGGCTCGGCGAGTGATGTCCAGAGGGGGAGGCCCAGATCGGGATTGGTGACGGCTGTGTGCCCCACGAAGCTACCGTTGTATTGTTAATTATCACCCATGGCACGAAGTCAGGGACTTAAAGCTATTACGTGGAATGTCAATGGGCTGGGTGACAAGATTAAGAGAGGGATCGTGCTGCAATATATCCACCGACAGGGACTTGACTTAGTGTTGTTACAAGAGACCCACTTGATTGGTAACTCCTGCAAGGCCCTGGATCGTAAGGGATATCGTATGGTGGCACATTCGGGGCTCACTACTGGGTCCAGAGGGGTAGGAATCCTTCTTCGTAAGGGGTGCCCCTATGTGCTACAGACTGTCTGGACGGATCCGCAAGGAAGATATGCAGCTTGCACTGGTCTGTGGGAGGGTAGGGTCCTAAATGTTATAGCTGTGTATGCCCCACCAGGTTTGCAACGGTTGACACTGACAGACATAGGGCCACTGTTATTAAACTTACCGGTCGGAATCTTGCTCATGGGAGGTGATTTTAATTTGACAATGGACGACCTGCTGGACAGGTCCCCGCACAGGCGCGGTGCTACACAATGCTCCCAGTTACGTGATTTTATAGACGCCTTGGGGATGGTAGATGTCTGGAGATGGTCACATCCACAGGAAACACGATTTACATTTCAATCTGGAGTGCATGGCAGTCGCTCACGACTTGATTATTTGTTCACACACACCCAGCATATACACGCATTTTCTGACTCAACATGTTTAGCGCGAGGTATTTCAGATCATTCCCCTGTTTTCGCGATACCCGGTGCACCATACACACCACAACCAGGTCCGATCCGGATCCAACCCTGGGCACTAAAAATCCCACACATCCGAGAAGCCCTACGGAAGGACACAGACTACTTTTTCACAGAAAATACAGGCTCGGTTAGCTCCGCAATTACCATGTGGGGGGCATATGGGGCCGTGATTAAGGGTAGGGCCCTATCAGCGATGGTGGGCTACAGGGCTGAGCGCCGGAGGGTGGTGGAATTGGAAGCTGAGATTCTACACCTTGAGGGCTCCGGCGACCAGAACCCAGATGCCGATACTTAACATCTGCTGAGTATTAAAAGACAAGATTATAGGCAGTTGCTCCTGGAGGACGCTAATAGACGCGCTCTTGCCACTAGACATCGGATATACGAACAAGGGGAGCACACTGGTAAAATGCTGGCATGGCTGGAGCGCAAAGAACAAGCCGCGCAATGGGTGCGTGCCATTAAGAGACCGAACAACGAGCTCGTGACTGACCCCCATGACATTGCCGAGACCTTTGCGAAGTATTATGAGGAGGTATACAGTGTCCCACCTGACTCCCAGGCGTCCATGGCGACAGAACTCCTCGCCACTATCATGGTAGTGGGCCTCTCCGAACAGGATAGTGTGACGTTAGACAACGATCTATCGGTAGAGGAAATTCAGAAGGCAATTCAAGACATTCACGCAGGCAAAGCTATGGGCCCAAACGGACTCCCGATTGAGTTACTTAAGCCCATGGCCTCCAAACTCGCACCCCATTTACTCAACTTACACAGAGTTATGGAAACGCCGTCCTCCCGGCTGATATTCGTGTAGCTACCATCGTGGTTATCCATAAACCAGGTAAGCCGATAGATGAATGCGCCTCCTACAGGCCTATCTCGCTCATAACAGTAGAGGCTAAAGTTTTGGCCAAACTACTGGCGAACCGCTTGCTCCCCTATCTATCGGACTTGATCCATCCGGATCAGTCGGGATTTCTGCCGGGGCGGAACACAGCGCGTAATCTACGTCGGGTACACGGCGCATTAGGCCGTGTGGCCACCCTGGAAGAAGCTGCGGTCTTACTAGCGCTTGACGCGAAAATGGCGTTCGACACCATAGCATGGGATTATTTGTTTGCTGTTCTCACCCGTGTCGGGGTCGGACCCAAATTCAGGGGTTGGATTAAACTTCTTTACACCTTGCCCATGGCCCACGTATCGGTTAACAACCACCGCTCTACCTCCTTTCCCCTTAGCCGAGGAACACAAGGGTGCCCGTTGTCGCCGCTGCTCTTTGCCCTTGTTCTTGAGCCGCTTGCGACTTGGATCAGGGGTGACCCTGCTATCAGAGGTCTTAAATGGTCCGATGACCACGAAGACCGCATATCACTATACGCGGACGATATTTTGCTTTACCTCGCCTCACCAGAGCGCTCGATCCACCGGGTATTACATATCTTTCATATTGTTGGGGCACATTCGGGGTACCAGATCAATTGGTCTAAATCCCAACTATATTCTCTTTGGGGGGCCCCCCCACGCAATCCACGGGGATATGATATACCAGTGGCGGTCCGAGGCTTTCGGTACCTGGGAATTTTTGTAACAACTGACACCACATTATTTTTTAGCAGAATTTACTAGGCCCGTTGCAGAGGTTTCGCGCGGACGTCACGCACTGGAAGACGCTCCCCTCACACTGCTGGGGCGTGCGTCGTTGTTTAAAATGCTAGCCCTGCCGCGCTTTCTCTACGCCCTCCAAAACACTCCCATCCCTATCCCTCCCACGTATTTTTTACAAATCGAGGCAGCAGTGAGAGACCTGTTGTGGGACGGTAAACAACCTCGCATAGCTATGGCCAAACTCACCATGGGTTGGTATGATGGGGGGATTGGACTACCGGATTTGCGCCTCTACTATCAGGCTTCGCAACTTACGGCCATTAACCAATGGGTGTTCGGGCGGCACGTTGACCCTGGTTTTCGGTCTGACCATTGGCTGATGGGGAAGGGGGGCTATCACAGAGCACTGTATACAAATCACAAGAAGTTGCGTCTCACGGGCCCGACGGCGCGTACGGTGGAGGTGTGGCATGGTGTTCAGCGACGGATGGGCTGGCAGGGGCGCCTAACGAAGGCTACCCCCTTGTGGGAACCCGACATTTTGGGGCGACTTAGTGCATATGCGGGCTTCGATAAATGGGACCTCATTGGGATTTCAACAGTGGGGGACATGTGGATTAAGGGCACTAAGGCATCGTTCTCTGATCTTCAAGTTAAGTATCACCTAGCCCCAGGTGAAAAATTCCGGTATCTCCAAATTAGTCACGCCATTGACTCCGCCCTCCCTAAAGACGCCTCTTTGCCGGACTCCTCTCCGCTGGAAGATAGGCTCCTGTTGGATCCTATGCCTCGTAAGGCTATCTCCCTCACATATAAAAAATTGATTAATAATCGGACTGATCCACTGGTGAAATTACGTATAACATGGGAGGCAGACCTGGGGAACCTGGCCGATGAGGACTGGATGGAGGCACTGGTCTCGCCCAGAGAGGTAGCTATCCCGATGCGTATACGTTTGATCCAACTTAAAGTCCTCCACAGAGTATACTTTGATGCCCCGCTGCTGTATCGGTTGGGTAGGAGACCGGACGCCCTCTGTCTTCGACGCTGTAATCAGACAGGTACCTTTATGCATATTTTATGGGACTGCCCCCACATACGGCGGTACTGGGCACGTCACCAGACAACTAGCTAGGAACTGTGACAAGCCCCTACACCCAACGTCCACACTGTGCCTCCTTAATATTTGGGAAGCAACTGACCTTACACAAGCCGAACAAACATGGGCCATGATGGGGTGGGGCATAGCGAAACGGAACATAGCTCAGAAGTGGGGTGTGGACACACGGCCATTGCTGTCAGACTGGGCTAGCGATATGGACCACGCCATGATTGCTGAGAAAACTGTTTACAAAGGAAGGGGATGCCCACGTAAATGGGATCACAAATGGGGTCGATGGAACAAATACAGGGGGTGAGATACGTGTTTCCCCCACGGTGGAACTGAGAAGAGAGAGACTGGTGGAGTGGGACGGAGCGGATGATGAGTTGAGAGCATGTAGTGAGAGTAATCAGGTTTAGATTAGATTGTTCTCACCTCCCTACCTGTTGGTGGGTTCTTCCCCCCCCTGCAGGATCGTAATGTATTGCTACGGATGTGCTGCGCTGGGCTTCTACTGGGTCAAGAACTGGACTTATTGTGATGTCCTCTTACTCACCTTCTATCCAAGATGTCAATGCACTGTCATTTATTGCTGCATATGTTCTAATAAAAATTGTTTTTAAAAAAAAACTGAGAAGGTGTCCAAGTGGATGCACTGACTAGATCAGAGCTGAATCCAACTAATTGAATAAGATGGCAGAAGAACCCAAATACCTGAATCCTGGGAGTCTACCAAAATAATTTATTGAATCTATCAGAAAAGCAATCCATTGCAGAAGTCTACATTCTATAACACTTGAGCCATTTAGCAGGGGCGGTGATGGTATGATTTGTTTTTATATGAATAAGACAATATAAACATGTAACTTTATACCAACCATACATTCGGGTTTGCAAACGAATTCCCAAATAGCCTTTGGGAAAGTCTGTATCCAATACCACCATGTGAGAGGAGGTATCTGCTGTTTTGTTATTCAAATTGGAGGAGATACTCCAAACGACGCCCTTCGACTAAAGAAGCCACTGAGATACAAACAAGAGGACAAGCCTTAAAACGCTGCCACATACGAGGACTAAATATCTCCAATCGAGGGGGACTGGCAAAAGGAGGTGGTAGGAGCGGGCGAGAGGTTAGAATTTATTTTTATTTTTCCATGGGCAGGCTGTGACTGCTCTTCAGGAGGTACAGGTTTTGATGTTTTGGTCTCTGCAACTGCTCTCGGTCAAAGTCCTAACAAGACTGGCACTTGGACAATATAGAATGCTTCCAGCATAACCTCTTTTTCTATATCAGAGAAAGTGGGTATTTAACAGTCTTGGTAAGCTACTTGGCATTAGTAGATTGGGGGGGAGTGGTTTGGAAGCAGGGATCCGAATACCTTCTTAGTAGGTAGATTCAGTGTCATAATAACCTGCCTAACTACTTTGATATACACGCTACACAAGGGCATGTTAGAGGCCGAGAGGACACAGGCTCTCTAGTCTGGCGGAGTCAAGCCAGTTGTTTATCTGATTAACAACTATTCTTGCTGTACAACTTTTTGTTGTCTTCTTAGTGTGGCTTGGAAGCTATGCAAAATAATATTCTGGGTTGGAATCCACTCCAATTGAGACATTCCCTGAAATAGGAGAGGAAGAAATGTTCAGGGAAACCAGTTATAAATTGGACAAAAGAGAAAATTTAGAGCAACGGTCTTCAAACTATGGACTGCAAGCCCAGAGGGTTAAATGGGGCAAAACGCCAACAGAAATACATAAAAAAAAAAAAAAAAAAAAAGTAAAATTGTGATGACTGCAAAAACAATTATCTGCCCTGAAACCTTAGGACAGTGTTGTGTGTTTATGCATACCTGTATATGTATGAGGGGGATTTATGTGTATGCAAATGTAAATATACAACTTAACAGTGCTTCAGGATAACCTAGTTAAAGGGCGACTGCTGAAACGAGGATCTCTTAACATTATCAGTTTGAATACTAGCAGGGCTGACTCAGCATTCACCCTTCCAAGGCCACGAAAAGGAATATCATTAAATAAGTAAAATGCCATCTGTTATGAACAGCGCTTAGAACTGCAGAGGCTTGATAGAAGTGGAACATAAAAAAACAAGTTATTTATACAAACACCATACCAACTACATAATTTGATACTTAACCACCCGTTCTGAATTGCCTGGAGCAGCATCCTTGAAAGGATAACACTCCAGACAACTCCCGAGTGGTTTGATGTTTTCGCACTCTAAATAACCAGGTCCAGAAAACTAGATACAGGTATATCTGGTGGAGTTCTGCACCTGAAAAAAAACGGGATTGGGAGAGTGGTAAGAAGCTGCAGACATAGGCCCTGCCGGGACATTGCAAATTATTTCCAGGACTATGGGTGGAGCAAACAATGCTCCCAGCAGAGCTGACAGCCCCTCAAACGCCATCCCTGCCCACCACCTTCAAACCAAATTGGCACCCCGGAGACATTTACCACCTGCTTAGCGCAGGTGGTAACTAAATGCGTTAACATCCCAAGATGAAGAAAAACCAGTGTAAAATACACCAATTCCAGGTCGGGCACGTTATCCTTAATTTTGGAGAGAAAAACTCAATTGCTGCTACTTGAAAAGAAACACCTGCAAGAGTCGTTCCTTGAGATCCTGCTATTTACCCACATAGCTAACCAAGTAGAGGGGCATTACTAAACAACGCTGGCATTTATTTTATCAATGTCTGATTTTTTTTTACGCAACATAGAAGGGATAAGCAGATCGTTTATAAATGTTTAAAGCAAGACCTAACCCAATGAACCACTTCTTAGGATAGGAGCTTGTGACATGCATGTTACATAAGGAGGTGCAGCAACTTCATGAACCAACTGAGCAACTTTGCTAGGACTTTAACCCTTCCTGCAGAAATACCACTTTAATACCGCTATTAAACTGCAAGACTGTAGTAATAGGCTGCAACTAAAACAAGAACTGACATAGCCAATAGGTCCTGCCTTTGGGACTTTATAAGTGTTTAGCCAGAGCTATTGGCTTTGGCAAGGTCTTAAAGCTATGTTGCATTAAAAAGCTGGACTACACGATTTGAGGAAAATCCAGAAAGGCCGAATTTGCTTCACTGCCTGCACGTTTTACATAGTTTAATTAAGTGGGGACCCAACCTATAAGCTCCACTAATGCGTTCATGCAAGCAGCTCAATTAAAGCAATTCCCAGAAAGCCTTAATATAAGGGCTCCTAGTTTTCTGTTTTTACAGGTAAATCTAGATAGAAACAATGTGTTTCCCATCTGCATTTATTTTTAAAAGTGGAAAAATGCGGAAAATTGTGCTTCATGTGAGGGACTCTCCATGCTATCCTCGTGATTTCTAGGACAACAGCGGAGCAGATAGGCCGCATGGGAAGTTAAAAACAGGTTGAGGTTTCCCTAAATACAGACATACGTTAACATATGTGTATTAAAATGTTGATATTTACCTGTGGGTGTAGTGTTCAACTATATTTGGCTGTTTAATTTGCTAAAACGCAACAGGCAGAAACGTATGAGTGCATGTTTATCAGTAAAATAAATGTGGAAATTATCATTTTACGACTCACACAAAATCAATGGATAAATACCAATAAGGCGGGCAAAAAATAAATATGGATAAATACAGATGGAAATGTTAAAAAAATACAATAAAACCGGGATCCCTTATTAAGATATCAAGTGAAAGTTCGACACGGAAACTGTAGTGTCTGTGCCAACATGCAACAAGTTGAAATGATAAAGTACTTAAGAGGATAAACATGCCCGCTCCATAGTTGCAACTTAGCTCTAATAATAATAAATTCCAGATTTGTAAAGCACTAACATTTCACCCCTTATGGTATCCCGGCACTAGGGGCCCTTAGAGAGATTAAGTCAGCTATTGCCCAGAGTCACATGATGCTGAGCTGCCTCCGGCACCAGGGATCGAACCGTGATCCCTGTGCTCCGGAGTCAGCCGCTGCACCACACCTCTCCTACAACCTCTCTATATTGCCAAGAAAGTGTTGAAAGTTAAAAGCTACACAAGCAAAAAAAACAGATGTGGTGAAAGAGTTACTGCCTCTGACTTTGAATCTTAGGTGCCAGAGTCCTGTCTCTGTAGGTGGTTTAAAATCCTGGCATTTATAGCAATTAACTGTGTAGAAGCCATCTTTTTGAGTTGATACCAAAGGTCTAATCTACAGGCCCTCACAAAGTTGACAAAATCATTTACACAAATGCTTGTACTTTCCCATGTCGCAGAAAGAAAGATGCTCTCGTAACTCAAGGCTTGCTCAAGAACTACATTAAAACAGTACAGGATGCAAGCTTAGCCACAAGCGCTTCAGCATATCATATTTAGAAAGGACACTTGTGTTAGATATTGCAATGATTTCTATGGAAGAGTACACAGGCTGGTACATTGCATTAGGCCAGACAGTCCCAAAGTGTCACGTACTTAGGACACGTGGGCAGCAACAGTATATCTTAATACCATAAAAGGTACCACGCTGCTTAGGCCTCTTGATTGGACAAGTATTCAATGCTTACCCTGTATTACGTGCATAATGAAGTTTCTTCCTCTTGTGGTTTGTACCAATAAAAGCTGTCAGAAAGTTCCCCTCTTCAGCCACTCAGTTGCTATGCTGTCTCTGTGCTGCACTTATTTGCATTATCTTGTTGACCTATGATAAATTATATTCATCTCCCCCTCCCTCCGCTCTGAGGTGAAACACAAACGGTTGCCAAATGCCTTTTGAAAGAACTAATCCCTCGCTTTGTGATACCAGCACTTTTGAGCTCAGACAACGGACCTGCATTCATTTCCAATGGATAGGGGGAATAGGCAAAGGGC
Source organism: Calotriton arnoldi (assembly GCA_963921515.1). Classification (NCBI taxonomy): domain Eukaryota; kingdom Metazoa; phylum Chordata; class Amphibia; order Caudata; family Salamandridae; genus Calotriton; species Calotriton arnoldi. The sequence continues at coordinate 2,434,981 of CAWUFW010001595.1, forward strand.
TCGAGGTTACACAGAAACTGCATTGTGCCTACCACCCACCGGCAGCAAGCGCTGTGGAAAGGAAAAATGGGGTGTTGAAAAATAAAATAGGAAATATTTGTGCATCCACTGAACTATCTTGGGTAGACGCAATGCCACCGGCTCTGTTGGCAATGAGTAGTAAACCAGACAGAGTGACCAAGTTGAGCCCCTATGAGCTTGTTTGGCCGTCCAATGAACATTCCAGGCCATATGTCCACTGCTCCACCATCAAGATCAGACGATTTGCTTTTGTGCTATTGTAAGAAATTAACAAACATTGCGTTATCTTCATTACCTAGTCCTGCAGGCCCTTCCAGAAGCAGCTAACCCACCAGCACACGACCTGCAGCCAGGGGACTGGGTTTGGATAAAAGCCCACACCAGACGACACTGCCTCCAGCCAAGGTGGAAAGGCCCTTACCAGGTTATCCCGACTACTCCAACCGCCATCAAGTGTGAGGGGCTGACATCCTGGATCCACAGCTCCCACACCAAGAAAGCACCAGGGCCAGAGCAGGAAGGACAGGCTCCAACTGCACCACCAGCTGCATCAGAGGCACCCTGCAGATACAACCTTCGTACCAGCAAAAGCAACTAATACCTAAAAGGAGGCAGATTCCTGCGCACAGCAGGCCAAGCCTCCAGATATTTTTTCAAGGACCTTTACGTTTTCTTCAAGTGCTGGGTGCCGTCACGTACTGGTGACCTCTGACGGTACATCACAGGAGCACCAACGGTTTCTTTTGCAAGTGGTGCTGGCGCCTGCCTCAATAAGAGCTCAGGACCTGCTAGGTAGATACTAAGACCAACTGCATCGCCCAGAAACTACAAAATTTCCCAACTCCAAGAACGTTTGACAACGGCTAGGACAACGCCAAGAATAAGGAAAGTGGCCAGCGGTGGACAACAATACTGTACCCAGTTCCAGGAATAATAGTGACTGCACTTATTGTAATATATGCAAAAGATATTAAAATACCGTTCCTTAATGGCAGTGTGGGAGATGGGAACAACTCAAACATATTTGGGGAAATTAAAAGGAACACCACAAAGCAAGACATCATTGGAGAGGTTAAGGTTAAAGAAGGTGAAAGAGAACTATGGAACGAGTACAAAGAAAATACGTGAAAATGCTAAAAACACATGTACGCATTATGAACATATCTGGATGTTATGTTTGCACACACCTGCCAACAGATACGGGAGATAGAAAACGGTATCACGTTGTAACCCGTGCCAAGTACATGGAATGTGTTTTGATGAGGGACATGCTTCTTAAACAGCACAATAGGTCCGTTGCAGTGGGACCACCCACGGAAAGGTGGGATTCCTACTGGACAAATAACAGGTAGGACAAAGAGGGTACCATGCATGAACATGCAACCAACAAAAAAGGATCAGGTGGTGCTAGACACATTTGACAACACCCAGGAATAAGGAGTGGAAGGATAGGGCAGGTTGGTGCAATTCGGGAAAGGAGGAGAGCCAAAGAGATCAAGGTTCAGGTTAGAACAGCTGACTGCCCCCTCCTGCATCCAGAATGACAAGGCAGTGCCCCCTAAGCCACAAGCTGTGCATGTAGGGCCACCAAAACAACCATGCATAAGTCAACAGCTACTTGGAGGAAAGGAAGAATGGAAGTGCAACGTATTTGGGTGTAGTTTCAAGGAATTGGTAGGGGGTGAACAAAGACTAAAAGATAGGATAGCACTTGTAAAGCGCACTAATACCCGGAGGTGTCAGGGCACTGTAGCAGACCAGGAGGAAAAGAATGTGAAAAGAGGAACAACCACCTCCTAGGAATTTCAGGTGAAAGACAGTCCTATTTTTGTAGGTGGAAGTAACTGCTCACATGCAGTAAAAATATCACGGGTAAGGAAAAGTGATCAGCGGTCATCGCCAGGTTTGGTGGGATACAAGGGTTTGTTCTTTGTCTATGGTCAATGGGCATATTTCTATCTGCCGCCAGGATGGTATGGCAGCTGCTACCTTGCTTCCATCCTGCCCCGAATGACCCATGTCATTGACCTAGTACAGACTGAACGCCAAGGGCACCGACCAGAAGAGTTAGGACAGCAGAGTGGGTAGATGACATAATGACAGGATCTGGGGTGAGGATACCTGGTGCTGGAATAGTATAGACAACATTAAGGATACATTAGCTAGCAAGGATGATTGAGGATCTAGCAGACTCGACAGCAGCAGCCCTAGAAAACATCAGTGAGGAGCTCACTGCAATGAGGGCTGCAGTAATACAGAATAGGGTTGAGTTAGACATCGTGGCAAAAGGCAGAGTCTGCCATGTCATTTATCAAACTTGCTGTTCCTATATCCCGGATATTAGCCGTAACATTGACAATGCAATCAATAAGATAAACAAGGTTAAGGATGAAGCATACAACACACACACACACACACACACACAAACACACAGGAAGCATGTGGGAGAAAGTCACTGTGTGGTTAGGGAGCTGGGGATCATGAATATTGGAGGCGATTAGAATAGGAGTAGCAGTACCGATTACACTCTGTATAATGATCCAAGTTTGTCCTGCATGCTGTGCAGCTCTAGCATCCAGCTGTGCACGTTGTGTGCCAAAATATAGACTACACGATCACAACAAATACAGAGCTGATTTGAGTTATAAAGGCACAGAGATGAGACGTGACTAGTAAGATATAGTGATTTGTTATCAGATGGGGAAATGTAGAAACCATCTTTGAGTGGATACCAAATGTCTACTCTACAGGCCCTCACAAAGTTGACAAAATCATTTACACAAATGCTTGTACTTTTGCATGTCGCAGAAAGATGCTCTCGCAACGCAAGGCTTGCTCAAGTACTATATTAGAATAGTACAGGATGCAAGCTTCAGCATATCATATTTAGAAATGACACTGCTATGCGTTGGATATTGCAATGATTTCTATGGAAAAGTATGCAGGTTGGTACATTTAATTAGGCCGGACAGTCCCAAAGTGTCACGTACTTAGGACACGTGGGCAGCAACAGTATATCTTAAGACCATAAAAGGTACCATGCAGCTTAGGCCTTGCTTGATTGGACAAATATTCAAAGCTTACGTGCATAATGACATTTCTTCCTCTTGTGGTTTGCACCAATAAAACCTGTCAAAGTTCCCCTCTTCGGACACTCGGTGGCTATGCTGAAAGTCTCCGTGCTGCACTTATTTGCATTATCTTGTTGAGCTATAATAAATTCTATTCATCTTATGGGCTGACAGAGTTGGTATTATTTCTTATTAGTTTCTAGGCTTCTACAACTGTAGATCACCCTGTTGATAATGTATGCAAAAGAAGTTTGCCTCTGATCACCAGCTTTTAGATACACTAATTTACTTCATTCACTCAAAGCAGACTACTGCAAAAACACTGCCATAAGGGTTTTTTTCCCCCATCAGTCCACATGTGATTACATCCTTTTGGCGCTTCTCACCAAAAAACGTCTGAGCTCTTGCAAACTGATGCTATGTTGTTATGGTTGTGCCAGAGTTCTTTTCAACATTACAAGAAGTGGGGGGCAGGGGGGCGGACATGAGGTGAAGAATTTGAAAAGCTAAAGCCTACACAGAATTGAAAGGGCTGCACAATATTTAGCTTTAGCCACTACTACTTCCTACTTTATGAAATATTCTTAACCACTTGGAGTACTATTTTATCACATTTGCTAAACCTTTGAGATCGGTATGTGCACTTTCAGACAAGACTATATTGCTGTTGTTGCCAAGTTGTTTTTATCAGAAGGAAGATTAGCACAGATGAGGAACACTTTAAATAGAGAGCATCCGCCCTACACGTTGTCTTTGGCAGCATGGAAATAACCTGAATCCACACAGCAGCTCCCCCTGCCTTTATATTTGGAACGTTTGCACATATTTGTTTTTGTGTGAAGCAGTGTTGCCGTTACAGCTAAATAGAGACGAGTAAGTACTATTCTGCTCGTTACAGTTAAACAAAAAAAACAAAAAAGAAGAAGAGCAGCTGTGCAAAGGAGAGGTTTCAGATACCAGGGCAAACAAAAATATAGCGTCCAGCAGAAAATGGGCACATACTGAACCCAAAGGTTTTGCAAATATAACCGGTGCGTATTCACACCATCTAAACAAACCTTAATTATTTTAAAAAGAGCATGTGTACGCTTTAAAAACGATTTAATTTTTAGCACAAAAAGGTAGAAGCATGCTGCGTTTGCTAAACCTTTATTGCACTTCTACTTCATAAGCAAATAAACACTTTTCAAACCGTACACACGCTCCCATAACACGTAAAAAAATAAAGGTTTTCGAAAGTTTGTAAATAAAAAGGCAGAAGGAGCAGCTGTGTGACCGCAGAGCAATTCCTTATATGCCGAGAAAGCTAGCAGGGCGTGTTTTCTATTTGAACTCTTCCTCCCCTGTGCTAACGCCCTCGATTTCTTGCACACTTTTCAACACTGTACAGCAGTAATGAAAGTAGCGCAGAACCGTGGCAGTGTGAATTGTAAAAACAGGGTACAAAAGGGAAGAAAGGGTTAAGGGAGAGTGTGCTGGGGGAAGGGGGGGGGGAGGACTCAGGAAACGTAAATAAAAGTCCACAAACAAATGCCAATCCTCACACACAGGATGTGGCATAACATCTAGAGCAGCTGACTTTGGAACTGGGAAACAGGGTTCGAGCCTCGGCGTAAGCTTTCCCCGTGCCTATAAAAAAACAAAACGAGTCTCCTGTGTATTTAAAAAAAAAAAAAAAAAAATAGCTGCGCGGAGAGGAAAGAAAAAGTAGTGCACTGAAACAAAACAAAGGGCCACTCGTGAAATGATCCATGTAGCAGGGGCAGTCGCCAGGGCTTTAACAAAACAGCCACAAGGTGGGACAGACTGTTCACCAACCAAAGTAATAGAATTTGTAAAGGCAGACCAAGCAACTAATCAAAAAGCGGGGCATGTTCAAACATCCCCAGAGGGATTACAGCATGCCTCGCAGAGCAGTGCATGTGCCGTCTCTAGGCTCGACCTAAAAATGTGCGTATGGGAAAATGGGGACATCACTACCCCATTGAAATTTGTTTAAAGTCCAGATTTTGCAAGGAGCAGCAGATCAGTGTGTCTAGTGCCAGCATGCACTTTGAACGAAGGTGCATGTGGAATCACTGGGTAGAGAGCTACGGGAGGATTGGCAAGCAGCGGCCAAGGGAAGGATGCCAGGAGCTAGCGTAAAGTAACCTAAATGAATAAGGGTGGCACAGATGGACAATTCTCAAGGCTAAAAATGAAGGTCTAAAGAAGCGAAAAGATGCTTTGAATATATTTGGCGGTCAGAAGAGATGAAATCAGCGAATGCTCTTCAGTGCACGGTGACAGGCCAGCCAGTAGACGAGGCCTCAAGGGCTCTGGAGGCTAACATGGCAAATTACGGGTCTAGTGCCATCACTGGCCTGTAGCGTTATTTAAGATAATAGAGGGGAAATTGAAGGGTGCTTGTAAGACAGGAGTCCATTACAGTGGGCTGACAGACTGCATGCAGTCAGAGTATGCGTCAGAGAACGGTCATGAGGGGTCTGAAGCACGGAGGTGGGGGGTGCTTTAGGATTGACAGTCTCGGAGGTGGAATGGGAACTAGAATATGTCTGACTGAGGTTTAGCTTTGGTTACAATAGGTTTAACCTAAGGGACAGGGCTGGCTGGCTACAAGGGCCAACATCCCATCAGATGGACAGTCATACAACACTCATAACTGGAGTCGACTGGGCCCCTCAATCTCACTGGTTATAGTGCAATGGTACCTGCTGAATTAATGAGAGATATGCCCCTTCCTGCACTGCTCCAGGCCATGCTGTACCCGTTCTTTGTGCGTTATGCAACCCTGCACCGTTCCTCAGTGTGTCCTGACTGATAAGTATGTATGAGTTAAGTTTGCACTTCTGCTGAGTGCTCTATGTAGGGGTAGGATGGGGGGGGGCGGACCATGCGCTGCTTTTCCTGCCTGTGCTTTATACACTGCTGGGCACACTTACAAAGCCTGTCTGGAGGGGAGGTGGTGGCATACCTAAATGAAAATCATGTTTTTTATGATACTGTACATTAGTCATTGTTATCAGATTAGTGGTGGGGGCTGGCCAAACACTTTTTTTTAAATAATCGATGGGGGGGGGGGGGAGATCTAGCATCAGAAAAGTTTTAAGAGCACTGGTTTTGGGTAAAGAATTTGCAAAGTAACTGATTGTTTTCGATATGCTGCCAGTGAACACACCAACTGCCAGAGCTGTTCAGCATGGAAAAAAAAAGATTTTATGCTGTACACATGCATGGGGCCAACACATACGTAGGTAAGCATTCTGGTGCTAAGAAGGCCCAGCGGTATGGATATGCATGCAAGTGTCACCACAGATACATAGGTCATGACACAGGACCCATTTGGTTCGCAGTATTTTTTTTATTTTTTTTACTATCCCAGGACGGCAGTTGCCCATCTCGGAGCACTAAAATGAATTACTGGTCTGCAAAAGCACTCTTAGGTAAAGGTGCGGCAAGGTAGGTGTCTGGGCTCTTCTAATAATGTAGGGAAAAACATAGTAAAAAAAAATCATGGGACAGAGGAGCAAATAAAAATTTAGCAGTGAGGAGTGGGTTCAAGAGCAAAAACAACCTCATGGAGGCAAGAATGTGAAAGAGAAGCAGCACCCAGGGGAGCGAGCAAGAAAGTTAAAAAAACAAAAGCACTCTAAAAGAGTGTTAAAAGCAACATAAAAATAACAGTACTCTAAATGTAGCAGTAGAAGGATACAAATCATGCATTCCAAAGGAAGGTAAATAAGATATGCTGCAGGGGAGAGATAAACACTAAGATGAAGGAAAGCCAAGTTACAAGAAAGGCAACCAATTTTAAGCAATGGGCTGACCAACACCCACTGTAAGTATTAGTACTCTCCACAATGGGTCTTCGACAAAAATCAGCTAAGGAGGTCTGCATGCTTATAACAAACAAACTACTTATAAAATGTCCTGTACCTTTAACATACATACTCTCTCAACACTGGTGTCCTCTTCTAGTTGTCTGTTCAGGCTCCTGTATTCAGTTTGAACTATAGCAGTATAAGTCATTAAACCCTTCACTTCATTTTTCTGTCTAGAACAGCTTACATGTTAAAACACAGATACTAGCCTTTAACTCAATGGCCCACAAAACATGAGGCAACACTTTACAAAAAAAGCTGAATATTTATACTCAAAACAAAGCGAGACAACTCCCATGAAAGAAAACAGTTTCTCGTTGATTTGTGTTAGGTTTGTCTAATACTCAAGAGTAAGTCAATGAGTTATGTAAAGTGCAAGACACTTCCCCAAGAACGTACTTCCAACCGTTCACTACACTAGCAAACTTGGTCTTTACCCTCCAAAATTGTACATTTCATTAGTGAAAAACTATTCACAAAGACGAGAGGTAATATTTTCTAAACAAAGGACTATAGAACCAGGCTACTCAACTTTATTCTTCCTATCAGATTTTAGAGGTCCCCTAAGTCTGTGCAACAGACAGCATTGCCAAATCTAAGACCTTCAAGGGTGAAACCGATCGTTTTTGGTTAAAGGCCAACCACAGTCCCTCATACAAAACGCATTAGAACAGATCAAAGTTTCTGAACTTACTACCACGAGTCACACAATAGCAGACTTGTGTGCCCGGCCCTCTTCCTCGTGGGGAAAAAAAATCTCAGGCCATATTTTGACAGTCTAAATATTAAAACATCAACTTTTGAGTGGAAATTAGGATTATGATAGATGCAACAAATCACTAAGGTCAGTGTCCAATTGCCTTTGACAGTCAAGGTTGTCAAAAAAGTTAAGTGAAAACATGTGTTGAGGAAAAACAAACAGGTTACAGGCCAGAAACTGGCATGGTGCCTTACCAACTGGAAATGAGGAAGCACTATTCAGAAGATTTTGATTATTAGCAACCAACAGTTCTTATTCTGCGTTACCACTCGACTATTTTCAAAATCGCATATGACCAGGAACTCAAATGCCTTATGAAAACTGGACGAAGGTGGGAAGGGGCTAGGTTGGCATGGCCAAAGACCATTGTAGCTAACAAAAACTATTAGATACACATTCAAAGATTACTTTCCGTGCTTATCGGTTGCCACGTCAAAAAGACTGTATTTCGCTCTTCAGCATTTAAAAGTAACCTATGGTGAGGGCCCTTCAGCATAGCGGGGTGGCTGAACGGATAAACAGGACAAATTAAGCAGATACTAGTGAAAAATAGAAGCAAGTTTGCCGCTAGGTGGACAGAAATTACATTAGTCAACATTGACTAGGAATGCTTGAGAGAAAATCAAAACATGAGGGTGGGGAAACTGGTGGCTTCTTAACTGGGACAGACCTGAGAATAGCGGCAGCAATCCACTTCCAAAGAAAATACCATTCAAAAGACCAAAACTTTGTTTACCTGCTCCAGTAACATCTCACGTATGTGGTCAAACAAAATACTATCTTTGTACCAAACCCCTTTCTGGCCAAATGAAAGTGTTCCTACCTGTGCAAGGAAAGAACACCTGACAAAATCATAAGTACAACACTTTAGGCATTAAGAAAGTAAGTTACAGATAATGCAAAAAATGTAAGCTCCCACTATTTCCATTTGGTGATCAGACAACAGCACTTTGGCAAGCCCACAATTGCCCTACAAAGGCAATCCGCAAGAAATATCTAACAGGATAAAAAAAAAAAAACAATGAGAGCAAGCATAGAATTTATTAAAATAGGCTTGCTACCCTTTCCAGAATGTATACCACAGCTCCATAATCACCTGTGTGCCCACTTTTCTCTATTCTATGTGCTCCTGTTCAATCTTTAACCCCTAAACAGGGTTCAGGCACCTCTATATCTATCCAAATTCTTAAGCGGCCAATGGGCATACTCAACAAAGCATGCTTTGCATATCCTGTTAACACAGGTAACTTACAAGCTTACAAACCTTGAAAGTCTGCATAAAGATCAGGACCATAATTCGAATTGAGTGGTTCAGGACGTTTATTAAGTCTAGCAGAATCGTAATACAAAAGAATACCTTATACTCAGACAGCTTTAAGATGTTCAACTGCATGCAAATATGTCAATATGCGTCACTTTTGACATTCGGCGTAGGGAAATAAATGGTCTAGCGAATCATTGCATAATCGGCAAAAAAGGGTTTCCGCATGGAACTGTTACATGGAGTAGATGTCGAAGTTCTGAGCTATGTTTATCAGCTGACAAGATGCCTCACTCAAACATGCATGAAATGGTATGTTAGAAGTGGCTGTACCTTTACACGTTAAGCCGTATAAAAGCAGAAAGGTTTCTATGAACTGCAAACATATAGAAGCATGTTAACGATGAGCCACAAAATTAAAAAAGGTTATGCTAAAAGATAGCTTACAAAACTAAATAACTATAAAACGAAGCATTCGGCAACAGTGGATTTTAGGTGAGGACATAATTGATGTAGAAATGTTATGGCCCAGAAAGAGACGAGACCTAGTCGGCTTGTCGGATTATCAAAAAAAAAAAAACTTTGTACATCTTTTAAGTAACAGCACATTTAGATAACTATTAAACACACACCAGAGGCAAAGTGGATGTGTACTTTTCTTGGTGGCTGTCAGAAAAATCGAACATTTGTAATTAAATGCCACCAAATAAAATGGCTTCCAATTCAGAGATAATTGATGTTTGTAAGCAAATCAAGGAGAGAAAACGAACATCTATCAAGGCACAACAAAGCTATTTTTAGGAACATTAGTAAAGCCAGTTTAGTCTATATTTAAATGTAGACTAAACAGACCTTCAACACAAGGTGTCTTACCTGTAAAAACCAATAGATGTTTCCTTAACAAGTAGGAGAGGACACCCAAGTCAATCCTGTGGGCAACCAATTAAAACCAAGTTTAAGACTGCAATAGAGAATAAATGGAGGCAAAAATCAATGCAGGCAACATTTACAGTCAAGGATGATGTACGATGAAATATAATTCAGGTTGAATCACACAAACTTGAAAATAAAACTTTGAAAAGATTCACCCAAGAATGAGGCTTTTAATGCTAACGCAATAAGATAGTGAAGCAATAAGTAAGCACAAGATTGCCTTAAATGTATTCTCAAATGTGCACCAACAAGCACCTTAAAGTACTTTTAACCTACAGTTAACCCATTTGCAAACTATTGTGTAAGGGATCCTAAATGCTCGATGCTCTTGTGGTTTGTTTTCTAAACTCCAAACAAAATCATCCCGTTTCTCATTTGTATTCATCAATCAACAAAGAAACATCACTTAATGCTACTTGAGGGCAGGTATTACAGGCAATACAATAAATTCAATCCCAAACGCCAATGGCAACATCTGCTGTCAAACATTTTAGCATAAATATAGTATAGGGTACGACAGTAACTTTAAAGAGCGCCAGAGCGTTAAAGAGAAATTCCACGTATAGTCACGATGTAGGTGTTCACCTGATGGCAAACATTTACATAATATACTTTATGACAAACCAGGTGTGCTCCCAGAAAACGTCTCCCCTACTTAAGACACTCCAAACTTTGGATTATTCAATCAAACGTCTAGGTGAAAATGAGATACAAGATAATTCTGAAAGGTGCAACTTAACAATTTTAATCGATCACCAAACCAGTCAGATTTAACAGAACTGACCCTAAAACCGTAATTTTTTGCAAGGGTTAGATACAATCATTTAAAAAAATGCAGTATTGACATGTTTTCCCCACACAAGCATTCACTGCAGTAGGCAATAGTTAGGATCTCCATAAAAGCATGTTCATTATATAGGCATATTCAAAATTGTTTTTGACGATCAAATAATTCTTCTAACATAGCACATGCTAAGCTACCGCTAAATAAAATCAACATTTTAGGAACAAGGGAAAGTGTTTTATTAAAAACTCTTACATTAACCAAACAAGGTGTGACGATCATTGACATTTCAAGTCATTTAAGTACAAGCGATGTTCAGAATAAACCAAATAGCATATACGGACAACGTTGCACATTCAAAACCAAATCAGAAATGGGTTACAATCGGACCCCAACATACATTTAACGGCGTCATGCATGCATGTTTAACACTTAATAAAAACCAACCTTTTTGAGCCCCATTTAGCTGTTTCTCATGACCAATTTCAACAAAGAATACTTTGCGATCTGCGGCCAGGATTAGCAATTTTTCAAACAGTCCTTTGCCTTAATAGAACAGACATACAAAAGAAAGTATTTGAGAAACAGTTCCTAAAATCTAAATAAAAAAAGGAAGTTGTGAACAATTAGTGTCTTGCAAAATGGGAAATGGGTATCGATATAGCTGGATGAAACATGCATCACATTTTAATTATTGTTTTCATAGGAACACACTGTACGAGCGATACCGATTACAATATGCAAACCAAGATCATGTACTGAAAAAGTATCAAACTCGCGCGCACACCACAATTTTACAAAATCACCCAAGAAACATTACAATACACCCGACTTTCAAATAAACAATTTCAAATGCAGTTAAAAAGGTATACAAGCTTGCTCGCCGATGCCAAAGACCATATCCTATTGATTCGCACATAATTGTCTGGCGACAACTGAGCTGTCAAGCAAGACCATAAAAACAATGAACTACCCATTTTAGATAGGTTGATAGAGCTACACGTAACTGTAAACAAAACAAATGGCTGTATGCATATAAAATAAATTGGAGAAATGGCATTTGACTTGGAATAGCGTACTTAAAATATGCTTAACCCGGACCTGCCAACTCACACGGAGCCAACGCGTGATATTGGCTCCCTTCACACGGTCACCTGGTGAGGAGCCGATTTCACAGGGTGGCATGAAAGACTAACTTAAAACCACTACACAGAGTAGTTTTCCAGCTCATTTTGGAGGCTCTGGGCTGCTGATATCCATTAAGGACTGTGAAAATACCCCAGGACATCAGCAGCATCCTCAGCATGCTTTTGTTTTTCTTTTTTTGAGAAAGGGGGTTGGTGTGGGAAGGAGGCAGATTGCCTCTTAGCATGAGGCCACACCCCCTTCTAGGCCATGCCCCCTTCTCACACAGTAATATAGTTTTGTATGCTGGCAGGTCTGTTAATCTGTTTTTAACCCCATTCACATTATAACAAGTACTCGCTTTTTAGGTCGAGCATAGAGGCAGCGCGCATGCTGTATTGTTAGGGATTTGAAGCTCCGCCCATATTTTATTAGCTTGTGTCGTTGCCCGCCGTAAATGCTGGCTTCTGATTCCTTAATGGCCTTGTTAGTCCCTCTTTAGTACCGCCTTGTCTTCATTTGAAACCACCCATGGCGACTGGCCCTTCTACTTCTGTTGTGACAGTATGTTTTATTTAATCCGTAAGCACTATTTTCTTTAAATGGGTTTTGCCCTACTGCAGGCACGACATCCTTTCTTCTATTCAGCGCGCCGTGTGTGCTTTCACTTTCCAAGCAACCAGGACAATGGCGGCCGCTTCTTTGCAATGAAATAAGTCTTGCATTCAGGAAAGTTTGAGCTTAAACTCTAGTAAATGCAAGACCTATTGCATTGCAAATGCTTGTTTTTTGAGTTGTTGCTCCTTTTGAACACTTATGTGCTGCAAGGTGAAGCGTAGCACCTTCTTGCAACACCTCTGGTCTTGCACAATGCTTGCAAATACAACTGATTCTCTTTATTAACTTTTTTTTTTTGTTCAAAAGGTTTTTTTATTATTAGGTTTTCAACAGACAAAACAAGGCAAAACAAAAGGGAAAACAAATGTCATACAGAGTTGTAGCCAGAAACCTAGTGTTCAGAAATTCTCTACTGCAAGGCAAAAACAATATAGAATATACATAGTACTGCAAATATACAAAATAAACCAGAAGGAAAATTATAAAGTGGTTCACTGAGGGACCTCATGCCGTCCAATATTAAGAACAGTTTCCAACGGTCAAGTATAGGGGGATTACAACCAGAGAATAACACATTTACCGGTGACAAGCATGTGTAGGCGCTTTGATGGCCCATCTTGAAGAGTATAAGGTTACAAAGATATAAATTGGGCACACAGATCATGGGAAAGTGAGGGATTCAGGGAGGTTTTGTCATTGAGAAGTGTCCAGAGATGACCATACCCTGTTATTTTGACGTTCCATGGGGAGTTCTGAAGAGAGTTATTATCTGCACCTCTTAAGAAAAAGATCAAGTTGAGCCAGGCCTTAAAAGGAGGAGGCAGCTGTATTTTTCCAGTTGGCTAGTATCGATTTACATGCCGATGTCAGTAAAATGTCACTAGAAGTCTATCATTCTTGGATTTGGAGGATCTAGAAATCCTTGAATTAGTGATAGAAAGTCCTTAAGGCGGACCCCACAAATAGTGTAGATGAAGTCAAACACACTGTCTCAAAAGGAGGAAACCTTGCTGCAGTAGAATAGAACATGACAGAGGTCCCCTGTAGCAGCATTACAGTTCCAACATAGAGGGTTATCTTTAAGAGACATTTTGTGGAGCCTTGACGGAGTCCAAAATGATCTATGCAGAAGCCAATATTTAGTCTGGGAGAGCGCTGGGGAGATCTTGTGGGAAACGACTGAGTTCCAAATAGGTTCCCAGTTATCCAGGGGGGGGGGGGGGATGGTTCCGTGGCTATTCCATTTTTCTAATACAGCTTTCATGGAGGATGTGGATTTAGGTAATGAGAGGTGATAGAACTTAGAGGCCTGATTTGTTAAAGGCCATTATTGTCTTGATGATGGAGGGATCTTTATCAGGGGGGGTTAATTTGGACAGGCTTGCTTTGAGTTTAAGAAAGTCATAAAAGTCAATGTCTGAGAGGTTGTAGTGCTGTTTAAATTCTCTGAAGGAGAGATGGGCACTCAAGGAGCCCAGATGACTTGGGAAGTGGATGCCTTTTGATGCCCACGATTTCCAGAATATGGATTTCCCTTTGATTTTGATCTTTGTGTTGTTCCATAGCGATATCATGTTGGAATGAATGAGAGGGGTCTCTAGAAGTTTATCAATTTTTGTCAGAGCTCTTTTTGTATTGGAGAGAATGTATTTTCCAGAGGTATGGGGTAATAGGTTACTGGATAAAAGCGCAATAGGGTGAAGTACACCAAGTAATTCTTTTTCAACTAGTAGCCAGGAGGGAGTGTAATCAGGGGGTGGGGAAAGCCAAAGAGCCTTGTCTGGCTAGGAAGGCGGTTTGGTATTTTTTTTAAATCTGCCAAGTTAACACCGCCTAGGTGGACAGGTAAACTTAATCTCTTGAGAGAAATTCTCGCGCGTTTGTTTTGCCATAGAAATTTTGTTAAAACTTTGTCCCGCTTGTGATGGAACTCCTCCGATAGAACAAGGGGTAGCATACTGATCAGATAGTTGACAATTGGTGTGATCATCATTTTGACGGTCTCAATGCGACCCCAACAAGTGATAAATTTGGGATTCCAGCCCTCCAACAGAGCTTCAATTTTTTTTAGTGTTAGTTTTTCATTGTGGCGGAGCGATTCTAACAAGTCCGCATTGAATTCTAGACCAAGGTATTTAATGTAGTGGGGTTGCCAAGCTAGACCCGTGAATTTGAACAGATCACTAGTACAAAGGAGACCCATGATTTCAGACTTGTCTTTATTAAGTTTATACCCGGACATAATCCTCTATTGATTTTAGTAAGGCCGGGATTGAGTGAGATGCGTCTTCGGACAGGATTAGTATACCGTCCACATATGCGGCTACTTTTATTTTCATGTTCTTGAAAGAAACTCCAGCTATATCTGGGTTGGCCATGATCCTGAGTAGTAATGATTCTAGTGTCAAAATGAATAGAGATGGGGAAAGGGGGCAGCCCTGTCGGGTACCCCTCTCTAGATTAAAAGCGGAGGATAAGAGACCATCTGAACGTATTCTAGCTGAAGGGGCACTATATAAGGCCATGACCATTCTCATAAAAGTGTCACTGAGGTTATATTTCAACAGGGTCTCTCGAAGAAAGGACCAAGAGACCCTATCGAAGGCCTTCTCGGTGTCAAGGGTGATGGCTACAGTGTCCCAAGATGCAAGTTTTGCTTTCTCAATGATGTGACAAAGAAGACGGGTGTTATCGCTTGAGAGTCTGTTTTTCATGAAGCCCACCTGAGAGTGATGAATTAAAGAAGGCAGCAATGGTTCAAGTCTTTTACACAATATTTTAGCGTAGATTTTTGCGTCAAAGTTTATTAATGAAATTGGTCTATAATTTTTCACCAACAAAGGGTCCTTGCCCTCTTTTGGGATAACCACGCTAGTGGCCTCGCTTGTTGAACCGGTAATGGATCCTGTGTCTGAGAAGTGACGGAATAGGGCAAGGAGAGTAGATGAAAGTGCAGGGCGAATGTTTTATAGAACTTAGCATTGAAACCATCTGGACCTGGCGCTTTGTTAAGTTTAAGTGAGTCAATAGCACTATTCACCTCCTCCAGTGTTATTGGTGCACTCAGAGATAGTTTGTCCTGGTCCGAGATAGATGGAAGGACTGATTCTTTAAGGTAAGATCTACCTTCTTCTGACGGGAAGACAGTCTTTTTTATAAAGAGAAGTGTAGAAATCCTTAAGGATTTCAATTATTTTATTAGGGTGGGAGTGAGGAATGTTGTTCTAGTCTTTGAGTGAGTTAATACCCTTACGGTTCTGTTTGTGTTTTAGGTAAGAGGCCAGAATTTTCCCTGCCTTGTTGGCATCACACAGTTGTAAGGATTTGTATTTGTTGATCCAGACCACAGAGACCTACAAAAACTTTCCTGAATGAACGCGAGGGTGAGAGTGGAGGTTCTGTAATGGACACACACCGGGCTCCATCGACCCAGCACCGCTGATCAGCCCAAGTATTGACCCAAATGGTCCTCATTGTCTTCATCCATATCCTTTTGTTCTGGCGGGGTTAATTACTTGACTCTGGGTTCGTACTTGGTGCATTGTTGCGCTTTGCTATATTCTGCCTATCTTTATTAACTCTAAGAAACTTTTAAGGAGTGAGAATTATTCAAAGCAGAAGAGGGACGTATTCAGAAGTTTAGTTTATTATCTGCAATGTCTGGGTCTTGCTTTAAGACCCAAACAAAAATACACAACAAATAGTCAGACAGAACAGCAAAACCACAGCTACAAGATATACTCGTTAGAAATGGCATTAATTATCTACAGAGGTGAATAAGACCGCATAGAATTACAAAAGACAGACACCAATTTTAAGAGTGAGGTGATAGAACCACAGGAACACAAAAGGAGCTGTAATAAAGAGTTTAAAAGAATAATCTGCGTCATTAGCACAGCTTCAGTAGTGGGAGCTTTTTAAATCTGACAAAACCCTGTGATGGATTGCTGAAAACACGACAGCAGATTCCTTGGGATCGTTGCTTAGATTAACTATTTATTGGGTGTCGCCCGCAGACATTTGATATCAAGAACCATTTCTTGTATTAACTGCACCCAGGGTACATAAAAAGGTTAAACAAAAGAGAAGACAAATGTGGATTACAACAGCCTAGTGCTACTTGTTTGGAGGTGTAAATTCCTGGCTTGATCAGTAGCCACTGATCTTTGAAGAAGGATCCGACACACTGGAATCCTTTTCGAACATAATGAAACAAACTGTCTTTTAGATGATATGAGAGCATTTCATGACACTAGACCATCAATTTGTGGGTAATGGGGGAGACTAACAGAGCTCCTCAATTAACTTTACCTTTAGGTGTACATCTTTGCCAAATACAGCCACCAGAATATACAGGAGAACAAACTGTGCTGATTGTTGATGTGGCGACGTACAGATGAGCAACTGGCACTTTTACAGCTACTTCTTCTTACCCAGAGTGATAGTCTAAGTTTCCTGCAAAACACAAAGGACCCTTCTGCTGTCATATCGACAGCCTAGCTACCTTCACCCAGCCAGCCATCTTGACATCACTGAAATTTCAGACTATTGTGGAATAAATCCCATTCAAAATTAGCACGGTCCTAGACTGCTTTGTGCCACGAAGGTAAAGTAAAGTTCCTTTGATCATAAAAACAAACAGGACTGGTTCACCACACCATTTGCTTAAATGAAGCAAAAGAAAGCACAATGGAAAAACTACTGGTTAAAAGCCCATTGAATCAGAAAAGTTACCTCCTGAACGCATTAACATATATAAATACACACACACACACACACGTAAGATCAATGTAACTTCCTGGTTCCCACAGAAAATCCAAGACATTCAAGGAATTTTTTTTTTAGATAATAAAACGGAGCCATCCAGAGGCACAGGGCAAGCTCAGCTAATTAGAGATATCTCAGAGCAAACATCATCAAGCATCATTAATGCAAGCCTGGATAATGGGCAAAAGCAACATCATTTATTCAAGCCCTCCCTATTAAAACAAAAAACTAGACCCCATCAAGCACACCCAATTCATGACCTATATCTACCATACCATTTTAATAAGGATTCTGGAAACAGTAGTGGGTCAGTTCTAGAGGAAACAAGCATCTTCTCAATAAAGCTAATTCCCCATAGAAAAAATAGCCATCACACACCAGAAGAAAAGCTATGACCCTAAGGGAACAAGGAAATCATGGAGCACTGATGCTTCTAGACCACCCATGAATCTTCAACACTATGGATCATGAGAAACCTACAGTCTGAAAGACAGGTTCAATATCAGAAAAGCAGCACTGGAGGAGCTCGGATCCTTCCTGTAAGATTGAGGACAACTAAAACGAGTTTAGGGCAATAAACCCCCAAACAGATCACACTAAACTGTTCCATCCCACAGGAGTTTGCCCAAAGGCCTAATATTAATATATATATATATATATATTTTTTTTTTTAAGATAAGAAATCGCCCAGTGTGTGCTTCCAACTGTGAAAAGTTCCCTTGATTTAAAGTACTGAAGACAATAGTTTTAGTAACTGGCTCAAGAGCATGTGCGCAATGATTCGGTACACCAGTAAACCACATTTAATCACAACAATCTTTATGTGCTGCAGGCGACATGTAAAACTGCATGAAATGACTAAGATGTGGTTATGCCCTTTTCAAAGACTGTATAGGAAATACAAATTAAGTTAGTAGAAGATGCCTTCCATATCTACTCCAGGCATGATACAGAGAAGGCAAACAAATGTCTTTGGCAGAATTTCAGTTTGTAACCTAAGTGCAGTGCCTGTCAATTTAGGGTACCCAGAAAGCAACAAAGTCTACTTTGCTGGTCCACCGCCATCTGCAACAAAATCAGGCAGTACATTTTTTTTTAAATGGGCGGATTTTGTGGCGAAACGTACTCCACAAAAACCAGATGGAAATAAAGTCAAACTAAAGAGTTAAAAAAAGCAGCAAAGCATTTAATTTACAAAGTGTGAAACTGAACACACTTCATATCGGTGAGAGCTGGAATGTGTTACGAACGTAATTTAAGAACTGCCATTCAAGTCTTTATACTCTGGCATCGGCAAAGCCCTGATCCACCGCCTTCCAGACTCCACACTTGCCTCCTTTAGTCCATACTACAGGCTCACCAGGACCAATTAAGGGCCAGAAGAAATATGACCATGTCACCCAGACCCTGAGGAACTCCACCTGTTCCCAACCGCCATCTCCAACAAGCATTGGCATAGCCAATAGGTCTCGCTTTTGGGATCTTATAAGTATTTAGTTATGCAGCACAATATCCTTGGTGCAACAGCATAGCTAAACACTTTTAAGGTCCCAAAGGTGAGACCTAATGGCTATGCCAATGCTTGTTTTGGAAGCATTTGAGTAGCTCATTAACCTGTCATCTTATTGTGATAGATGACTTGTTTTGCCGCGGAGTTCACACTTTGAATCAATCACATGAAAGCGGAGCGCGTCGCCTCAAAGAATGTTAATTTGCCTCCCTGATAATCAGTCTGGTTAATTTGCGTAACATATCCAGGGTATATTTATCATTGCGGGGGCTACAGTAAAGAGAACGAGTGAGTATCATCCGTAACGCTGCATAAAAGCCAAAACCGCTGCATTGTCAAACATCACGTGACCGCCTCTCATCACAAGTGCTTATCTTCACGGTGTTTGCACCAGTGCGTTTTTCATTTTTTTTATCTTCAGTTCGCGAGCGAGGCAGCCTGCTCAGCTGCCCAGACGCTCGTGCGTCATGGCCTTTTGCCTTGCGGGTAACCGCACGGCCGGCATGTGTTTCCAATTATCGCGCCCGCGTCTGGGCATGATAATTGGAAACAGATGTCTGCCTTGCGGGTAACCGCAGGGAAAAGGCCATGACGCACGAGCGTGTGGTCAGTTTTCTGAAAGCCCTTACTTAAAGACTTGCCAGAGCAGCGCTTGCACGCTACTCGAGGCTCGACCTAAAAAGCTGTGGTACATTAGAAGGCAGGACACCAGTAGACATAGATGAAGATGTGCAAAAGAAAGCAACAGGCCTTCACCAGCAGGGCGCCATGGACAACCCTCTTTACAAAAGATTTTACAAAACTGAACCAGGTAGTGATGGGAAGGGGTTAGAACATGACTGGAAAAGAACTGGACAACATTCTGGAGTTTGTCTCTTTTCTTAGTACCATTTCCCATATGCAGATTAACAATCTGTGTGAAGTGCTAAACCTAAATTGGAATCCAGGTCTCCAGGTGCAAAAGTCAGCAACTTAGCTTGTACAATACTGAGCACCACAATGATTTCAGCACGAGGCAAGCTGGGAAGGATAACGGATGTGTCCTTAAATGTATGGGAAAAGATCAAGTAAAGTTAGACCATGCCCTTTTCCATAAGAGGAATCCTTTTCTGGATTCTTCGATTCCGGTGAAAAATGAACAGCTGACTATCAGATAGAGGACATTTTGGCTGGGACAAATGCCAGTCCGAGGTCGCAAAGGCACAAATGATTACAAGTGGCTGGCTGGCTTTCTGATGTTTGTGTGACCCAAAAAAAATTCTACAAGGATCACACTTTCATGCTCAAATTTTGAATAGTGGGACACCCTTTAACAAGTTTTGGGGAGTCCACCAATCAATGTCATGTCGTATTAACCCAGTAATAACTTATTTTGGGGCGGATGAAGCACAGCACAGAGGATTTACTAATTCGAAAAGATTGACAGAGTTGCCTCACAGCTTTGCAAGTAGCGCACGAAGCCAAGCCAATTAAAAGATGTATTGTGGTTTTTCCGCGGAGTAGACAGTACGCAGAATAGTACTCACATATTAGTTCTTTAGCCAGATGACTTGGTCCTAAAGAGACCCCTTCATTTATCGAGGGTCGAAACGTCGCAATACCCCCCCCCCTCGGTTCCCAGATTCATTATAATCAATGAAAACTGCGGATTGATCCACAGCATCCTAATATGTATATCTTAAAATTATGTACAGAACCAGATGCGTTGTACAGTGTTTTTTGCATGGGTTATATACAGGGTCACTGGAATTATGCAGTTGTGAGGCGATTTCCGCATAGTTATGGATTTGCCGCATTCGCCACACAAGCCATACATTTTAACAAACAAGATTGCTTCTAGCTCAAACTGTTCTAAAGTTACTAAAAACGCAGCGACATGTGTTGCCGTGCAGCGGAACTCGCTTTACAAAACGTGACTGATCACTTTTCTCTTGCTATTACTATATTTGGGTGTTCAACCAGAACTAATGAGGTGCAATCGAATCCCAGACAGTTTTACCAAGTGTAAAAATAAAAAAAAATGAAGTAATGCTATCACAAAATATGCTGCATTATGCCGCATAATTTGGCTTTTGTTGACGCTTAATTTAATCAACCATGCCGCATAATTCCAGTGGCCCTGGTTATATATGTTTGTTCACCTATTTGAGCACTGCGTCGCCTGTACTTTTGTTCACTGTTACTGACCACTGCATTTGAACTGTAAATCCATACTAGTGACAGTAATTTCTTTTAGTCCTGCCTTTTATTC
The DNA here is from genome assembly GCA_963921515.1 of Calotriton arnoldi. Taxonomy (NCBI): domain Eukaryota; kingdom Metazoa; phylum Chordata; class Amphibia; order Caudata; family Salamandridae; genus Calotriton; species Calotriton arnoldi. The sequence continues at coordinate 2,455,963 of CAWUFW010001595.1, forward strand.
ACATTTCAAGTAACAAGTTATTACTGGGTTAATATGACACGACATTGACCAGTAGACTCACCAAAACGTGTTAAAGGCTGAACGAGTCCGACAGGGAACCGCGCATATAAGATATTGACCCTAGTCACCATGGATGGGCATATAGGGTTGCCTTTGTGAAATAACAAATTTTGAAAAGTGATCTAGAACGATTAATGTATATTTAAACAGAAGACAAATTAAATTACAAGTCAGAAAAACTGTACAATACGGACCGGTTACACAAAAAAGCTGGATTAAGATACACATTAAAGGAGTGCTTCAAATACAATCAGAAATTCATTCTTATCACAAATTCAGTCAGCCAACTAAACCCAAACACGTTTAAAATCGAAAATTATCTTTTTTCTGTAAACTATGCTAGATTAAGAAACAGAAAACTAACTAGAGCGTTTCTTTGTAAGGCATCATTTATTTTACCATTACAAAAAAGTGTGGAATGTGAAAGTTGCACACAAACATGAATCTCAAAATCAGCATGACGACTTCGTCTTGTTGCTTTAGCAAACACCTTTCTTAACCACCTGGGGATAACTTGGATGCTTAAATATACTTACGCATTATTAGGGACAATGAACTTGGAAGTCATTATGGTGGTAAATCATGCCCGCTGGAAAGACAGGGGTAGTACTTCACAGATGCTTCCAAAGTAGGGCAACAATAGCAATCACATCTAAATTTATAACTACATCACCACATTTACTTCTAGTTTTTTTGGTTTTTGGCGTCAACAGCACTACAGAATAGTCTGAACTTAAACACCAACATTAAAGTAACGTAAAATAAGTTAGGGTGGAATTTAAGTTTGTTTTTGCCACTATAATTAAATCCGTTTTTAATACTACAACTTAAGTATCATTGTCGAGAGCATATGCAAAACCAACTCATCCGTAGTTGCAAAATGCCGGTTGCATATGACTTAAAGGAGCGCAAATCTAACATATGCAAACTGAGCACCCGACTAAAGTAATGACAAGTTACCTCCACCGACGGTATCTCAAAGATATTAAAACAATCAAATGTACCCCAAAAATGTACCTAATCAAAATAGCGTTTGTTTTATACTGCAGTTTGCATTTTCGAGATCAATCAAAGAAAGGGGCAATTCAACTTGAATTCTGACATGCAACGGTTTGTTAAATATGCAAATCAGCACCAAAGTCCGTACAATACATTAGGAAATGGGCGTAGAGCTAAAAACATCGAATTTATTGTCAATGTGATAAAGCCATTTAGGTAAGCATGGGTTTTCCATTTCCGTATACACCTCTATCCTCATCACTTGCAACTAATATACCATCTAACTTAAATGCTAGCGTCACAAAGAAATGACAACGGCGAGCATAAAAGGCAACTGTATCATACAAAAATTACACAATTAGAAAATTCATGATTACAACACGCAAAAGTAAGTGAACAAAGAAATTAGATCAAGAAAAATCTTTTCAACCTGAAAGCCTCTTACAGCAGCAAACACTGGGATCACCAACTTCGACTGCCACACAATATGGGCCCATTAATGCCCATGGATTCTGCTTGACTTAAGTCGGGAAATTAATATTGGCAGTGAGCAGTCCAACAGAGCAACCAAGCCAATATTTTAATGCACAAAAAACTATAAACGCCTCCAATGAAACGGAGTAAGCAATGCACTCAATTCAAGTTACTGTGCGCTACCCACTACGAGACAAATTTAAAAAAAGTAGTCTTGCTAACCCCATCTGAATTTTTATTTAGCACGAACCCAGCTCAAGAGCCTGGTAGCGCTTTACACCAGCACCAAGATCAGATTTTTTTAGGCACAGGTATAACAAGTGATTTGTAGTGAATATGTAGAGCACTGCAAGGCATAAGGAGTGTCGACGACATTCCGCTCACTACATCATGGGAGCTTTTCTCCGGTCAACTGCTTAAAAACTTTCCATGTATTACCCGAAAAATCAATATAGGTAACACAATAATAACTGTGGAAATTAAGTAACTAAAATCCCTACGTAATTCCACACTTAAGCACGGAGGCATCCAGGGGATGACCACCTACTCAACACATACAAGCATGCCCAAAAGACACTTAGACAAGCAATCTTTCTAGAGAATAAAAAACGCTGAGCAGTTCTGGATAAAATTGGTAAACAAGAGTAAAAACCATAACTCCAAGTCTTTTTGGTCCCTTGTCAACAGGAAGACACATAACCAGGGAGGACAAAGTAGTGCAAACATTTGCTAAGACCAATAGGTATCTTTTTTAACGACCCACTTCTAAAAAACGGAAAAGGAAGAAGGTTCACTGGTTAAACCTCAAACGCTGGCTCTTCAGACTAACCCAAGTCAATCGCAGCTCCCCCTAGGTATAATCCAAGCTGGGACATCTGAGCAACTCGTAGAATTGAACATCAGGACACCATTGGTAATCGCCATCAAATCACCGTCCCAGTAAAAAGTGCCTCCTCAACAGGTACCCAATACACTAGAAGCCCTAATGTCCAGAACAGCATTAATTATAACCAAGGGCTACTCAGACGGAGCTCCTAGGCCAAATGGTTTACCCCAGGCTCAGTACAAAAAAAAGACATCGACTCTTGAGCCAAACATCTGGCACCCTTTTTCAGCTACTGCTGGACAAATCAGCTCATACCGGAATCTTGCTGCGGAGCTATTATATACCCAATCTATAAAAGTGGAAGAGGTCAGACCCCAAAAACTACAGGATGATTACCCTTCTAGATGTTGAATCTAAATATTACGCTAAGTTGCTCCTTCAAGACCTGTTGCTTTGGGCCACAAAAAACCATCTCATACCTTTTAATCAGACAGGATTTGTGGCAAAATCAGGAACCATTACAAACTTGCTTGCAATATCTGTCCTGTTGGATAAAGCGGTGGCCTACGGAATGCTGATTCACTGTTGTCGACTTTAAGGCCGCCTTTGATCGTGTGCCCAGGGGCCAACTATGGTCCAAATTGCAGAAATGGGGGATTCCACCTGTGCTCCTACAAGCTATAATCCAGCTACATACAAACACATGGATCCGTAAAAAACTTGGAGACAGATCCCATGTCTCCAGGAAGATACAAACAACGCGTGGAGTAAAACAAGGTTGTGTTTTGGCGCCTCTTCTCTTTAATCTCTTCATTTCAGATCTATCACATGTACTTGAAGACGTCAACTCTTAACCCCCAAAACTCGCCGGGACCAGAATCAGAAACCTACTGTATGCAGACGATCTTGTCTTGCTCAGTCACATCAGGGTCGGCCTGCAGAGACTACTTCATCAGCTATCTCTCTACACCACCAAAAATTAGCTGGAACTAAACCCTCTTAATGACAAGGGCAATCACATATGGGTCAAGGAAATATCAAGGCGGCGGATGGCAGTATTGACAGGGCCGCCTCATGCAAATACTTAGGGGTCCATATGGACAGAAGGGGCTCGTTCTTAAAACACAGAGACTAGGTAGAAGCCAATGCTCTGACAATCCATGTAGCCCTCACTAACCTTGCAAAGCAGCTATCCGGCCCAAGCTTGACTCCTCTAATAAGCATGATGAAGGTAAAAATCCTCAATTATCTCTCCTATGTTCAGGAGATTATGAGGGGGAAAGTTAACAGTCTTGTGAACAAAACAATAACAAGAATTTTTAAGCAAGTGTGGAGTCTTCCGAAAACCTCATCCCCTGCCCAAATAAGACTCGAGTTTGGTCTCCAAGATCATCGAGCGGTGGGGGCTGGAGCATTCATCAAGTTGTGTAACAAGCTACGCACGTCCAGAGAAGGAAGCTTGGAGGCTATACTGTGGCAAGAAATATCAACCAGTCAGCTAGGGCGATCATACCGACATTACCTACAAGACTTAAAACTCCTGGAATCAAAAGAAATCTGGAGTTCTAACATCCCAGCAGACCCTTAAAATGTACATCAAAAGGAATGTCCGTTCCTGGTCCGTCTGTTCGGACAGAGCACAACTGGCTCAACGTAAGCACGCCTGCACAGTTGTATCAGGGTTCAAGGCAGGGGTCGTGGCGCCACACTTGTCAGACCCTCCAGCTTTTCGCGATTCACGAAAAAATCGCGAAATCAGCTGAGAAGCGCGATGGCCACGATATTTACCATTTCGGCCGCGAAAAAGGTGTCCCAGCTGCAATTTTTTTAAAAATGGTGGCTTCTTATTGGATGTACGCAAACACGTCACTACGTGTTTCCGTACAGCATTAGAGATATGGGGCAGAGTGAAAGGTACACGAGAGAAGCAGGCGAAAAGGCACATGGGATCCACAAACATCAGTGGAGAAAGGAGGGGAAGAGTAGTGGGGAGCTGCGAGAATGAAAGGTAGCGTCTATTGCTGTTTTTAATTATCTTTTCTTTTGCCCTCTTGATAATGCTGTTGTTGTGATGCAATGTCATCAGGTAGCGCCACCTGCTGGAAAGTTGCTAGAAATAGAAATACAGTGAAATGAACGCAAGTTCGTCATCATATCTCTCCTTCCTCCATTCACTCTGCCACAAGCATAGTCAACGCAACCAGTCTCTGTCTGTGCGTGTGGCAAGCCTGCTCATCAATTAGCACGCAGGTCATATTTTCTAGGCATGTCACTTTGGCTTTAGCTTAAGTGACCTTTGAAATCCCAGGCCCCCTCTCATCCTCTGCTCCCTTTCTGTAGGTAGAGGGGCCAGTGAGGAGAGGTGCTGGAGAGGAGAGGGGATCTGTGGAGGGAGGTGCTGGAGAGGAGAGGAGAGCTGGAGAGGAGAGGGGAGCTGTGAAGGGAGGTGCTGGAGAGGAGAGGAGAGCTGGAGAGTAGAGGGGAGCTGTGAAGGGAGGTGCTGGAGAGGAGAGGAGAGCTGGAGAGGAGAGGGGAGGGGAGCTGTGAAGACGGGGCCTGGTGTGAGAGGGGGGCCAGTAGATAGGGAGGCGAGTGAGGAGGAGAGATGCAATAAAAAGGTCTGTGGAGGAGAGAGAGATGCTGCTTCTACAGGAGGGGTGAGGTAGTGAGGGGGGACAGCTGGGGAGCTGAGGTGATGCGAAGGTGATGGCAGAGGAGGAAGTGAAGGTAGTGCCCAGGGTGACGGAGGAGACGGGGCAGGGAGAAGGTCTGGCAGGTGGATGAGGCTAGTAAAGGGAAAGGTTACCAGGAGAGGCTTACTACTGCTGGGCGTGAGAGGCACAGCCTGCCCTTCAGATATAGTCACTCTAGGACTTTTTAGTCGCTGACTGCAGTATTTAGGTGCCTTACTGATAGTATTAAGATGACACCTTTGCCCAGAGAGTGTAAAAATATAAAAATTACAAAACTACTGTCACAAAATGTCACACATTACGCCACATATTTTGCTTTTGTTGATGAATAATTTAGACAATGCACCTGCTTAATTTGTGCCTACCATCCGAATAATTCCAGTGCCCTTGCATAAAATGGACGCGCTACCTCGGTCATCTTTTGAAGTTAATATACACAGTGAGCCTGAAAGTATCTAAGTACTGTATTAAATTGCATTTCGGCAACGTAATGAAGTTGTGCAGGATATGTAAGGCTTACTCAGAGCCGTCCATTCTCCTTCGCCTCCTGGGGGCGTTTTCAAGAAAAACCTTCAAACAGTAAGCTATCAAGCCAGGCATGTTCACTTATTATAAGACTATCAAGTGATGGAGAACAGTTTCTACTGTGTTGTTAACAACCACTTCAGGTATATTTTTGAAAGAGAAAGTTGGGTACCATCATGTGTAGAAGTGGACTAGTTACCTCCATACACGAAATGAGGGGGATCTGTGTGATTTATTACACAACAATTTAAAAAGCACTTACAAATTATTATATTTTTATTTAATTCTTTAATGCCGCTATTCTTTCTAATGCAGGATGTTAGAGTGCTTTGCATCACACCCACATATTAACAGAGACAAAAATCAAACACATGTGACTCAAATGTATATCAAGTTGCATATGGAAAAAAGGGTTACAAGGTGTAAGAGTCCCCTATCATCCATACTGGAAAGCATTAGGCTGTATTAGAAAGATTGCAAGGTACGAGCTGCAAGTAACAAAAAGATCTCTGTGCCAAAAGCCTGGGGAGGGGTTGCTCGCAGAGGAGGTGGGAAGAGTCTCATATTTGGGATATAGACTGCACACACATCACCTGTAAGTCACATTGAGGTGGGGGCTGTATTGTATAAGGGCTCACACCCACCCCCATGCCACTGATCTGCGTAGAGCAATATTTTTTTTTTTTTTTTTATAATCTTTTTATTGGTGCGTAAGATTACTGAACTTACAAAAGCACGTACATTGCATCTCCCATCTCTTTTTAAGGTTAGAACAGATCCATCCTGTAGCATATTACAATAATGCGATTTTAACTAACAGTGAACAAAACATTGCACGTTTTCCCATCTATAGGCCTCAGTATGTCTGCCATGGCGTAGAGCAATATTTAACATCCTTACATTAGCCGTGGCAATGCACCTCCACCCACTACGATCCTGTGCCCTAGGGCACCTGAGGAAGAGGTGTCGTGCCTCGTGGGTCCAGGAGGCAGCGGTGCCCCAGCAGGGGTGTGTACATGGGTGCTACAACATCCCAGGGAGAAATAGGACCCCCTCAAACGAGGTTAGGATTGGAGCTATGCTTCCGTAGAGCGGCAGAACTTTAAACATGCCTATTTTAAAGTGGAATACTCTGCTAAAACATCTTCTATTGATTTAAGGCTGAAAATGAATGATTATGAGTAAAATAAAGTGCCGCAAAAATGCCGCTAAATTTCCATAATTGTGCCGCTAAATTTCCATATTTGTGCCGCTAAATTTGCTAATCCATGCCGCAATATCCTGGGGGGTCTGACTTGTCATGTACCTATGCAGTGCACTGGAAAAAAAGATTTTTGGCCCTCAGAATGGGAGAATAGCCCTTCCTGTACCATCTACCTGTACAAACAACAATATAACCTGCAGGGGGTGTGGGAGCAGTAAGGAAATGATTGAACACGGGGTATGCCTTTGCTCTGGACTCCTTAACGACCGAAAGATTATGCTACGGGGTGAATGGAAGAAACTTGGGGTTCACTCCTGTCGACAAGCCACCCGTACCTCTATGAACACAGATAATCCAATGCTTAACATACGGTTCACTAAGTTTGTCGCAAGAGCAGTAAAAAGGCTTACAATCTGTGAGAGCTAGTGAGTCAATGATCGTTCATTTGCACCAGGCAGCACTAAGCAAGCTGCGTTGTTAACTTGTTACTATATTGTATTACTTGATAGCGGCCTTAACTGGTATTTTGCACATGGCCCCTTTTTATGTCCCCTGCCTTGTGTGATCGCAAAACCTTTACCATCTTTTGCAGGGATTTACCCACTTATAAACGGAACTGCACCATTAGTGGAATTGTTAGCAGTCTTTTAGTAGCCACTAGTGCCTGCCCCTCATTTTAGCACGATGTTAAAACTAAAATGAATTATTACTGTTTTAGCCGTGTCTTAACCATAAGGATCTCTGGTTTAACTGCAGTCCACATTTAAGCAGCCTGAACTCAGATTATGCAATTCTTAACAGGTGCCGCCGATTAGGTTTTAAACAATTATTTATTGTTAAATATCATATTCCTCTATTACCCGCTATTTACGCGTGACGCTATTAATGGATTATAGGGCTGTACCAAGAGCGCGAGGCAATAATGTAAGCAAAGACACAGAAACTCAGTTAATGTTCCTTTTTATCTGTCCTGCAAGTGTAAATATTTTAATAATTGACTGACGTTTTTATCGTTGTATGCCCATCATTGTAATGATTTTTATTAATCAAACAATAAAGTAATACGAGTCAGTCATGATTTGCCTACCATCACAGATGTGGAGCAGACGCGGGTCTCGAACTTGGCGCCCCAGTTCCGAAGCCGGCAGTCAAGCCACATCCTGGACAGTGGAGTACCAAGGAGGGTGGCACGAGTTTTGTGGGCGGTGCCCCCCTCCCTGCGACCGGGTCCAAGCAGAGAGCCCCCCCCCCCAACACCACCACCATTGTGGCCATCACAGGGCGGCAAAAGGTGTAGCTACACCTCTGATCCTGGACTAAATTACATCCTGTTGCAGACTAAGGCTCTGAACGTCAACGACAGTAACAGAGAAGATCAACATATCGCGGTCAGAGTGAACACCATCAATAAAGAAAAATAAGTACAACCCCAAGTATTGGTTAACTGTTGATCAGATGTAACTACTGAAGCGCTGCCTCGTCTACATCGGAAACAGGAAAGGTTAGCAACCAAAAGTAAAACATTAATTCAGGGGGAAACTGTTGTAAAGGAAGATGCAACGTCCAGCTGTATAGGTAGAATAACAGTAGTAGTTTACTACAGAAACTATTCAGGTCTTCCTACAATTGTCATGCTAACTTAGAGGTTATAAATAATATAGGTCAGTCATCTCTATAAAGAGGATTGTTAATATCATGGGGGATACTAAACCACGAATATTCACGCTAAAAAGCTGGCTTGCCACCCAATCGCATTTTGGCGGCTTCTTAATTTTAGGTAAAAGAAAACGGAAACCCGCATTTTATTCACTCGTAAGGCCAAAAGGATCTATAAGTAATTCGGTATAGCCAGAGTAGTTATTTTATTCCAGGGTAAATGGGACCAAAACGTTACACTACATATTGCACTTGGCCAACCACATACTCGATAACAGTGTTTCCAACTTGAACCGTCAAAATAGCACACGAGTTACGGAATTAGTAAGCAAAATTCCCACCCAGCAGGAACAAAAAGTGTAATGTACAGCAGAAAACTAGATAACGTTTGTAAGTAACAAAAACATTAGCAAGCACATGAATGGAACAGCGATTACCTTCAAAGGTTACCTAGAGAACCCAAAACAAAAACCAGCAGCCTTCAAAATCAATTCACGACATGTATAAGTGGAAATACTACGCTTCTATCAAGCTGTCGAGGTTCTCCCCACAAGGCCCTGAGCCATTTGCACCATATTCAGGACGAAAACTCCCCTCAACCAGCTTGCAGGCTCGTCATTTCTCCACACCATCCAATTAGATACAAATCATAGGTCCGATTTTTTTGCCTTGCTGCGGCCGCTTTGCCCTGCTTGCCTGCACCACCGTGCACCTCCCTTCTTGCCGCACCCTTGGCCTCATACCCTTACTACACATTCTCTCCAAGTGCTGCCGCTCCAGGTTTGCCAAAACCAGGCTGTTACCGCTTACTGATGAAACCTCGTGCGATTCAGACTCCATTAGTTCTTGTCGGGCATACTCACGATGCGCCCATTGCGCCCACTCCCCCTGCCACACACAGTCTTTAACCACGTCTTCACCACCGCCTTTGTATTAGATCGGCCCAGTTAAGCTCTATTCGTTCCCTGCATCACACATTTTGAGCGACAAAAGTAGCCGAAGGCTGGAAAACGACAAACAGGGCTCTCATTTCATCCCACCCGCTCTTACCGCGGGTCTCTGCTCAGGCAATCGAGCGACGACACTAGCTTTGCTCCCGCAACACACAAAATGGCTGCCAACGAGAGCCCAGCAGAAAAGAGTCAGGGAATGACGTCACGGGAACTAAGCTCAAGTCAGGTGGGCGGTATGACTACCCTGTATGGGTGGAGCGAAGTCAAAAGATACGCCATTGTGAGGCCAGGCATTTGCAGTCCTATCCATGGCGATGCTCTTTGAGCACACAATGTATTGGAACACATGATGGGCGAGCCAGCAAATTAACGGGGAGACCCAGGCGCGCAACGCCGATTGAGCTAAAAGAGCATCAGCCCCCCCCCCCCCCGCTCGTCGGTCTCAGCCTGGGCTGCTGCAGCTCGAGCTGCTGCGGGCTCGGCTGTGCAGTGTCTGGAGTCTTACCTCTGGCACGCCCGAGTTTTTCACAGGTCTTTAAAGACAATTTACATACATTTGTAAACTGGTTACCAAGGCTTAGTTTTATATTCTGGTTCCAGGGCCCCCACTCTGCCTATTCCTTACATTTGTATTATACATTTACTGCCATCGTGTGAGAATGCATTTCATGAAAAGGAATATAAAGTAGAGTTGCCAAAAGAAAAATGCCAGCCATGTGTTGTTTAAAAAACCTGCAAAGACCTCGTCTTGACACTAAATAGGGTAATAAATAAAAAAGTATGTATTCGGGAGGGGGGGGGCGTGGCCGGCTGCCTTGGAAGCTGGCCGCCGCCTAGAGTAGCTCCGTCTCGTCCCAGGTCCTCCCAGAGAAAATCTGAGAATAAATCCACAGGCGAGATGCAAATCGGGGTGGAGAAGTGATCGGAGTCAGCGGGGGTTGGATTTAACTGACCGTGAGCCAAAACCGATGCAGTGAAGACCGGCTAGGTCGCGCGGCCTGTACGTCGGACTGAGGCGGGGGGCTCGAGTAGCGGCGAGATCGGAGTGCCGCGTCGCCTCGCGACTTCACATCATACTTAATTGCCTGTGCAAGGAGGCGGCGAAGGTAGGAGAAAGCCCAGCCGGGAAAAAGGGCGAGCGGCTCCTGCACCCAACAGCCAAGCAGACTATCGGCCCGGGCCGGCCATGGGGCGCGGCCTGAACAACACAGTGGAGCCGGGGCCTCGGAAAACGAGAGGCTGGAACACCCAACTGCGCCCTGACTGCTCCCGGGGGCCGGATTGAGTAAAACTTGGGCGGGGCGGAGGGAAGCCCAACAGAAATAAGAGGCGGCCCGGCGCTCCCGCTCCCATCGGTGGGAGGTGCTGAACGGCCTGCGAGTGTGCGGCCTGGAGGACTAAGAAAGCCGGGGCCTTGCGTGTCCGTAGACCCAACGCAGGAGGCCTTGTGGTGCTGGCCCGCGCACCAAGATATTGAAGTCCAGAGGGCCCTGTGGTTTGGGGCCCTCGCCTCCTCGGGGCCCCCCCTCTCCTGAAGAACCCAACTGACCTCCAGTGCCTGAGGGATAACAGGCGCTCAATAACACAGAAGCGGACCGGGACCACCCAAAAAAGGGAAGGAGTGGCACGACAAGAAACAGACAGTAAGAGCAGGATCTGCTCTTCGCAACTATAGCCATACTCGACTGCAGGGGCTCGGACTGCAGGAGGGCGCCCCCCCCGCCTGAGACACCCATACTCGGCAGGACACCAGGTACCCAACTCCAGGTCCCCAGTGGGCCTGAATAGATACCGCCGCCGGCAACAGCATTATGGGCTTCCACTAAATGTAGCCAGGATGTATCGCTGGCTTGAGGGGAATGGGGCCCGGCCACAGCGACTAGCAGGAAGAGGAGTAGTCAAACAAAAAGGTACCCCAAGGTGGTACAGAAGGAAACACAGTGCAACGCAGAGCAACACACGCAGGGCACCGGACATATCGAAATCGGGCCCCCCCTTCCACCCCCTTCCCAGTTGTGAGCAGCGAAGTTGCAGAGGGGGAGACTAGTCGCCTGGTGAAAGGTTTTCACCCATTATCTGCCGTCACGCAGGGCCTTGGCATCACCAACTAGTAGTGGGAAAACCGAAAGGCCGCGTGGGGTGGCTCACCACACAGGCAGGCAGCGGTGAGTACTACCTAGCGCCCGCCTCAGACTACGCTGGATAGCGTTGGGCCCAAAATGCCGGGGGTAAAGGCCCACGCAACACGCACCAAACGAAAATGGACAAGTTTACATGGGCCAAAGAACAATCGGAGGGGGCAGACCCAGCAGCCAGGCGGGCCGAAGACCACCCAGCGGCAGAGGCAAAGAGGTCACACTACAAGATATCATGGCCACCCTGAATAGGGTGCACATGTCCCTAGAATCAGGCATCGGTTCCGTTTCTGTAGAAATTGCACTGGTCCGAGCAGACCGTAAAAATATGAACACAAGAGTGACGGAAGTGGAAACTACCACAGCGGCCCTCCGCGACGATACAGAAACTCTGAAACGCCAAGTGAAGCAACTACAAACTGAAAGCAAGGCGATGGCCTTGAAGTTGGACGAATATGAAGGTCGCTCGAGACGCAACAATGTTAGGATCATCGGGGTTCCCGAAAGAGCAGAAGTACCGGCGACCGACCTATTTGTGGAGGACCTCATCCGGAACCACTTGCAACCAAGGGGTCTTTCACAATACTTCTCGGTGGCCTGCATCTTCAATTTCTGGGACTGGGACTTAATCCTACACAAGGCCCGGGCGTCTCCACCTTTACGCTTCGAACACAGTACGGTAACCTTCTTCCCGGACTACACGGCGACAGTCACAAAACTACGACGCAGTTTCTTAGAAATAAAGAAGGAACTGAGAAACCGTGAACTTAAGTATTCAGTGCTCTTCCCCGCAAAACTGAGAATCGAAGCGGAGGGGAAGGCATGGTTTTTCATGACGCCGGAGGAGGACCAGGAGTGGTTTGAAGGCTGGCGCCAAGTTACGAACCGCAGAAAGTCCGGGAAAAAGCAAGACAAGCACCAATTAACAGCTGGAAATTCGGGTACGGAAGAGGCAGCATCTATGACTGCAGCAGATGGCCCGGGGAACTCAAGGTGACGCACAACATCCACGAGCAATTATGATAAACTGACATCGCCCTAGAATTACTGAAGGAGTTGATCCAGATTTATATGCCATATTATCGGCTCTGGTCATTTGTCCATCTATAGGTATTGATAGAGACTTATCAGTTATCGCCAGATATGTACCTTTTTTGACACGGGGATGGACATGGGAGGATACTGGAAATGCTCCCCCCCGCAGAGGTATTGGGTTTGGGGTACTAGGTGCTCTGCACTGTTGGGGAGGCGGATAGTTTTAAATCCGTCATGCAGGGAGGTAGGGAGGGGGGTGGGAAGGGCGGGAGGGACACAAAGTTATTGTATTTGTAGTTGTAATTGTTTAACGTTGACCAAGACACGACTTGACAGATATTACCTAGCAATCCAGCTTCAATATCCGACCAATCTCACTGCTCCAGTAGACTTCAATGGCACAGATACCCACCTTAAGTGATCAGGTCACATCTTCACCCGCCTTTCACCCTCAGAGTACCCCCCACTTACAGCTCCTTTCATGGAATGTGAATGGTCTTAGGGATAAATTGAAGAGGAGGCTTGTGCTACAATACCTCAAACGTCAGGCACCAGCGGTGGCCCTGCTTCAGGAGACCCACCTGATAGGAACAACATGTAAAGCCCTAGATAGGTGGGGCTTCAGACTAGTGGCACACTCAGGATTCACATCAGGCTCGCGAGGGGTAGGGATCCTGATTAAAAAAACATTTCCAATTATTATCCAACAAACGTGGACAGATGACCAGGGGCGATTTGCTGCAGTCACAGGCCAGTGGGAAGGGCGACAATTCAACATCGTCACTGTATACATCCCCCCAGCGTTGCACTCGATTGCCTTCCCGGCGCTGTGTGCATTTCTTCTTAAGCTTCCGGAGGGTGAATTAATAGTAGGAGGTGACTTTTAACACTACCTTAAATGACCTAGTAGATTGCATGCCCCCTAGACAACAACACCGAACGACATCCCGTCTAGCTGACTTGTTAGAGGCGCTGGGCTTAGTAGATGTCTGGCGCTTCCATTTCCCGTAGGCACGGCAGTATACCTTCCACTCAGGCACACACAACAGCCTCTCTAGAATTGATTATATACTTGCGCTAGCAGAAACAGGTGGGAAGTTCAGTGAGATCCGTCATTTAGCAAGAGGCATCTCGGACCACTCCCCAGTCTTGGCCAAATACACCCTAAATGCCTCAGCCCAACGCTGCATATTCCCCATTTACCCAGGCTACCTCAAGGACCCTAAGATCTGGAAGGGCCTTACTGCTACCACCAAACATTATTTCGAGGAAAACGAGCACTCAGTCTCACCCCCCCTCACCCTGTGGGAGGCCTATAAGCCAGTCATTAGGGGACAGGCAATTTCCCTCATTGCAGGCCAAAATAAAGAAAAGAATAAGATAATGGAGACCCTAGAACAGGAAGTAAGCCACCTGGAAACCATACACTCCCAAGGCCCTTCTGAACCTAACACAGCATGCTTGAATACGAAAAAACAGGAATACAAAGAGCATATGTGGGAAGGTGCCAGGGCTAAGTTAGCATCCACCCGCCATAGAGTCTATGAGGTGGGGGACAAAGCAGGCAAGCTCCTTGCCTGGCTGGATAGGCGAGAACGTGCCGATTGATGGGTGGCCAGACTCCAACTCGATTCAGGAGAGACCATTACGGACTCAAATCATATAGTGGACGCATTCGTGCACCACGATCAGAGGATCTATGCCCCTGTGGCCACGGTGACACCAGATGAAGCCGCTGGCCTTCTTCGAGATATCCGCACCACCGCAATCACTGCAGAGGAGACCCAAATACTTGAGGCAGAGCTCACACCAGAGGAGATAGCAACAGCCATAGGTGGTATACAATCTGGGAAGGCCCTTGGCCCTAATGGCATCCCTACTGAATTATATAAAAAAGTGGCAACGAGACTGGCGCCATACTTGCAGGAGATGTACACAGCCAGTCTAGAAGTGGGAGAACTCCCCAGAGACCAACGCATGGCAACAATAGTTGCCATTCGCAAACCGGGGAAGCCAGCCCAAGATTGTGCCTCTTATCGCCCCATCTCGTTGCTTAACGCAGAGGCTAAAATCTTGGCCAAAGTATTGGCCAATAGACTGACTCCCCACCTTGCGAAATTGGTGCACCCAGACCAGTCTGGCTTTATGCCGAACAGGAACACAGCGCTTAACTTACGTCGCCTGCACGGAGTAATGAGAGAGTAATGAGAGAGTAATGTGGAGAGACGACTGCCAGAGTGCTGGAGGTTGATGCGGGCGGCGCTTCCCAGTATCACCGGGATTGGTGCCGCTGACTGAACTATGACGATGCCCCCCCGGGCGGAAATCATTTATGTTTGTACTGACTGCTGAGCCCGAGCAACCATGGCCGATGCCCGGTGGAGCTGTTTAGGCAGCTATAGAGGAGATTGGCTTTGGTTTCACCCCTTGGCCGTCACCTACCCAGCCGGACCTTGGACAATGTTTTTCCTCGTCTCTCTGCTGTGTTTCCTTTCCCTCCCATGCCACCCCCTCCGTGATCCTGCGGCTGCCTCCCCTTCCTGCCCTGCCTGACTTTGTTTGTTTTCCTCCTACCCCCTTGTCTCAGTCCCCCCTACCTACCCCATGCTCCAAGTGACTTATATCTGTTTTTATTTTATGCTTTTGTAAGTGATGTAACTTCTGTACAACTGTTCTCATGTAAAGCGCTCTGATACCTCCGGGTCTAGCCAGCGCTATATAAAACTCTTCAAATAAAAAATAAAAAATATCCCTCGACGCTCGTATGGCCTTCGATACGATAGAATGGCCATTTCTTTTTGCAGTCCTTGAACACATGGGGCCAGGCCCCAAATTTAGATCCTGGATAAGGCTGCTAAACACAAAGCCACTGGCGTAGGTGGTGGTCAACGGCAGACTCTCTGACACATTTCCCCTAGGAAGAGGTACGAGGCAAGGTTGCCCGCTGTCCCCACTCCTCTTTGCCCTGGTGCTGGAGCCACTGGCGGCATGGGTCAGGAGAGATCCAATTATTCGCGGACTCCGATGGACAGAGGAATGGGAAGACCGGATATCTTTATATGCGGATGATATCTTGTTATATATGGCATCCCCGAAGGGCTCCCTGATTAGGCTACTGAGCATCTTTGAGACATACGGGGAATACTCGGGATATGCAATTAATTGGAACAAATCCATACTGTATGTCCTGAGCGTCCCCCCTCCAGTGTTGCCTAGGGGCTGTGAAGTGAAAGTGGTGAAGGATGGATTCCTATACCTCGGGATCTCCATTACGGACAGCCCAGAGGACTTCATGAACAAGAATCTCCAGGAACCCCTTAAACGACTACGCAGGGATACTAAACACTGGCAGTCCCTCCCCCTGACTCTACTAGGACGAGCCGCACTTTTTAAAATGATGGCGCTACCCAGGTTTCTTTACGCCCTGCAAAATACACCATTTCCAGTTCCCCCATCATATTTTAGGGCGATAGAGACAGAAGTACGCAACCTCTTATGGAACGGAAAACCGGCCTGAATAGCCATGAACAAACTGGAGGGTGGTATGATGGGGGCATTGCACTTCCCAACATACAGATGTACTATTGGGCCGCTCAGCTAGCCGTTCTTAACTAGTGGATCCATTCGCCCCAGACGGAACCTGCATTCCGTATGGACCGATTCGTTTTGGGGGAGGGAAGGGTTATGAGGGCACTCTACAACAAAGCTCAAGGGAAAAGCCTCACGTGACCCACTGCACACACAGTCCTTATATGGCATACAGCCCACAAGAAGCTGGGCTGGTACAACTTGATAACGCAGTTCACCCCACTCTGGGAAACCGGGAAATTGGGCGGGCTGGGCAATTGCAAAGGGTTCAAACAATGGGACCTAATAGGAATCTCAAGGGTTGGCGACCTCTGGGTCAGGGGAGGGTTATCCCATTTGAACAACTTCAGGAGAAGTACGAGATGGCGCCAACAGAAAAGTTCAGATAACTCCAAATTCGACATGCACTTATGGCCACCATCCCGTCAGAGACTACCCTCCCAGAGGCTTCACCTTTGGAGGATAGGTTACTAATAGAACGTATTGACCGGAGGGCTATCTCCTTGACCTTCCAAAAGTTAATTAATAACCAACCAGACCCTACAGTGAGTCTCCGCAAGAAATGGCAGGCAAACATTGGGGAGCTAGATGATACATATTGGCAGGAGGCGCTAGAGTCCCCGAGGGTAATGGCAATACCCTCTAGATTACGACTGGTGCAGCTCAAGGTGCTCCACAGGATGTTCTTTTCCAGGCTGACACTAACCAAAATGGGGAGAGCTGATGACCAACTCTGTCTGCGGCAATGTGGGGCTTTAGGAACATTCTTTCATACGATATGGGACTGTCCGGATATTCGAACATACTGGGAAGCGATCATGAACACAGTAACAAGAGTCAGTGGTGCTCCAGTACCACCAGAGCCCAAACAATGTATTTTAAACATATAGGAAGATACGGACCTTAACCATGCAGCCCAAGATTGGGCAACCCTAGGCATGATAATAGCAAAACACAATATTGCCAAGCACTGGGGAGTGCAAACCGTGCCAACACATACAGACTGGTGTAACAACATGGACTGGGTCATGGTGGCCAAAAAGGCAGTATACATAAACAGAGGCTGCCCCAAGAAGTGGGAACCAATATGGGGAGTGTGGAACAAATTCCGGGGGAATATTTGTACATTGCCGATGGGGAGATCCGTATTGGAAAACAGTTGAATGATGTACTATAATGAAGTGTGGGAGGGAGGTTATGGGTGACATTGATTTCAAAACAAACAAACAAGTTGGAAGGTGGAATGTGATACTGAAAGTCAATAATAGATTGCATGTACAAAATGTATGTCGAATTATGCTCGCAAGTCGTATATTTAATAAAAAGAATTTAAAAAAAAAGTATGTATTCATTTGTAATGTGACTTTTCTGTCTTTGTTCCCTTTAATTATCAGTCATGGATCATTCAGGCAGCCCTACAACACAACTAAAAGTGCTTTCTATTTATATTTGCTGTTCGAAGTATGCATAGGTAAATGCTGAAAAAACGGCTTTAGGTGACTGCTTATTTTGTCTGGGACATCAAAATATTGAGCTGGCAACCCTAATCATAAGACTGGAAGTTTGTTGCAGGATCAGCACATTATTTATTTCCTCCACCCTCGATCCCCGATTAATGCCATAATAGCAATAGTTTAACTTATATCTGAAACACTACGCCGTTGTCAATTACAAGCTTAGTTACTTCAAGTGTTTGGGAATGCACCCTGCATTCAGACAACTCACTCCGCATTCTCGACCTTCACTTTCACGCTCACCCTGCACTCACAGCGATCACAATGCACTCACACGGATCACCATGCACTCACACCATTCACCCGCTCACTCTGCACTCACAGTGATCACTCTGCACTCACAATGCACCTGCGCTGTTCACCCTGTACCTCACCTGCAGTCACACGAGCACACTACTCACCCTGCACTCCTGTGACACTTTACTCACCTGCTCCCCTCACTGCTCAATCTGCAATCTCACTCAAACAAGCCCATCACTAACCATGCATTCATTCATCCCACTCTGCACTTACATCCGCACCCAAATTCATATGGTCACCTCACTCACCCTGCAGTCACTCCTCTTAACCTACTCACACACTGTCGCATCTCTCACCGTACACTTACATGGGCACTCCTGACACCCACACAGCAAATGAAATGTTTGTCAGAAAGGTGCTATAGAGAGATGAGGTGCTTTGTTGGAGAGTGGTAGTGAGGGAATTCATGGAGGAGGAGGAAATTGGGGAGGGGTGCCAAAAAAGACTGATGCACCGTGTGCGACCAGTGCTAGGGCCAGCCCTGGCTGAAAGTGTTAGCCCCCCCCGAAGTTCGGGTCTAGTTGCGCCCCTGGGGAGACCCCAGCCAAGGGTCTAGCTCGGATAGCCCATACATGAGCCGAACCCCCGAAAATATTTGCTATGTTAATCATACAACAAATTTGGCATAAAATATAACAGTCTCTTCAAAATTCAAAAAAGTGTATTTCTTTAACATGTGGAAGCTTTGACACTAATAGGGCACATTACAGCACTGCACTAAGTACTTTTGAAAACATTAGTTTTGTACAACTGGAATTCTGATCCAACATATTTGAAAGTGCTTTCACACGTTATAATGAAGAAAAAAGAGTATTACCAAAATAAATAATTTGCCTGATAAGTGATTACGCAATTTAAACAGAGAAGCCGCAATGTAGCCAGGTTACGGGTTTTACTTTATACAAATCAGCCAATAAATGGGTATCTATTTATCTTTCATTATGCTAAAGCTTTGTTTTTACCTCAGTGCACTTTTCAAAATATAGTGAAAACTGGCCCCAAATGTTACTGGAGCGCTTTACATGAGCTCCAGTTACATAACACAAGGTCATACGCATGTTTATAGACATGGGGATATTAAGTGATTTGCCCAGAATCACAGGATGTTGAGGCGACACCCTGTAGCATGAGAATGTTCATGTGAATGTTCTAAGGGAATATTGATGTTTTTATAGTCCATTGTAATGATTTGATTGCTGATTCGCGCAGGGGGCGAACGCTGGAAGAAGGTTTGAATGGCAAGAGTCAGTTGCAGTTCGACTTTCATGCCAGTGAGTCGCTACATGCCGTGAATGGATATGGAGGAAGAATAAAGGGACACTTTGAAAAGCGTATTCTGTGTGATCTTGACTCACTGTATTTAGCGACGATCGGGATCTTCACCCACCGGTCGTTCCCACGCAATTGGGCCACCATTCCTGTGGTGATTGCTGGTGAGCTGCGGACAGTTACAGGAGGGCAGGTGCACCGCGCAGCAGGGGTCAAAGGGATTCGGAGGAATTTCGTCTCACGCTTTCGGTGAGAAGTACAGCTTTTGGTGATCTGCTAAAAGGCACCCGACAGCACGCGGCTCCACTCGAACTGCTGCACATGGAGGATTACGGTGCGGAGACTCTGCATGCCAGCGCGTCAGCACTAAGACGCTGCGTGGGGCGGTTTACAAAACAGAGACTCTGCGTGTCAGCGTGTTTACACTGAAACACTACACAGCATGCACCAGAACATCTAGTGGACAGGCAAGGGGCATTCGGCGACACGGACACTTGTGCAGCACGTCAGAAGGAACGCTGCGTGGTACACACAAAGGCAGCTATTGACGCATCACAGCCCTATTGGCCTCGTTCAGGCAGGCACGCCCAACCGGAGTGACATCTTCTTGCGGTGCGTGTCACCCATTAGCTACGGGCGAAGAAGCACAGCACTGAGGGAGCGGTGAGTGCTACAGAGACGTTGTTTATCCTGCGGTAAGAATTACAGTGACAGTATTTAGCAATTGTGGGCATCAGCGTGTGAATGGTCTACACCACAAATTTGTGTCCACTTCAAGGTGTAATTTCTAGCTCTCAGCCTTACAATTTTCGAATTTAAAAAGGTTTCTGGCCTCTAAGTTTCTTTCATTTTTGTGATTCTGTATTTTATTCATAATTTGTAGGGCTATGGCAAAACCACACCAGATCACTCAGCCACCACCGTTCCTTAGTAAACCAGGTAAACCGGGTATGACATGGCCAGAATGGTTCAGGTTGTTTGAGAACCATTTGGTGGCCATTGATGCCATAAAATATGCACCAACAACAATTGATGGACAGAATGCAGAACATTGTCGTACATTCACCCCAGTACAGAGATCTGGGCCTAAATCCATCGTATTTTTGCTCACCATGCCATTCCAGTTTGGACCCAGCCATATGCAAATCAGTCTTGACCCAGCGCCCATTGGGAACAGTCCAGCCCGAACTGCCAGGCCAGGTCCTCCCTGGACTGGAAACAAGCATCCTAGGACCGGTTTCGGGCTTTCAGCCCTCATCAGCCAGGATAGCTTGACTCCAGTGGCATGGAGAGCACAGGACCCACGTCTGGGCATACCCGTCCCACTCGGATGAAGGGTGAAGGGTGACGCCCTGAAACCGGTCCCAGGATGCTTGTTTCCGTTCCAGGGAGGACCTGGCTTGGCAGTTCGGGCTGGACTGTCCCCATAAGGAACAGGGTCAAGACTGATTTGCATATGACTGGGTCCAAACTGGGGTGGTGTGGTGAGCAAAATAATGATGGATTAAACCCAGATCCTTGTGACTGGGGGTGAATGTTTGCATTGTCCAGCATTCCGTCCATCAATTGTTTCTTTTGCATAAAATATGCCCCAGCACGTAAATTTGACATGCTGTTTGGGAGTCTTGGTCAAGCAACGCAGCAGATTTTTGACAGTCTTCCACCGATACCTCCTCCTCAGGGTCAGTCTGGTTATAGACAGTGGAATGTGTATATGGAGGCGATTCCCAGGCTAAAAAAACAGTTTTCGGACACTCCTAACAATATGCTGGAATGATACAACTTTTATAAACACAATCAAATAGAGGATGAAAAGGTTGAGGAGTACATTTCAGCGTTAAGGGTGTTTGCAACTACATGTGGGTTTGGTCCTTTGTCGGATGATTACATTAGAGACCAGTTCGTATTTAACTGCTTTTCACGAAAAATCAAAGAAAGATTACCAAGCTGCAAAAATCTATCACTAACTGAAGTCATTGACTTGGCGTTAAGTATTGAAAGGTCAGCGATCTCGACAAAGGCTTGCAAACCGATACCGTCTCGGGTAGCAATGTGATTTCTTTACCTGATGATGATCAGGAGGAAAGGCTATGCATGGTTGGCACGAAATATAAACTGCCAAAATTTACACAAAAGAAAGCTTCCACCTTTTGTTACAGATGCAGGTCAAAGAGTCATCTAAGTAATTATACAGGTTGCATGGCCACAAACAAACGTTATTTGGGTTGTAAGAAATTGGGTCATTTTCAAAAGGTGTAATAAGAAAAAAGTAAGAGTGGGCAGTGTGGATGTAGATGTTGACATATGTTCTGAGTCACTCAACAACGTGGTTTTAACACTGGATTGTGACGTTGAGCCCATAGAAGTGAAAGGACCATTATGTGAAGCTACTATTGATAACACCGTGTTACAGGCCAGGGCGGATTCGGGGTCACCCATAACGATTCTCAGAGATACTACCTTTTATGAAAATTGGGGAAAATACTTTACTTTGCGTGAAGCAGATGTGAACCCTAAAGCATTTGGGGAAAAGAATATCGAAATGATTGGGTATTTTTTGGCCAATGTACAATGTTTGGGCAGAGAGACTTTTTTTTTTAGGTTATTTTTTTTAAAAACTTTATTTGTCATTTTCAAGAATACAAAAAAGTGCATTTAGAGTGCTTGCATTGTTACATAGGTGCATAGTACAATCACATTCACTTACCAATGAAGGCAGTTCTCATTATCCACAACAACAGGTTACTATTATGCAACATTTTTTACAGAAGCGCATTCAGCTCCATTGCCCACGTTTAAATTGCATTTACAATTTCAATCTTGTCTTGCCAGGAACGTTTTGTGTCCTTTTGTTTGTGTAGCATCTCCCTTATGGTTGATACCGCGCATCAGTTTATGAGGCTTCCCACACTGACCCTCCCTCAGTCTGCTCTCCTTGCTCCTGCCCGCAACCTTCTGAACATCTCTGGACAGAGAGACTAACACAAAGGTGTACGTAGCTGTCAAAGGGAAAAATATAATTGGGTGGAAAGACCTGGCGCGCATGGGCCTGTATCTGGTCCCTGGGGTTGATAACCCAATAAGAGTACGGGATGTTTCTTTTTGCAGTGTGGATGCAGTGGAGAATTTTATTAAGGAATTGTTATCTGATTATAAGCCAGTGTTCAGTGAGCAAATGGGGTGAGTGAAAGATGTGGAACATCGTATTAGATTGTTGCCTGACGCTCAACCGGTAGCGCACAAGGTACGGCTGGTGCCTATGAGTGTTAGGGAAGAATTGAAGACCACACTACAAGGATTGTGTTCCCAGGGGATTATACAGGCCACGGATCCATCGCAGTGGGTGGCACCCATTGTTGTGGCACGGAAAAAGTCAGGAGAGATCAGGCTTTGTGCGGATTTACTCGGCCTCAATAAAAAAATTGTCAAGACACAGAATGGGTAACCACTAACCTTAGAAGCCGGATACAGCGGGAGCGATGAAAGATGCCAGATAACCCTATCCCCTACATGGAATCACCTGCGAGCATTGTATATCCACCCCATAGGCAACACCACAGTAGGGGAAAGGGAAAAAAGGGATAAACGAAACAATAAAGGTACGGCTGCGAAAACACTCAATGGGAAATTGATCTGGAGTTGTAGACTTCACTCCTGCTGTAGCCCCGTGTTCCCTGTAAGTGAGACACAACACAACGCACATGTAATCACCACCATAAGTAACTATAAAATATAACTATATAATATGTGGATGCACTTACAGTTAATAATGCCGCACTTATCCTCATATGAAAAGGGCACAAAATTAAAAAATAAAGAAAAGAAATAAAGCAGCACTTCAATAACGGTTTCCAAGATGTTTGAACAATACGCGGCAAAGGCACTGCACTCATAACATCATGAAAGGAGAAACTGTTAATGTACTTAGCTTGGACGATACAATCCTCAAGTATCTGTGAAGATTTCCACATATGCCAAAGAGAAAAGGCTTTGTGAGATAACACACGGTTCCAGCGTGTTCTTGGCAAATTAACAAAAAAGAAAATGTATGCAAAATAATCCGAGCCACACAACGGCTCTTGAAGGGTAGAACACACAACCCCGTAGGTCACGAGAGAAAGAAATGTTTCGAGCCTACTGCGGCTCGTAACCGCGCTCCAGCGCAAGCAGAAAGGAAGTGGCTTCGGAACTCAGGGAAACTGTTTTGCGCTCCAGCGCGACTGAAGGAATTTGCTCGATGCAGTCCGAATTGCAGGGTAAACCCAGCAGAGAGAAGATGTGGGCTTGGAGTCTCCTGACCCCAGCTTGTAGCGAGACGAGTATGGAAACAAACTTTCCAGGTGAATGACTAATCACGTTTGACAAGCACCGGGTTGTCAGTCGGCGGTGCTTAAGTAGTGAGAGAGGTAGGACCGTGAATAACTCCCTTAGAATTATGGGAGATGTAGTTCTACGACTTGCACACTCCATACTTCCTCTTTCACTCAATCTGGTGTTTAATAATGTGTTTCCCACGCTATCTACGCCTAAACGTGACAAATATTGTCGTTGACTGCCACCCACTGCCTAGAATTTAAGAGCTATTGGCGAACCTTGGGGGAGCTAGGTGGTTTTCCCTGATCAACATAAGGTCGGCTTATCATCAGGTACCATTGACAAATGACTCTCAAGAGTTGCCGACTTTTGTAACCCCTTTTGGTGCTTATAAGTTTCTGAGACTACCGTTTGGTCTGGCTTCGGAGGCCAGCTTGTTTCAGAAACTTATGGACACATTATTTCAAGGCACTAAAGGGGTACAAGCATATTTGGATGACATTTTGATTTATGCACAGAGTTTGGAAAAGCACAACATGACATTAAGGGAAGTGCTATCCATTTTGAATGAATGAGGAATGACGGTGAGAGCTGATAAATGCAAGTTTGCTGTAAGAGAGTGGGAATATTTGGGGCACATGGTATCGGAGGCTGTCATAAAGCCAAAGTTCTCAGTTAATAGAGCAATAAGTAATGCTAAGGCATCCAAGTATAGGAATATCTCCGCTAGTTCCTGGGCTGGGCAGAGTACTATGCCAGATTTGTGGTCAATTATGCCCAAACAGAGGAGCCATATTACGTACATTACTAAGGAAAGGTCAAAAATGTAATTGGTCTGAGGAGCTAGAGATTGTGTTTTAGAGGGTGAAGGAGTTAATCATATCAGCTCAAGCTCTACATGCATTTCGTGAGGACTGCACATCAATCATAATTAGGGCTCCCGGTTTTATGGTATTTTTTTTTTTTACATTTCCATGTGTATTTATCCATATATATTTTTTGCCCATATTATTGGTATTTATCCATATTTATTGTGTTTTGCGAATATATGGAATCATAAAATGGTATAGTTCCACATTTATTTAACTGATAAACATGCACTCATACTTTGCTGCCTGTCGAGTTTTAGCAAATTAAGCAGCCAAATATAGCAAAACACTACACCTTCAGGTAAATATGAGCATTATAATACAAATATATGTAACCATACATCTGCATTTAGAGCAATCTCAACCTATTTGTAACTTCCCATGCTGCCTATCTGCTCAGCTGTTGTCCTAGAAATCACGAAAAACAGCATGGAGAGTCACCCACAAGAAGCACACTTTTCTGCATATTTCGCTTTTAAAAATAAATACAGACAGGAAACACTTTGTTTTCTGTCTGTAATTATCTGTAAAATCCTTAAAAACGGAAAACCGTGAGCCTTAATCATAACAGTGGATGCAAGTGTGCGAGGTTTGGGGGCGGTACTCAGTCAGATGGTGGAAAGTAGAGAACAGACTGTGGCACTTGCATCAAGGTCACTGAAGCAGTTTGAATGCCAGTATAGTATAATAGAGAGGGAGGCACTTGCTTGTGTGTGGGCGGTGCAAAAGTTTAAAATGTATATTTGGGGTCACAGGTTCGAACTATATAGTGACCACAAGGCTCTAGCTTTTAGTTTTAGTAGTGAACAGCAATAGCATTCTGCCAGGCTCACCAGACTAGTGTCTAAGTTACAAGAATATAATCTCGAGATCAAGCACATTGCAGGAGGTAAACATTTCTGAGCTGATTGTTTGTCCAGAATGCTGATGGAGAAGGATGATGAAGAGGATCCTCTAGAGGATGATGTAATGTGTGGCAATTGTGGATGCAGTAGCAGAATGTGGGTCTGGTATATCAGAAAGTGATTGGAGGGAGGCTGGCAGAAAAGATTTTAAATTGATTAAAGTGATTGAGTACACTACCCATAAGTGGCCAGAGACGAGATGTTTAAGCAGTGACTTGAAAATTTTTGCACAAATAGCTGAGGAGTTATCTGTGAAAAACAACTTGGTAATGCGGGGTGATCGGTTCATCTCTTCTTCTGATTTGCGTGACGCAATCATAAGGGAAGCACATCAAGGACACCTGGGGTTTACAAAGACTAGTATGAAAGTGAAGCAACACTATTGGTGGCCTGCTATTGATAATCAAATTAAAATGATGATTGATAAGTGCATGGAATGTTTAATGTAGGATAAACACTGGAAGACTATACAGACGCCATTGCACCCAACTCATTTTCCAAGTGCGGCAAGGAAAAAATTGTTTTGGCTTTCTCTGGGCCATATACAGTTTTACCAACAGAGATGAAATACTTGATATTAGCTGTAGATTATTTCTCGAATTGGTTGTATTATAAATTTGTGGAGTCACCAGATACGGATAATACTATTGAGTTCTTAAAAAAAAATGTTTAATGGAGGGTGCGCCTAAAGTTATAGTCACTGATAATGGGACTCATTTTGTGTCAGAAAAGATGTGCAAATTCATGACTATGCTGGATATAAAGCATCTCAAAGTAGCATTGTACTCGCCTAGTTCGAATGGCTTAGTGAAGTGGGGCAATAAAGTGATGAAAGGGTGTATACAAACTGCCATCGCGTCTGGTCTGGATGTAGGGGAGTTAATTGAGCAGAAGGTGTGGAATTATAACACGTCGCCACACTTCACCACGGGGGCTACTCCGTTTGCTCTGTTAAGGGGTAGGGAGGTGCACACACCTTTATTCCCATCATGGTTAGGTGAAATGAAAACAGTGAATGTAGATAATAAGTCAAGGTATGAAAGTGTATCATCTAAAGTGGTTGTGAAGCAAATCGCTATGAAAAATTATTTTGACAAGAAGTGTTATGTTGTGGGCAAGGACGTTTCTTTGGGGGACTGGGTTTTAATTAGGAAACCTCTAAAGGTAAAAAAAAGTGAGTCTAAGTTTTCAGGCCCAGTGCAAGCAAGTAAAGTTAGTAGAGGAGCAGCTTTTGTTCTTGGTAAAGGTTGAGGGAACAAGAGACAGCTGGTGAAGGTGACACTGGATCAAGCTGATATTATAAAATAGAGGAAGTGTGGTTCGGAGGATTAGGATTGGACAAGCAGAACTGTGGCAGATAGAGGTTTGGAAGAAGTGGATCGGTTGAATGCTCCAAGTTCTAGTGGGTCTGGTTCAGGGTCCTCTGGCATAAGAGAGGAGACTAGTCACCGAGTCCGAAAAATTCCCAAATGGTTCAATGCCTTTGTTAAGTATTAAGTGTCCATTTACAGGATTTAGGGGTTGTGTATTAGAATTGGTTTTTAAAGTGAGTTATTTTCGTTTATTTTTTTTGGGGGGGGGGGTTTAAAAAATATATATATATGGGGGGAGGTGATGTAGCATGAGAATGTTCTTAGGGAATATTGACGTTTGTATATTCCATTGTAATGATTTGATTGCTGACTCGCACAGGGGGCGAACGCTGGAAGAAGGTTCAAATGGCAAGAGTCAGTTGAGGTTCAACCTTCATGCCAGTGAGTCGCTACATGCCGTGGGTGAATCTGGAGGAAGAATAAAAGGGCACTTTGAAAAACATATTCTGCGTGATCTTGACTTACTGCACACCGAGACTCAACCCTGGCTTCCCACTGCCACAATCGGCAGCTCTGGCTGTAATGCCATATCATGGATAGAGGAAGGCATGCAGAAGTCACATGAAATATTGGCTTGTATGGGCTCGAGGTTCCAACAGGCCCTTGAGCTGAGCCAGAGCCAGGCTTCAGGCTCGAGCCTGGCTCGAGCTTTCAGTGGCTCTCCCACAACGACATTGTAATACTGTTTTATTGTAGTGATCACATTTTTAAACCCAAAAATGATGATGGGCTACGGTCATAGTCGTGGAATCCGGTATATTTAACCTTCTGAAACAATAAGCTAAAAAGAGAAAAACATAAAATAGCAGATAAAAAGTATGCGTTATCAATCTATAGCAGTGGTTCACAAAAGGTTCAACTGCTCCGCCTTTAAGGAAATCTGCAAGGAAAGCGGTTCAGGTGCTAGAAACCATTAAGAGCTGCGACTACTTGAGTATTCGTTTTACCAACAAACTGAATTGGCGTGACCATATTGAAAAGGCAACCAATACCTTGCAGCGCCAAGCAAATGACATCCTGCGAATTAAATATAAAATCGTCTGTCATGCCCTGAATGTCATCTTACAAGTTTATAAGCAAAAGCAGTAGCAGAAGCAGTATACATCACAGAGCTCTGGGGATACAATGACAGCAATCAATTGCAAAAAATATAAAATTCTTTCCTGAAATTCCTTTTTAACGTGGGTCCAGGCATTCCACTTCTTCCATTATATCTAGAATGGGGTTTGGTGCCTATCTCAGACACTATTGCCCTAGCAGCTGTCATGTACTGGCTATGTTTATATTGTAACAGCCATGGGGCGTTAAATGTGAAAGTGGTTACGGAAGCATTGACACCAGACAACTTCCAGCATAACCCCATGCTATGTTAAGAGATGCCTGAATGAACTCCGACTTCATTATCTTTGGTCCAACACAACCCTTATAGATCACGCTACAGTTGGCTTGGTAAAAGACACCTGTATGAGTTGGAAATTGAAGTTCCGCAATGGATAGGCCCATTCCTCACACTTGACTGTTAATTACTTGCAAGTAAAACATACATTGGATATGGAAAAATATCTAAACGAAATTTCCCCTGATGCATGCCATCCTTTGTATTTAAAGTTCCGCTTGGGCACTTTGCCTACCAGAGTATATTTGGCTACGTTTGCGACTATCCGATTTGGGGCCGATCACTGTGATTGTAAGTTTGGAGGACAGGAGTACATTAACACACCTTTTGCTGTTTTGTACATAAAAAGAAGTATTTACACTCCTAATGGCTTATACCACTGTTTAAGCAGTTCTCAACTGTAACTTGCACTAAAACACTTCCACTTTGCTATAGAACGATAGTCTAGCGATTTATATGGAGTGGCCAGTTATATTCTAGCTGCCTGGACAGTTAAGAGAAGACACTGGATAGCCCAGCCCATGTTAACGATTAATTTTGTTGGAATATTTCGGTATAATTGTCAATGTTGTTGATTTGTATTTGGAATAACGAAGCATCAGGATGATTGTCCCATAGACTATAAGAGTGTGCAATTAGAGCAGTGTGATCTGTCACCTAACCAATGGTAACTTTGTCTCTTTGTGGTTTAAAGACTTTTACGGAGTAGAATGTGTAGTGCAAAACCAAACTATGGAAACTGGGGATATTAATCCCTTCAGTGCGGTGTCGGTCAATGGCTGACACCCGCACACCCCCACAAACGCACACCCTCCCCAGTGCAGGTGTTGACACCGGGGAGGGATGTAATAGATCCTCCAGTGTGAGCACTAGAGGATTCTATTATTTAAAGAAAAGGGCTGGGGTGACACGGAATTGCTTCCGCATAAACCCTCGCCGCCCCACCACCCGTCAGCGTGCAGTGAGGCATGCTGACTTCACGGTTTCCCCAACAGAGCCGGAGGAAGGAGCAGATAAGCGCTCTCTACACTCCGGTGGGCAAAAAGAGCAGAAAATGGCCTCCTCAGGTTTCAGAGAGGCTTAGTTTGAAAGGGGAGAGTCTCCCCTTTCAAACAAGGCCTTCCTGAAACTGTTTCCTAACTGTGGATCGCGGTTGTGCTGGGAATCCACGATCAGGAAGCCACTAGATCACCAGAGATCTTTGTTGGGGGTGGGGGGTTTGACCCACGTGGTAACAAGTCGACTCCCCCCCCCCTCCCGGGGGCACACATTTAAAAAAAGAATGCTGTTTTGCTCCCCCAGGGAAATGTATATATATTTTTTATAAATATAAAAGGAAATCGTCATGGGGCGACCCCTTCCCTCCCCTGGGGAGTATTAAAAAAAAATATATATATATATATATATATATATATATATATATATATATATCTCCCCAAAGAAGTCGATTGACAAATGCTCTCAGGAACCACAGACTCACGGAAATCAGGTGTTTAATCAAAACAACGCGTTTCAGCCTCACAGAAGCCTTGTTCACGTATATACGTGAACAAGGCTTCTTGTGAGGCTGAAACGCGTTGTTTTGATTAAACACCCTTGGATTTTCCGTGAGTCTGTGGTTCCTGAGAGCATTTGTCAATCGACTTCTTTGGGATTTAAGTTAACCGGCACGCTCCGCCGGTGTATTTGCCACCTCCCACGGGCCCCCAGCAGTCGGTAGGAGCTTACTGTGGATATATATATATATATATATATATATATATATATATATATATAGCTATTGAGCATTAGAGAACAAAAACGTTTTTGAGTAAAAGAATGAGCAAACAATATAAATTATAAAAAGAAAAAAAGGAATCAGAACAAAAATTTCAAAAAACAAAAAAAGTTTATGTTTGCCTTAAACATAGGAGGAATTGTAATGATTCTTTGGCAATTGTTCGCACTGTAACCCTCTTGGCTTTGAAGTATGTCTTCTATGTCTGTGGCATCATGTGATCAACTGCTCTCAACAAAGAACAGAGAGCAATGGTGCTCAGTGTGTGAGCAAGGCAGGAGATTCTGCCGAAACGCGTAACAGCCTGCAATAAATAAATAGAGTGCGGAACAAGAAGATACGATGCAATCAAATCAATGAAATATGCAGCAAAAAATACTTAACAATGGGGGCCGCATGCAGCAATCAAGGACCAGGCGATACCTCCAATTCAGATTTAAGTTCGGCAATGGAGAGTGAAGTGGAAGGTGAAAACATTCGAGCCACCACTAATGCAGCCCGTCAGGCTTTATCCCCCGCAGAGGAGTTGAATTTTTTAGCGGAGGAGCGGAGACAAACCCTACGACCGAGACCTCAAAAGAAACCAACAGGAAGAGGCGAAACTATCGGCGCCGGCAGAGGCGAAACTATCGGCGCCGGCAGAGGCGAAAAGCCAGAAGACAGGCCGGCCATGAACAGCAAAAAACGAGGGAGAGGTTGGTGGAACCGCAGATAAATCAAGATGAAGAAATAGAAAGAACAGTAATCAATTTAACAGAAACTGTTCTTAATAAAGCCGAAAAACAAATCTTGGCCCTTGGACTTTCTTACTGTCCAGAATCCAATTTTGACTACGCCAATACGAGAATGGACATATATAAATTTGTTCGTAAATTGAAACTCCAAAAATATCATGCACTATTGAATTTGAAGTCAAAAACGGATACTAACACTCAGATTGAAATTGACACAGATGGCCCTTTAAAATCAACTACTACGGCTGAATTTTCCCTTTTGGAGACTCTTAGTGAATTGCAACTAGAAAATGAATGTTCTGACAGTCATCAAGTTTCGCCCACACTCAACCCTGAAATATCCCAAACTTTTGGATCCTTTAAGAAAAAGACGCCTTTTAAAAAAAAGTCAACTTTTACCCCTATATCCCCAAGAGATGGCATCGATATTTTCAGTGAGAATGTCGTTAATGAAATTAAAAAATGGAACCATAAAATTTTAAATACCAAACGGACAATAAACATCAGAAATAAGCAATATTATTCGCTTATAAATAAACTGCAAAAAGACAACAAAAACATTGTAATTAGAAATTCAGATAAAGGAGGTAATGTGGTGTTATGGCCCGAAAAGATTATCTGGAGGAGGCGATGTCTCAATTGAACGATCGAGCATGCTACAGGATCAGCAATGTATTGACTTTAAAGGAAATGACTAGTGACTTTTATGGGAAATTGGTGGCGTGGAAAAGCGCGGGACTTTTAACTATGGACGAATATCAGTTCATTAGGAGAGATCATCCAACTGTTCCAAACATCTATTTTATCCCTAAAATTCACAAAAATGCACTGAAGCCTCCCGGAAGGCCAATCATCTCGGCACAATCTAGCCAACTGGAAAATGCGTCCAAATACATTGATTATTTTTTACAAGATGGGGTCCAACAACTATCCTCGTATATAAGGGACACAAGTGATTTTATTTCCAAATTGAAAGATTTTAGATTGAACAGTAACTACATGCTTTTAACTTTGGATGTTGTTTCCTTATATACCTGTATCAATCACAAAGATGGATTACGTGCAATTGAATATTTTCTGGGAAAAAACAAGGCAACGTGGCCCCAACACAATGTGATGTTAGTAAACATGATAAGCTTTTGCCTACACAATAATATATTCATGTTTGACAAGACCTATTATCAACAGAGAGCAATGGTGCTCAGTGTGTGAGCAAGGCAGGAGATACTGCCGAAACGCGTAACAGCCTGCAATAAATAAATAGAGTGCGGAACCTATGACCGAGTCTGCAGTGTCGATGTCCCGTTTTATTGGGGAACTGGAGATTGGAGTTTATGTGTAGCCGCCGAGTGCGGCCACTTCGACACGCCCTCATTCATGCGCTTCATGAAGATCGGCAGACCTTTGGAATATATGCGGCGCTTAACGTGAAGCCCCACCCCGAGGAAAAACACGAGAACTGGATCAGGGCTGCGAGCGGTGGAGAGCCCCTGTGAACGGAGCGTCAGAGGACGCCTGCCAGCAGGCAAGCCCTCCCTGGTCCAGCGGGAAGTGTGATTGGTATCGGGGAGAGGTGCCGGGAAACGTAACTGGTGTGGCTCGGTCCACACTACGAATGCTGTAAAATTGAGCAAAGAGAATATACCTCGGCAGTGGAGGCAATGGAGAATTGGCTGAAAGAGAGGCAGGAGGCAGCTGATGTGCTATTTGATGAAAATGCAGGGAGTGCGAGTGGATCAGATCGAGCTGTGACGACAAACGCAGCACCACCAGAAAATAATCTGCCAATTAAAAAGTGTAGATTGGAGAAATTAAGGAAAATGGAAGTTTCCAAATGGTGGGAATGCAAATCTTTGGATAGATATCTAGAAGTGGGGAGAGTACCTCGAGGTCTACGGATATTGATCGCCCCCACGTTTGAAAATCCAGACCCCGAAATGCTGCAGGAGTGGGCTAACAACAGTGCAGAATCATCTCGCAATATGATGAGGATATTAATAAAATATGCTAAACGGGACAGAGATAAAATCCTGGATGAAATTAAACTGCTACAATAGGAGATCAATAATTTAGCCAAACTTGATACAGTGTCAAAATTCAATAACGAGTTGGAAGCCAAATTGAAAAAACATGAACAGGTGATTAAAGAGAGAAAGGCAACCAAATTCACAAGAGATAGAGTGGACTACCAAAGAGGCCAAATCTATACGTTTGCGCGACGATTTGATAATCTACGACAACAAAAATTGTCGGACAATGCGGGTCCTGGAACAAAAGATCACGCTATGAGAACAGTGACAGAGACCAGCTCTGAGTTTAGCTCGGAGTTAGACACAGACCAGGAGGACAGATCTGGGCAGCAATGTAAGAATGGAAATCAGCAAGAACCACCTTCAGTAGTTGAGGAGATGCGTTTTTTAGGTCTGGACAGGACAATGAATATCAGATAGAGACCTCAAAGAAAAGGAAAGGGCAATCGAGGCAACGAAAAAGAAGGGGGAGGAGGCAAGGAACTCCGCTCAGGAGCCAAGACCAAAGAAACCAGTGATGGAGTGAGGTTTGCAAAAATACATCCTCATGAAATTAAGTAACCCCATAATAATGTATTGACTGCATGGAATAATCAACCCTCTGTACACACACACACATGGGGCAAAACGCATTTTACCTAATATACTAAACCATGATGGCATGAGCACGTATTAACTGTTTGCGCTTTGAAAAATCGTACTAATGCATGTTTATGCTATGTTGTACATTGCACATTTTGCATGTTGTGCGCGAATAATGAAAAAGCTGCTTAAATTAATAGCTTTCGCTAGGAAATAATTGATACAGGGTATTAGTATGGTGGGAGGTAAACATAATGGGTTTTATTTTATGAATTAATATTCTTTTGTGTTTATTTACTTTAGTACAAGATTGGGCCTGCATGAAAATAGCCTCTTGTCCGAACCAGCATGTGGTTGTCTTGGTCTGTACGAAAGACGCATGCGCCGAATGCTCCGCCTGCTTACGAGCTGCAGAGTGCACCAGCTGATGTAATTCGTGTGAAGGCCATGTTGACCTGTGTCCTATTGTTTATGTGCCAAGATGCGACAGCGACTGTGGGAACTGCCATCGCTACGTGCAATTTGAATTTGAAACGAATGTCATAATACGAGAATGTTGCAAAATGTATAACTATTGATATTAGTCGTATACGAATGTATTTATCCTTAATACTTCCTTTGTTAAAACCGGTATGGGATGGATTTGCGATGAGAACCTGATGAGGAGATCCTAACATGACCCGTGTCAACCAATCACAGGCCGAGTTTCTACTGACACTGCAACATTGTAAGATAGTGAGCTAGGGATTAGGGTATAATTGATATCCCAATTGGGGGGGTGTCAGAACTTCGAGAGAGAGAACATAGAGAACATCTAGAACATCGAGAGAGAGAGAGATTATCGAGAGCATCGAGACACAGAGATCGAGAGAGAGAGCACCAAGACAGAGAGAGCGGACCAGCACAGAGTCAGAGAGCACCTTAGGTACGAGAATGTTGCGGGAGTGCTTGGGAGGAGACTGCGTCCGAGGAGAACTAGATCAAAGGTAGATAGATTGGGAGATTATCTTTTTGTCTGCCAGTTTATTGTAAGATTTAGCTGTATCTGTCCTGTTAACTTTGTCCTCTGAGCCTATCTCTGGGGACCCCTTGCCACAACCTTGGCCAAGGAAGGGGTTTTCCTGATTCTTTGGTGGGTATCACCCTCCTTAAATGCTTTAATTTCGCAATAATTTTCTGCAAAGTATTTATGCTGTACCTTCTCTCCCCTATTCCTACGCACGCTTTGATGTCGATGCAAATGATTCATTTTGATTACATTGCTTGATAAATTGTTCTCTTATATGTGGTCTTGTGTGTGCACTGATAATCTGAATTATGAGCATTTTAATTTTTAATGAGATAAAATTATTAACCTGATAAACGACTCTATGGTTATTTAGTTAAAGTGTTAACTGTTTAGATAATCATAGTCACCATCAACTCGTCAACTAATGGTCCATCGACCAAAAGAAGACAGTTGAAATTAAGAATAGCTAAGAATATATAAATGTGTTATTAATGTGAAATATAGTACTGTACATATACAAAACTGACAAATTAAACCCCCTAAATCCAGCGCCCGTCTTCAGGGATCATTTATGGGTAATGTGTGATGGGCCCCGTTGTTTGGTAAATGGTTTATGTATGACGAGTTTCCTGGTCCCTGATTCATGAATTAGGGGTTGCGCTGGATCAGTTTT
The DNA here is from genome assembly GCA_963921515.1 of Calotriton arnoldi. Taxonomy (NCBI): domain Eukaryota; kingdom Metazoa; phylum Chordata; class Amphibia; order Caudata; family Salamandridae; genus Calotriton; species Calotriton arnoldi. The sequence goes on from CAWUFW010001595.1 coordinate 2,490,856, forward strand.
TCTGGTAGCAGAATGATGGTTATTATTGATTAGTTTGGTGATTTATTGTTTATTGATTATTTGTTATTTGCTTAACATTCTATGTAAAGTGAGTTAGTGTCGCGTTTCTATGTAGTTTTTGGAACACAGCTACAGAAAGGTATCTGGGAAGCCGGCAATAAAAGTTAGCCTGAAATAAGGCAGAAGAAAAGTGTGAGAAGTGAAATCACACGGAAATAGGTGCATTGTCTGTTTAATTAGTGGTAACACCTATGTGTTATCATAGGGACTATTTCGTGTGTATGTAGAAAAAGAGGGAAATAGCGAAGGGTCCACCTGTGAAACTTTGGCCTTATCCCCAGAAGAGTAGCAAGACCTCCTTTTCAACCAAAGGTCCTCTTGTGAAATTTTGGCCTTATCCCTAAAGAAGTAACAGGTCCTCCCCTAGCTTGAATGAAGGGAAGGATAGCGGAATTGTTATACTTGCCCATATTGAAAGGAACATTCTTTAAAGTGAAAAACTATCTCTTTATTTAGTAAACGGACAATGTGGTATTGTTTTATATTGTGACTAATAAGTTATTGTAAAGAAAAAGAACTTAGAAAAGTGCCGATAATTTTTGTAAAGGGAGGGTCAGCAGTAAGAGGAGAGGCTGACGTCACAAAAAGCAGCGCTGGCATTGGTCAGACTGCGGAGGCAAGGTAAGCTCAGATTGGCTGGTTGGTGTGAGCCGCGCTGGCATTGGACAGAATAGCAGAGACGCAGAAAGCTCCGATTGGAGAGTTAGAGTGTGTCGCGCTGACATTGGTCAGGTGCCTAGGGAAGCAAAGGAATTCAATTGGTGAATTATAAGCGGATTGTGTTGACAAAGATTTGGATTTGAGTAAAATTGTTGATAACTAGTAAAAATTTATTTCAAACAAGCAAGACAGGAGAAATTGACTTTGTTTGGCAAAATTAAAAGGTTCTTTAAAAAAGACAAACCCGTAATAACGAGAGAAGGAGTTCCTATCCCTCCACCGAAGTCACCAGCGTCTTACATGATGTTGAAGTATGGTTATCACACTTGCATTTGGTTAGAAAATTGGGTAGAATATACAAAGAATGATGGTGTGCTAGCTTTTCCAGAGCATGGTTCTATTAATTTGGCAGTTTTGCGCAATTTGAGAGACAAGATGATGACATTAGATCCAAGACCCAGACCCACACAGTTTGAAGCATTAGTAGAATGGGAAGATGAAATGTATTAAAGGGAAAGACATAGAGGTAGCAGAAGTAATAGATTTATGTTTGGAAGATTTCATGATGAAAGGCATGAGGACAGAATGAAGAGATGGAGAAATGGAGATATAACTGAAGGATTGTATCCAGTTTTAACTGTAGGAGGGACTGCAGGAAGTAAATGCAAGGAGAAAAGGAAACATTTAGAGCCATTAGGTTATGGATATAACCCGAATGAATCTGATGACGAGCTACTGGATGATATGTTAGTTAAAAGACCACCCCTTTATCAGGAAAATCCGGCGATGGTGACACCAAATGCACCGTCAATGGAAACCCCAATGACACCTCAAACGACCCTAGTTCCAACTGTAAGCAATGTAGTGCAGGAAGAAGAAGCAGAATTGGCAATAAAAACCAAAGAATTAGTTGAAAAATTAAATCAGATGAATATGAAGATAGATGCAATAACTGTGCCAGTAACTATAGGTCCGGCAATACCCGTATTTGAAAATGGACGTATCCATGAGCCTTCCTTGACTATCCCACTAAATTCTGCCGTAACATCAGCTAGCAGTAGAATTAACACCGTAAGTGTTCAAAGTGAACAGCCCACTACCGCCACTAGGTCAACACCTCCAGCTAATTTAACAGTAAATGAAACACCTAGAGGAGTAATGCAGTTACATCCTAAAAGAATAGAGCTGGAGGAAAATCCAAGAAGTGAGGCTTCAATAGGTCCGACACCTGAAGAGTTAGATGATTGGGTGAAAGGGTTACATAGGAGAAAAACACAGCCACAACCTATAGATGTGTGTAAGTTGAGAGTAGATCTGGAAGAGATGATCCTTGGGGCCATAAGTCCAGACAGGCTAAAGACTTATCAGGATGAGGAACTGATGTATCTGTGTAAGAGTATTACTTGGAAAGCGAGAAATCTGCATGAGAGGTTAGCAGAAGCTGCTGATGAATTAGGAGTAGACATAGGGAGATCAAAAGTGTTGCAGAAGACATATAGAGTGGATATTACTGAAAAGGATATAGAAAATATGAACACATCTGGTAGACGATTGCAGATAAAAGAGTTAATGGTTGTTTTGAGAAAATGGGGAGACGTGGAGAGATGGAAGGGTAGATGGATGAGGAAGAAAGAAGAAACAGCTGCTAGAGAAATATATTTACATCCAGTAAGAGAAGCAGAAAATGTAGCTCTTGAATGTCCCATGAGAGAAGTTCCAGGAGGAGGTTACGTGCATGTTCCGTTGTCTAGACAGGATATATGAGTTTCCCAGATTGAGAGAAAAGCCAGTGGAATGGTCCAAACAAGTTGAGAGGTTTGTGAAAGTCTCAAAAGCGTTGCTGAAAGATTTAGATGGATTGTTTGAAATTGTTGTTCCTGCAGATTTATGGACAGAATGTAAAATTACAGTTGATTGGCCAAAAGAAGAATATCCCAGAGATCCTAAAACAGGAGCACCTTCTGATGAGGTGATGAAAAAGTACAATCAGGTGATTACTTTCTTGAAAAGTAAGATTTCCCCTAAGGAAACTGATTGGGTAAAAATAGATAGAACCACCCAAGAGCCGAAAGAATCTGTGCATGCTATTATGAGAGATTATTACAGGTTTTCAAGCAGTATAGTGGTTTTGAGAAAATTGGAGACAAAGATATGGGTCATTTTGTGTATAGATTTGTGTATGGATTGAGACCTGAAATTAGTCAGATGATTCAGCAACACATGTTGTGTTAGCAAGCTAAGACGATTGACGAGATCTTAAGGTATGCGAAGTACTGTAGCGATGATATTGAGTCCCGCCATCGCAAATTAAAAGAAAAAATGATGTGGGCGCAAGTAAAGGTAGCAGCGCAGCAGGAAGCCCAGTTGAATTCTCAACCCATAGACCAGATGGAAGGAGTTAGTCAGAATGCTCAAAGACCCAGTGGAGGTAGAGGTAGGGGACAAATGAGCAGGGAAGAGGCGAAAAAGAAATTTCCTTGTCATGCGGGCGGAAAGTATGGACACTGGAAGAATGAGTGTAGATCAGTGCAGAGAACTAATGGAGGAAATCAAATTTTAACCCCACAGGTGCAGAGTGAGGTAGGTGTGCAACAGCCACCGCAGCAGCAGGTAGTTACTACCCAGTATCAGGTCCCGCAACCACCTTTGCCACACAATGTAAATGCTCAAAGATACAGTGCGGATACAGGGTTCCATGGAGGAGACCAGTTTGGTAAAAATACTAACACGAATGTGATTCCCCAATTTTGGATGCAATGTGATGGAAGTGATGTTGAGTCAAATCAATGAGGCTGCCTGAGGGGGGAGGAAGAGTGCGTGCTTGGCGCTACTCTAGAGGTAGATCAGTCAGGTCCATTTGTTGACGGAAAAGTGGAAGGTAATGATATCACCTTTCTTGTGGACACTGGTGCTACCCGCTCTACTGTGAGAGCAGCAGAAATTCCAAACCTACCCCTCTCGGGAGAAACTATCCAAGTAGTAGGAGTCTCAAATAAACAGATTAGTACTCTAGTTGCTAAACCAATCGAAGTGCATATTGGTCCATTTAAAGACATGCATCGGTTCGCAGTGTGTGACTCGAGTCCGGTATATTTGTTAGGGAGAGACTTGCTATGCAAAATGAACTGCACTATTTACTGCACACCGGATGGTATTTCATTCCAGACACCTGATGAGGATGTCGCCCTTAAAATGGTGCTAGCAAAGCAAGGGACAGAAGTGAACGAGTTATTTTCGCTTCTTACAGATAAAAGTGTGCCTGAAGAATTGATGAAGATGTGAATTCAGATGTGTGGGATTTCACAGGACAAGAGATTGGGTTAATGAGAAAAGTAGACCAGATTAAAATTACAGTGAAAAATGATGCTAACTATCCAAATACACCACAGTATAAAATGAAGCCAGAAGTAATAGCAGGAACAGCTCCTGTAATTGATCAAATGATCGAACAAGGAATTTTAAAAGAAATAATGAGCAGTCCTTGTAATTCACCTATTATGGGACTGAAAAAGCCAAACGGAACCTATAGAATAGTGCAAGATTTAAGAAAGGTGAACAAAATGTTGTGCCATGTTGCCCAGTTGTGCCAAATCCAGCAGTGATTCTCTATCAAATCCCACATGATGCGGAATGGTATACAGTGATTTATTTGTGTCATGCATTCTTTTCGATTCCCTTGCATCCGGATAGCCAGTATTTATTTGCTTTCCGGTTCGGAGACCGTGTTTTGGCATGGTCCCGAGTTCCTCAAGGGTACACTGAGAGTCCTTCAATCTTTAACCAGATCTTGAAAAAGTGTCTGAAGATTTGAGAATGTCTGAAGGGTCGGTTCTGGTTCAGTATATTGATAACCTACTGGTGGCATCAAAGACTCGAGAGGTCTGTATTGCAGATACTATTGCCTTACTGAACCATTTGGCAGAAGGTGGACAAAGTGTCCCCTGCAAAATTACAATTCTGTCAGCGAGAAGTCCAATACTTAGGTCACAAGATTGAGAAGGGAGTCAGAAAGGTAACATCAGAGCGTATCCGTGTGATCAAAGACATGAAACCCCCCACAACTCAGAGAGAAGTGCGAATGTTCTTGGGAGTGGTTGGATATTGTAGACAGTGGATCAGTGGCTTTTCACTGATTGCAAAACCTCTGCAAAGGTTGACAAGGAATGATGTGAAAGACCCAATAAAATTGGATGAAGAGAGCATGGAAGCTTTTGTTAAATTGAAAGACAGTCTGTGTCAAGCACCTGCATTAGGGATGCCTGATTATTCAAAAGATTTTGCATTGTATTGCAGTGAAAGAGATGGGTGTGCGCTTGCAGTTTTAACTCAGAGACATGGAATGGCGAGACGTCCTGTGGCTTATTTTCCTGCTACTTTAGATTCAGTAGCTGCCGCATTACCTGGATGTTTGAAAGCAGTAGCTGCTACATGTGTGAGTCTGGAACAGAGTGAAGGAATCATAATGGGTCATCCTGTGAGAGTGTATGTGCCACATTCAGTTGAGATCCTTTTAACAAGAACACAGACTCAGCACCTCACCTATAGTCGGCTGACTAGGTATGAGAGAGTGATTCTGGGTGCAGAAAATGTAACAATAGTGAGATGTACAAATGTGAATCCTTCCACTTTATTGCCAAATGCTTGGGATGAAGAAGTGAGGGATGAAGCAGAACATGATTGTTTGAATGTGACTGAATTTTGCACCAAGCCCCGTCCTGATATTAAGGATGTTCCTCTTGAAGAATCTGATTGTGTGATGTTTGTTGATGGTTCATGTTTACGAACTGAAACAGGTGTGTTGAGTTCTGCCTATGCCGTCTGTACTGTAGCGGCAATCCTGGAAGCATCCTGTCTAAAAGGGGTAAAATCTGCACAAGTCGCTGAATTGGTGGCTCTAATTCGAGCCTGTAAATTGGGAAGAAGTCAGAAAGTGACTATAATTACAGATAGCCAATATGGCTTTGGCATTGTGCATGACTTTGGAGAACTATGGATGCAGAGGGAATTCCTGACCTCTTCGGGGTCCCCCATCAGGAATAGTCAATTTGTAAAGGAATTGCTTGAAACATTACAATTGCCAAAACGAATTGCAGTGGTCAAATGTGCCGCACATAAGTCAGGAGATGATTATGTGACTCAAGGCAACAGATTTGCTGACCAAGAAGCACAATATTGTGCAAAGAATCAGACTTCCATAAATCGGGGAAAAACAAAAGAAAATACGGCTTGTCAGCTTATGTTTACTAACACCATTGAAACATGGGATGAAGTGAGACAATTGCAGGAAGAGGCAGGTGAAGAAGAGAAACAGGAATTGGAAAAGGCAGGATGTAGGAGACGAGCAGATGATGATGTATAGGTGTACATGGATGGGAGACCAGTTTTGCTAGATAGTTTACTTTCTCACATGGCAAGGATGTATCACGGAATGACACACATCGGCCGAGGCACTATGGTCAGATCATTCAAACAAACGTGGTTTAATACCACGTTTAGGACCATTGCAGAAAGTCTCTGCCAAAGATGCCTGACGTGTCAACAGCAAAACCCAGGAAGAAAAACAGTAGTTAGTCTGGGAACAATAGGGAGAGCAGGAGGTCCTTTTACCAGACTACAACTCGATTTTATTGAGTTGCCCCCGTGTAACAAGCTCAAGTATGTGTTAGTCATTGTGTGTTTGTTTTCCCTTTGGGTGGAAGCCTATCCCACAAGGAGGAATGATAGTTTGACAGTGGCAAAACTTCTGTTGAGGGAATACATTCCTAGATATGGTTTTCCAGTCACTATGGAAACAGATAGAGGAACACACTTCACTAGTGAAACAATCAAACTGATTTGTGAGGCATTCAGCATTCAACCAAAACTTCATTGTGCCGATCGTACAGAGGCTTCTGGAATAGTAGAGCAGATAAATGGCACAATCAAGAACAGGTTAGGAAAAGTGTGTAAATCCACAGCACTGAATTGGCCTGATGCTTTACCCCTAGTTTTGATGAGTCTCAGAAGCATTCCTGACAAAAAGACAGGATTGAGCCCTCATGAGAGCTTGATGGGAAGAGCAATGAGACAAGCATTTATACCTGCCAACAAATTGATAAATATATCTGATGATCTCATCCTTGACTATTGCAAAGGGTTAGCTGATGTGGTACGTTCTGTGTTTCATCAGGTTGGAGCAGACGCGACCACAACCCAGCAGACTCAAGCACATGACCTGAGCCCTGGTGAGTGGGTTCACGTGAAAAGTTATAGACGGTAAACTTGCCTAGAGCCCCGCTGGGAACGACCCTATCAGGTCATATTGGTGACAACTACAGCAGTAAAGTGTGCTGGTTTACCAAATTAGATCCATGCCAGTCATACTCAGCGAGTCCTAAGTCCACTTGAAAACCCAGTAGAGCGGCATCTGGAGATCTCAAGTCCGAGCTCGGAATCAGAAGCCGAAGTACAAGAGACTGGTGAGGCTAGAGCAATAGACTCTGAAACTGGTGAGTCTAAACAAAAGGACTCTGAAGAGCGGTTTGATGATGAATGGCTTAGCACAAGTCAAGTAAGGTGGGCACCAGCTACTGGGACTGAGGAAACTGCTGTTGAACAAGAAGAAAGACACATTTTAGATGAAGAGGAAAAGTGTAGAAAGGAGATAGGTGAAAGAAATACAGAAGAAGAAAAAGAAAATGAAGAAGAAAACAAACTCAGAGTAGGTGCAAAGAAACGAAGGTACGAATTGAACAAAGAAGAAGAAGTAGTTCAACCAAAGAGGGCAAGGAAAGACGACCATTGGCCAAGCGGAGTTAAAAGACTGAAATACAGGGTAGTGAAAGGAAGACCAGAGAATAGGCCAGAACAGATAAATGAAGTTTCAAGTCAGATAGAACAGGGAGAGTCAGATGACGAATCAGTGCTGCGACCAAAGAGAGTGAAAAAAAAAAAAAAAAAGTTCAAGTCACCTGACTGGATCTACATTGTGTTGGTGGAGATTGAAGAAGAAGATCTAAGCAAAGAAAAAGACAGCACTGACAACAAGCAGGTAGAAAAGAATGATTTAAATCCACCTTAAGAGACTGTAAACAAATTAAGGTGCCACGTTGTCAACTGAAGAAAATTTCTGAAGATCCAGAAGACGTCCTGGGAAAATTGGATTAGTTTAAATAAAAGAAGGGGTAAAGAAGAAAGCTTTTGAAGTGTGGGATCACACTACATTTTTTGATTTTTGTAGAATATATTTGAAATAGATTTTTTTAGAAAAATCCATTAGAACTTTATTAAGATTAATATTTCTATGGCAGATATACAAGTAACAAGACCTAGATGTAGTTTTATGCGTAGGTGTTATAAAGCTTGTTTGTGTCTATTTTGTATACTAATAGTGTTTTGGGTGATATTAACAATTGTAATACCTTTACATCTGATAAAAGAAGATACACCTCGTCTTAACAATTTGACAAGTCCAAAAGTAGACACTGACATTAAGAAAACTCCTATTACTCACCTGAATCAAATAGATGCTAGTAGCTTGCATCACGATAGATCAGTTATTAACTTTTCCCTGAATGTTTTCACCAAATTACTCTACGACTATGTGGAAACAATGGATGTGAGTGACTGTTATGTGTGTATACAGTTACCATTGTCTGTCTCAGAGGGTGTAACCTATCATCACCTTCCTTTGACTTATGGTGTAACTTGTAGTGTCTTATCGAGTTTGTTGTATAGAACAGGTAAACTGGATTACTATTATTCCAATGTAGATACAATCTTTTCTAAAGTCCCTGTAATACCTGAGTTAAGTAAGATAGCACCTGCACATGTCATGGGAGATTTGTTCCTGACAACCAAGCCCTTAGATGTAGAATATGCTAATAAGAATAATTTAACCTGTGAATTGAAGAAGGAGGAGACGATCTTTTTAGAGATGGTGGAAGAGAGAAGGGCTAAGGTTCAGAGAAAAGCTGTTGAAGAGAAATTACAGACACCACCTTGGGTTTTCAGAGAAGGCAACTATGACAAAGGCGAGACTTATGCTGCAATTCTTTAAAATAAATAATGGCTCTACTTCTGCAGTTATTGTGTGGGATGCTTTTAAAGCCGCTGTTCGGGGAGAGACCTTAAGCTTTTCTATAAATCGGCAGAGAATGATACAGGAAAAAGTTAAAGGATGGGTGGAACAACTCAGGATGGCTGAGATAGAGCTAATGCGGATGATTAGGGAGGATCAAAATACGGGCCAGGCTCTCCAGCATATTGCGGTAACAAAAGCTAGGCTATATCAGCACTTTGGGGAAGATCTTGCAGCTAAATATCTACAATCTCGTGTGGATATATATGAATTCGGGGAAAATATGGGCAGATTACTGGCTAAACAGTTACTACAGAAGGGGAATTCTAATAGGATTGACAGGATTATAGATCATCTGGGTCAGATCCAGGATACGCCATCAGAAGTCTTGCGGGTATTTCAGAATTATTTTCAGACATTATATACAGAGGAAGGTGGAATGGAAGCAATACCGGTTGAAGAATATTTTATGGATCACGAAACAGTCAAGGTTACGCAAGAACATAATGAGACTTTAGCTGCCCCGATTATCTGGGAAGAGATAGAGCATGCAATAACATCTTTAGCTGCGGGCAAGGCGGTGGGGCCTGATGGTCTACCCTTAGAATTCTATCGGACATTTCGGCAGGTACTTCGAACTGAACTCGTGCCTTTATTCCAACTAGCTCAACAGGGTCAGACTCCAGACTCTTGGAGGCAGACTACTATAGTAGTTTTTAAAAAAAAAGGATAAACCTGCACTCAATCCATCGTCCTATAGGCCCATTTCTCTTATAAATGCGGACAGTAAGATTTTCTCTAAAATTATTGCGTCAAGGCTGGCTAAGGTTATTACTCCATTGGTGTCCATTCATCAGCATGGGTTTATTCCCGGACGGGACACTACTGACCATGTGAGGCGAGCTATAGCCCTCTTCGATTGGGCCCAGACCATGAAGGTGCCTCTTGGGATGATCCTGCTGGATGCAGAGAAAGCGTTCGACAGGGTCTCCTGGAGGTTCCTATGGTCGGTCTTACATTGGAAGGGAATATCCAGGGAGTTCGTTTCAGCTCTACAGGCACTTTATGTACTGCCTGAAGCTCGTATCCGTATATCTGCTCAAGAATCGAACCCCTTCAGTATAAGTAGAGGAACTAGGCAGGGTTGTCCCTGCTCCCCATTGCTATTTTCATTATATATAGATGTTTTTCTCAATAAATTGGATGCTAGCCAAAACATTAAAGGGGTTAAGGTGAATAATAGTGAATTTAAATCATTGGCATTCGCCGATGATATTGCAATATTTACGACTGACATTCAGACAGCCCTTTCGGCAGTTAAGGATTTAGCTGAACAATTTGGTATGGTGTCGGGATATAAACTAAATATAGACAAAACACCGGTTTTGCATACAGATATAGGGCTGCCAGCAGGTGTTTCAACTGTCCCTGTAGCAACGTACTTGGGGGTAAAGATATCAGCTGCAGTGGGATGTATACCAGAATTAAACATATTACCAGTGATCAGCGAAGTCAATAAGACATTGGAAAGATTGGACCATCTACACCTATCTATGCACGGTCGAAATAATGTAATTAAGATGACGATCTTTCCGAAGTTTCTTTATTTGTTCCGGGCTATACCTTTGGAAATCCCTTATCTTATATTACTAAAGCAGAAAGAACATGCTATAGATTCATATGGGGATATCACAGATTTAGAAGGGCTAGTAAATGGATGAGGTTACCAAGACTGAGGGGTGGCCGGGGTGTACCTAGCCTTCTCTTATACCACTGGGCCGCCTTTTTACAGCATTTGGGGGTATTGTTGGTAAGGGCAAAGGCAAAAATTCCGCCAGCCACTGCCCCAACCATTTATGAAATAGTCTAGCGGGATGAGGCTAGGCAGTGTCTAGTCAAAGTCTTAGAACCAAGCTACTATAAAAAAACGAAATTTAAAATAATGCATTCGGTTTATTCAATTTGGAGAAAGATAAGACGTAGGTATAAGATCTCTAATATAAATGCCTATACTCCCTTCTCATCTTATGCTTTGCTACCATCAATATTTCAAGACCACATTACTTTTAGCTGGGAGAAGTTGGGAATTAATACTCTGGGTGATCTTTGTTTGGATGGTCAAATCGCCTCTTTTACTGACTTACAAGAGAAGTTTGGCCTCCTCCGAAATGATTTTTTCACATTTTTACAGATTAGGAGTTTCCTGGCTGGAATTAATCAACGGTCGGAGGCGAATATGGGCAAAATTGAACTGATTGATATTATCGGGAATAGAGTCCGAATTGGGGCAATATACCAAAAAAAAAATTAATTGAAGGTCTTCCCGATGATGTGAGTGAGCAGAATGCCAAATGGGAGAGAAAGTTTGGGATGGAATTTGTGGATCTAGAGGGATCCCTGGAGTTAGCGAATAAAATTGTAATAACTGGGAGTCTGAGGACTCAACATTTTATGTCTGTTTTCGACTTATATTATACTCCTGCAAAGGTCTCTAAATGGGGAGTTCACGGGGTAGTGTGTGTGGTAGGTGTGGGACATGGGCGGCTGATGCTATACATATGTTTTTTGCTTGCCCAAACTTAGCTAAATTTTTACAGGAAATTGAAGCCTTTTTAAATCAGATTCTTGTTATTCCAGTAATATTAACATCAGATTTAATTATTTTGGGTATAGAAGGTCATCTGGTAATTAATGCTCGGACTAGGTCCGAGATTGGATTTGTGTTCTTAGCAATGGCTATTTTGAGACTATGTATAATCTCTCAATGGATCAGCCCTGATTCCCCACATTTATTAATTGGCGCATTCGATTATTAGCAGTATATAATATGGAAATAGCTGTCTATAGGTTGAGAGGTCGAAGGAGGCAGGATATGGGGCGGAAAATCTGGGCCCCAATTACTAGGTGGCTGGAGTAAAACAAATTGTAAATAGGGTCGGCTCCATAGAAGAGTGCTTCTTCTTCTCTTCCGGTCCCTATTTTCATAACCACAATATTCCTTCTCATTTTCTTCTTTATTCCTTTCTTTCTTTTCCGTTTTGGCTTGTCTTTCTATATTCTGTTTTTTGGGGGTCCCTTCATCTATATTCTTTTTTCTTTTTTGTACAATTTATCATGTTTTATGAACTATGTGAGATGAAATCATAGAATGGAATTGTATTATGTGTTAAATATTTGTTAAATATTTGCCATGACAACGATGTATAAATATGAACAAAATAAAAAAATAAAAATAAAAAAAAGAGATGGTGGAAGAGAGAAGGGCTAAGTTTCAGAGAAAAGCTGTTGAAGAGAAATTACAGACACCACCTTGGGTTTTCAGAGAAGGCAACTATGACAAAGGCGAGACTTATGCTGCAATTGCCCTAGACTGGTCTCAGAAGGGAAAATTATGCTTACGTAGGGAAAAGACTAACTACAACAAATACTTCATTGGTTACAGTGAATGTGAAGATACCTACAAAATTATTGGTGGTTGGGGATTAAAGGGAGGAACTGACCCTGTTTTTCCAGGCATATATTATGTCTGTGGGAGGAAAGCCCATTATCGGCTACCAGGTCACTGGTATGGAACTTGTTATCTTGGGATTGTCTTTCCAAAAGTCTACCATGTAGACAAAAGCACAAATGGAATCCATGAAGTAAAACAAGGACTAACACGTGTAAAAAGAGAAAGCTTTTCAGAAATTGTAGGTGATATATTTGGAGCATTGATACCTGGAGTTGGAGTTACACTGAATGCATATAAAATTCGACAATTGTCCACAGTGGTTGATCGTTTATCAATGGATACTGCTGGAGGATTCATGATGATTGACACTGAAATGATTGCCATGAGATCTATGGTTATGCAAAATCGACTTGCCCTTGATATATTATTGGCAAAAGAGGGTGGAGTCTGTGGAATGCTGAAGGTTCAACATTGTTGCACTTACATTCCAGATAAAAGTAAGAATCTGGAAGGATACATTCAGAATATCACAAATTTGCATAAGGAAGTAACACAACTAGAGGTTGACGGTGTCTCGGAGAGACTAAGTAAGAGTTTCTCTGCTATAAGCAATTAGTTTTCTTCTATAGGTAGTTCCTTAGTAGGAAAAATAATAGTACCAATAGTTTCTGTAGCTGTTATGATATTCACAATAAGAATGACATATGTTTGTATGAAGAAAAGACGCAAAGAAAAGAAAGAAAGAAAGAAAATTAAGTAAGGAACGTAAAGAAAGGAAAAGAGAGATAGATGAGATAGAATTGGAGGATTTTAAAGAAAAATTAGACGTAAAATGTAAGGAGCAAGGGCCAGAAGACAAAATAACAGCTATATAACTTGGCAAACCGTATGTTTAGGGATTTTATGATGGTAAAACATCAAAGGGGGGATTGATGGAGTGAGGTTTGCAAAAATACATCCTCATGAAATTAAGTAACCCCATAATGTATTGACTGCATGGAATAATCAACCCTCTGTACACACACACACGGGGCAAAACGCATTTTACCTAATATACTAAACTATGATGGCATGAGCACGTATTAACTGTTTGCGCTTTGAAAAATCGTACTAATGCATGTTTATGCTATGTTGTACATTGCACATTTTGCATGTTGTGCACGAATAACGAAAAAGCTGCTTTAAATTAATAGCTTTCGCTAGGAAATAATTGATACAGGGTATTAGTATGGTGGGAGGTAAACATAATGGGTTTTATTTCATGAATTAATATTCTTTTGTGTTTATTTACTTTAGTACAAGATTGGGCCTGCATGAAAATGGCCTCTTGTCCGAACCAGCATGTGGTTGTCTTGGTCTGTACGAAAGACGCATGCGCCGAATGCTCCGCCTGCTTACGAGCTGCAGAGTGCACCAGCTGATGTAATTCGTGTGAAGGCCATGTTGACCTCTGATGATGTATGGGTGTACATGGATGGGAGACCAGTTATGCTAGATAGTTTACTTTCTCACATGGCAAGGATTTATCACGGAATGACACACATCGGCCGAGACACTATGGTCAGATCATTCAAACAAACGTGGTTTAATACCAAGTTTAGGACCATTGCAGAAAGTCTCTGCCAAAGATGCCTGACGTGTCAACAGCAAAACCCAGGAAGAAAAACAGTAGTTAGTCTGGGAACAATAGGGAGAGCAGGAGGTCCTTTTACCAGACTACAACTCGATTTTATTGAGTTGCCCCGTGTAACAAGCTCAAGTATGTGTTAGTCATTGTGTGTTTGTTTTCCCTTTGGGTGGAAGCCTATCCCACAAGGAGGAATGATAGTTTGACAGTGGCAAAACTTCTGTTGAGGGAATACATTCCTAGATATGGTTTTCCAGTCACTATGGAAACAGATAGAGGAACACACTTCACTAGTGAAACAATCAAACTGATTTGTGAGGCATTCAGCATTCAACCAAAACTTCATTGTGCCTATCGTACAGAGGCTTCTGGAATAGTAGAGCAGATAAATGGCACAATCAAGAACAGGTTAGGAAAAGTGTGTAAATCTACAGCACTGAATTGGCCTGACGCTTTACCCCTAGTTTTGATGATTCTCAGAAGCATTCCTGACAAAAAGATAGGATTGAGTCCTCATGAGATCTTGATGGGAAGAGCAATGAGACAAGCATTTATACCTGCCAACAAATTGATAAATATATCTGATGATCTCATCCTTGACTATCGCAAAGGGTTGGCTGATGTGGTACGTTCTGTGTTTCATCAGGTTGGAGCAGACGCGGCAACAACCCAGCAGACTCAAGCCCATGACCTGAGCCCTGGTGAGTGGGTTCACGTGAAAAGGCATAGAAGGAAAACTTGCCTATAGCCCCGCTGGGAACGACCCTATCAGGTCATATTGGTGACTAGTACAGCAGTAAAGTGTGCTGGCTTACCAAATTAGATCCACGCCAGTCATACTCAGCGAGTCCCAAGTCCACTTGAAAACCCAGTAGAGCGGCATCTGGAGATCTCAAGTCCGAGCTCGGAATCTGAAGCCGAAGTACAAGAGACTGGTGAGGCTAGAGCAATAGACTCTGAAACTGGTGAGTCTAAACAAAAGGACTCTGAAGAGCGGTTTGATGATGAATGGCTTAGCACAAGTCAAGTAAGGTGGGCACCAGCTCCTGGGACTGAGGAAACTGCTGTTGAACAAGAAGAAAGACACATTTTAGATGAAGAGGGAAAGTGGAGATAGGTGAAAGAAATACAGAAGAAGAAAAAGAAAATGAAGAAGAAAGCAAGCTCAGAGTAGGTGCAAAGAAACGAAGGTACGAATTGAACAAAGAAGAAGAAGTAGTTCAACCAAAGAGGGCAAGGAAAGACTACCATTGGCCAAGCAGAGTTAAAAGACTGAAATACAGGGTAGTGAAAGGAAGACCAGAGAATAGGCCAGTACAGATAAATGAAGTTTCAAGTCAGATAGAACAGGGAGAGTCAGATGACGAATCAGTGCTGCGACCAAAGAGAGTGAGAAAACCAAACAAAAAGTTCAAGTCACCTGACTGGATCTACATAGTGTTGGAGGAGATTGAAGAAGAAGATCTAAGCAAAGAAAAAGACAGCACTCACAATGAGCAGGTAGAAAAGAATGATTTAAATCCACCTTAAGAGACTGTAAACAAATTAAGGTGCCACGTTGTCGACTGAAGAAAATTTCTGAAGATCCAGAAGACGTCCTGGGAAAATTGGATTAGTTAAAATAAAAGAAGGGGTAAAGAAGAAAGCTTTTGAAGTGTGGGATCACACTACATTTTTTGATTTTTGTAGAATATATTTGAAATAGATTTTTTTAGAAAAATCCTTTAGAACTTTAAGATTAATATTACTATGGCAGATATACAAGTAACAAGACCTAGATGTAGTTTTATGCGTAGGTGTTATAAAGCTTGTTTGTGTCTATTTTGTATACTAATAGTGTTTTGGGTGATATTAACAATTGTAATACCTTTACATCTGATAAAAGAAGATACACCTTGTCCTAACAATTTGACAAGTCCAAAAGTAGACACTGAAATTAAGAAAACTCCTATTACTCACCTGAATCAAATAGATGCTAGTAGCTTGCATCACGATAGATCAATTATTAAATTTTCCCTGAATGTTTTCACCAAATTACTCTACGAGTATGTGGAAACAATGGATGTGAGTGACTGTTATGTGTGTATACAGATACCATTGTCTGTCTTAGAGGGTGTAACCTATCATCACCTTCCTTTGACTTATGGTGTAACTTGTAGTGTCTTATCGAGTTTGTTGTATAGAACAGGTAAACTGGATTACTATTATTCCAATGTAGATACAATCTTTTCTAAAGTCCCTGTAGTACCTGAGTTAAATAAGAAAACACCTGCACATGTCATGGGAGATTTTTTCCTGACAACCAAGCCCTTAGATATAGAATATGCTAATAAGAATAATTTAACCTGTGAATTGAAGAAGGAGGAGAAGATCTTTTTAGAGATGGTGGAAGAGAGAAGGGCTAAGTTTCAGAGAAAAGCTGTTGAAGAGAAATTACAGACACCACCTTGGGTTTTCAGAGAAGGCAACTATGACAAAGGCGAGACTTATGCTGCAATGGCCCTAGACTGGTCTCAGAAGGGAAAATTATGCTTACGTAGGGAAAAGACTAACTACAACAATTACTTCATTGGTTCCAGTGAATGTGAAGATACCTACAAAATTATTGGTGGTTGGGGATTAAAGGGAGGAACTGACCCTGTTTTTCCAGGCATATATTATGTCTGTGGGAGGACAGCCTATTATCGGCTACCAGATCACTGGTATGGAACTTGTTATCTTGGGATTGTCTTTCCAAAAGTCTACCATGTAGACAAAAGCACAAATGGAATCCATTTTTTGTTTAAGTATCTTTATTGGTATTTTCTAATTTTAACATGACTATCATCACGATTTTATACAAAGTATTCAGATGTTTAGAGCATAAATACGGAACACACATATAGAATAGCCTTACCCATTGCAGCAACATAAAAATGACACTAGTGTGCTATTCTCAATTACAAATACTTGCATCTTTTGAGCATGTGTTCTAGAGTCCCAGCAAGCCATTGCACACAGTTTTGCTACATCATGTTTTATAAATTGTAATCATCACTATCCGCATCTTACTTATGATACATCTGACCTGGTCTGTTATGACAGGATCTCATTGTTATATGTCATGTACATACGAAGCCTGCCATTTGGGCCTGATCATCAATTCACTGCGAGAGAAAGGAAAGGAATTATACGATGATAGAACGCAAGTAGTAATCACTGAAGAGTACCAATAAGACTTATTTTCTAAAATATGCAACCCAAACTGAAACTTATAATATGAAATAAAGAATCTGCCATCTACGAAATACAAGCAAAATCAATCTTACATGACTGGGTACGAAGGTGTATCATCGGTTCTTTTCCACTTAACAATATATCTAGTCAGGAATTAAAGCAGTTCGCATAGCGAAGCATAGTAACCAACCAGCAAAGAGGACCTCTATGTCTGAAATCGAAGGGGGTATAAGTGATCATCCACAACGGACCAGGGGTGCAATAGTGTTCTATTCTATGCGTTGTGAAGCGCATCCACTTCATTTAACTGAGTAGTGAGGAACTAGTGTATCTGTCATGGATCAGCAGTTTGGGTATTGTCTACTTCCATTGCGTGGCCGGTTTGTAAGGCAGTGAGTAAGGCATCCCAGCTTTGCGCAATGGGAAATTTGCGGAGCCCCGCTGTCTCCTCTCTGTGCAGTGCCGTACTTTCCGCTTGTGCCCATATTGTGAGTGAATGCTTCCAGCTAAGTGTCTCTGGAGGGTCTGCATTTTTCCATTTCTTAGTTATTAGACGTTTTGCAGTAATTAGACCTAAATCTCGGAACCTCGAGGTAACCTTGTTTTTTTGGGACCTGGCATAGAGCCCTAGAAGGCAAACCTCCCATGACAACGGCAGCGACGTGTCTGTGCATAAAGCTAGGACTGTGACCACCTCTTGCCAATAATGTTGAAGGGATGCGCAAGCCCACAGCATATGGAGCAGGTCTGCATCAGGATGCTGGCAGCGTTGACATGCAGAGGTGGCGGTGCGAAAATATCTATTTATCATGTCAGGTGAGAGGTATGCCCTCTGTATGATGTATGTTTGTATAAGTTTGAACCTAGAGTTCCTTGGTATGTTTCTAGCGCCCGCCAATATGGCGTCCCATTCCTTATCTGTCCAAGGCTGGCCTCTATCTGCCTCCCATCTTAATCGGAGACGTTGCATCGGCTTCAACGTATGTGTAAGCAGCGCTTCTACCAGCCAATGCACCACATGCGATCCCGCTCCCATTACATGTAAGTATTGTACTAATTGGTGCGTCGGTGGCTCCGTTGTCAGGTCCCCCCAGGCGGCTGACACAGCCTTCAAAAGGGAAGCATGTAAGAGGAATTGACCCGCTGGCAACTCAGCGTCTTCGACCAGCGTCTCAAATGTTAATAATACGCCGTCTCTATATAAGTCGCCCAAAGTGTCTAGCTCTGCCGTATGCCAGGTCGCCAAGGCCGCCTCCGATGTGCCTATTTTTCCCCTTGGTGTCCCCATCAGTGGCAAAATCGGGGCGTATGGAAGTGTTGTGCGGGTAAGATATAAACTTCTTTTGTAACATTTATAAGCCAATCTCAAGTGTAATTGTGGTGGTCGCGGAAGTTTGGCGACGGGATGAAACAAATGACAAATTTGAGAGTGGGTCCAGGGCTGGTGCATAGTCACCATGTCTTCCAGACACCTGCCATCCAGCCATTTCGTCGCCCATTGAAGCTGGGTGGCTAAATAATACAATTCCATATTGGGGACAGCCAGCCCACCTTGACTAGTGGGAGCATACATCTTCCACAAAGCGACTCGCGGTCTCCCCTTGTTCCATATTAAGTCCCGGGAGAGCCGTTCCAGTTCTCGGAAAATCTTAGGTAGAATATAAAGTGGGAGATTTGAGAAATAATATAGCAGTTTGGGGAGCACCATCATTTTCAGCAAGGTAATGCGGCTCATTACATTCAGCGGAAGTGTTTTCCAAAATTGCATTTGGGCTCGTATGGCCGAGATTGCTCTCACCAGATGGCCCTTTAATAAGTGATCGGTATATAAAAATGTCAAGATATCTGAATGTGGTGGGGTACCATGTGAGGGGCGCGCCATTCAGGAACACATCTTCCTCTACTGTGTCGGTGTTAAATGAATAGATCCCTGATTTGGCCCAGTTGACCCTAAGCCCTGACTTCTCCTCAAAGGTTTTGAGTATATCCGCAATGGACGTCGGTATTGCTGTAACGTCCCGAAGAAATAACAACAAATCGTCTGCGTACAGGGAAACGGTGTGTAGCCCATCCCCCAACCGTATCCCCCACTCTTCGCCGTCACTCCGGAGCTACATTGCCAAAGGCTCCATAGCTAGGGAGAACAGCAACGGAGATAATGGGCAGCCCTGGCGCATCACTCTAATGCAGTCTGAGATTAACCTGCCAGTGCGGACCCGGACAGTGGGTCGTTGATACAATAGCCAAACCATACTTAAATAGTGTTCCCCTAGTTCGTATTTACCCAGTACAGATGCCAAATAAGGTCATTCCAATGAATCGAAGGCCTTCTCTAAGTCCAGCACTAGGCAGCCCGATCGAGGCCAACTATGCGTTGCATACTGTTGCACTCTAAAAAACATGCATATATTGAGAGAAGTACACCGTGCGGGAACAAAACCGTTCTGATCGGGGTGGACCAACGTTTTCACTAAGGGTGAAAGGCGCCTGGCTAGGAGCGATGCATAGATTTTATAATCTGTGTTAAGGAGCGCAAGCGGGCGATAGGAGCCCAGGAGGTCGGGATTTTTATCAGGTTTAAGGAGGGAGACCAACAGGGCCTCATTCTGCGTGGTGGTGAGAGTAGAGTCATCAAGCGCAGTTTCGTATACTTTTAGCAACTGCGGCACTAAGATATGTGTATATGCCTTGTAAAATTCAGTCGGTAGGCCATCCGGTCCTGGCGACTTCCCATTGGACAGTGAAAAAATACTGTCTCGAATTTCCTCTGGGTGAAGAGGGGTGTTTAATTCTTCACTCTGTGCACGCGTAGGCCGCGGCAGATCTAGGCCTTCTTGGTATATCTGTATCTCTAGGGGCGTAGCTTGCACGCGCGATTTATATAAATCCCGATAATGCGTTACAAACGCACCATGAATATCTCGCTGTGTATATGCAATTTCCCCGTTCGCCTTTCTCACCGATGCTATTGGTGTTGACGACTCATTCTGACGGATGAGCCATGTTAGCAGCTTGCCTGCTTTGTCACCCATATGGTGTGCCCTCGCCGAGTGAGCGGCATAATTGAGGCACCTCAGTCGCTCTAGCAATCGCGCATGTTCCTCCTTGAGGCGGCCCAGCTGCCCCTGAGCACCATCCATGTCTGCCTGTTCACTAGCGGCCAATCTCCGCTCTAAAATGGTGAGTTCCTTTTCCAGTTGCGCACGTTTGCCTGCCTGTGTCCCCAAAAAGTGCCCCCTAACAACCACCTTAAGGGCGTCCCACTCCACCAATGGCGACGTGGCCGTACCCGCATTTTCTTCAAAATATTGTGCCACAGTAGTGGCCAGTAAATCTTGGAAGGGCGCGTCCAGGAGGACATCCGGCTGGAGGCGCCACATCGGGATCGGTGGCAGCTCGACCTCCCACTGTAACTCCATGACATGCGGGTTATGATCAGAGTGTGTGCGTCCCATATAGGTGGAGTCGGGGATGCATGGTAGGAGGTCAGTCGACACCATGAAGCCGTCCAGGCGTACATGGAGTCTGTGGGCCCCGGAGTAGTAGGAATATACCCTATCTAGTGGGTTTCTGTGCCGCCATACATCAGAGAAGCGCCACTGCATAGCCCAGTGCGCCAACGCTTTAGCAGCTGTGTGTGTAGCAGTACCAGGCAAGGGAGGGAAGGATCGGTCCAAGGAGGCGTCCAACACACAGTTGTAGTCACCGCCTAAGATCATAGGGGTGTCGTGCCATGTGGATAATTTTTGTGATATCCGATCTAAGAAGGCTGCCTGCTCAGTATTAGGCGCGTAAATTGATGCTATTACCACCGGCCTACCATCAAGTACCCCTTTGACTATGACATATCTGCCCTCCCCATCCACCATTGTGTCCACCACACGAAACGGAGTACCTGGTCTCACCCACACTAGGACCCCCCCGTGTGTATGCAGAGTAGCCCGTCGCATACAGTTGCCCCCTCCAGCGTCTATGAAGGCGTGTGACTTCTGCTTGAGCTAAATGTGTCTCCTGAAGGAGCGCTATTTGTATGTGATGGCGTTTTAAATAGGAGTATATCAGATAACGGCGTTCCGGGCTATGAATGCCTCGCACGTTCCACGTACCTATCTTAACGGGCGCCATAACTGGTGAGTGTCAGGGGTGTAGGTGGACCCGTCCAACCGAATGGTGGGGAAGGTTGGCAGTAGGTGTGTAGAGGTCATTCTAGTGTATGTTTCCCTGTGCAGACCAATTTTACAGTAATCATACCCTTGTCGAAAAATGATGGCGTAATAAACATATAAACAACTCACAATCAAAAATACCATGAGAGCAATTTTGCAACAAGCAATCGCCCAAACTTGAAATGCAATGGCACACAACTAACGTCTGGGGGAGACTATTGTGCACAGCAGTCTAAGGACTAACGAAAGAACAGGAGGGGACCGTTGTATGCGGCTAAGCCTATCCCTGGCCAGACCCTTGTAGGACAGGGCCGCTGCCTGCTCGTTATGCATAAAATTCCCATACATTAAAAAGCTAACAAATAGAATATGCCGGTATTTCCAGGACCCGCCCCGCAGGAGCGACATCTGCATGAGTGCCAAGCATAAACATTACAGTTCAAAAACAGCGTATATAGTCTTTTATACTTGCGTAACCGGTGAGGCCGTGCGATGCTCAGTCTACGGAGGAGAGGAAAGGTAAACAATTGACATACACATACTCAAGCAATTTTGTCAGAAGTCTGCGGGGTGACATGCAGCAGCACGCAGGAGCCTTGGGAGACAGGAAGATTGTCCGAAAGTTCCTCGTCACCGTGCGGCCCCTGTCGATCAGAGTCTGAATTGGATTCCCCCTCCGGCAATCCGCTGATATTCACCACTGCTTGTACCGCTTCAAGTTGACCGCTCAATATCAATTCTGGTGATAAGCCAGAGGCCTGAGGGGTCGAGGATTGCGACTTCCTTCGTCTTCTTCGGCGACGTCGTAGGGTAGTCCCTGGCAGTGGCTCTCTTCGTCCAGTTGATGATGAGTTGTAAGAGTCCAGCCATTCCTCTGCACTTTCCGGAGTGATGAAAAAATGGGTCTTACCATTTGCGATGACCCTCAGTTTCGCAGGAAACAGCAAAGAGTACTTAAGATCACATTGTCGCAAGCGCCTCTTCACCGCTAGATAAGAGTGTCTCTGTTTCTGGACTTGGAAAGTGTAGTCCGGGAAGATCATAACTTTGTTATTATCCACTTGTATTTCCTGCAATTTACGAGTCTCTTGGAGAACGGCATCTCTGTCTCTGTAGTTTAATAAGCGGATTAAAAACGGCCTCGGGTTCGAGCCCGGAGGCGGGGGTTTGGCAGGTACCCTGTGCGCTCTTTCAACAACAAAGTGTGAAAACAGGGCCTCTCCTGGCAGCAGCGGTCAGATCCAGTCTTCTGCGTAATTCACTGCGTTTCTTCCTTTCACTCCCTCCGGAAGGCCCACGACGCGTACATTATTGCGGCGGGCCCTGCCTTCAGCATCCTCCGCTCTGTCTTCCAGGAATTCCACTCGATTTAATAAGTCACAAATGTTCTTCTCAGCCGTGGACACCCGCGGTGAAACCTCCGCAATTTCCCCTTCAGTGGCAGCAGTACTGTCTGCGAGCTTCCGATGAACCGCGTGTAGCAGCGTAAGATCAAGTGCCACTTTGTCTATTTTGCCTTCTAAAGAAGTGCGGATTTGATTCATCGTCTCTCCAAGCTTCTCAACTGCCGCCAGCACTGCGTAGAGCTTATGCACCATGGGGTCCGCCGTCTCCGGCTCTGCCATCCTGTCTGCCTGTGCCCGAGTCTGTGGGTGAGGGGCTGCCGCACCCCCGGTGCCAACCTTCGTTCGACCCCCTCGTGACATGGGGTAGCAGTCAGCGAGCGTCAAGCTGGGTGTATCGCCCCTCAGGCGCCTCTGGAGCAGTCCCCGGGATCCACACCCACCATCCGCAGCAGTCAGAGCCCAAGATCAATCAGACAGGGCAGATGTGTCTCACCAGTGCTGTTCAATCAATCAATCAATCAATCACGGCATTTATAGAGCGCGCTACTCACCCGGGAGGGTCTCAAGGCGCTGGGGGAGGGGGTAAGTTACTGCTCGAACAGCCAGGTCTTGAGCTGCTTCCTGAAGGCGAGATGGTCCTGGGTTCGCCGAAGGTGAGTGGGGAGGGAGTTCCAGGTCTTGGCCGCCAGGTAGGAGAAGGATCTTCCTCCGGCGGTGGTTCTGCGGATGCGTGGTACGGTGGCGAGGGCGTGGCTGGTTGATCGTAGCTGGCGTGTGGGCGTGTAGAAGGACATGCGGTCGTTGAGGTACTTTGGGCCCAGGTCGTGGAGGGCCTTGTGTGCGTGGGTGAGGAGTCTGAACGTGATTCTCTTGCTGACGGGGAGCCAGTGCAGGTCTTTCAGGTGTACGGTGATGTGGCTGTGTCGGGGGATGTCCAGGATGAGTCGTGCGGAGGCGTTCTGGATGCGCTGGAGTCTCTTTTGAAGTTTGGCTGTGGTTCCGGCGTAGAGGGTGTTCCACAAGAACCTCGGTATGGAAGCAGTCAAGCGGATCCCATCACCTCTGAGCGCGGAGTTTCAGTCGTGGGAGGCAGGGCATGCCAGGTGTGGTAGACTCTAGTGTGTAGCCAGTTGCCAATCCGTGGCATCCCAAGCAGAAAGACTCCGGGGAAAAGGGCTCATGGTGGGACAGATCGCACGAATCAGGACGCACAATAACACGGTGTCGCCAGCATAACTCACCCCGAACTACATTGAGTAGCCCTGCGAGTCCGTCTCCTCTCAATGGATACTATCTCCCAATCCGCTTCAGTAGGCCTGACTTTCGCTGCTCAGTCAGCACTCGGGAAGGTGGCCAGGCTGCTGTGCCACAGGCCGCACGTACCGACGCGAGCAGGTCGTGCGCCACCACCGCACAGGCCCACAGAGATGTCCCTTCTCAGCCGCAATCGGGGTAGAATGGCAGAATGGCCGTGACGAAGGGCTCCAGCACAGCTGCCCAGCCGCAGGGGTGGGGCAGTCGCCGGTCCCAGGCGATCCACGGGGCCCAGCGCCTCTCTGTCACCCCACGCGGCAGCTGGACAGTAAGGTGGGCCAGTCCCCAAACACTAGCGTCCCCACCACTCGTCTCCACATCGGGGTCTCACCGGTGAGTTCAGGGTCCCCACAGCAGGTCACAGCCTCCACGACGATGTAGCTGCACTTTGCTGGGTCAGGCCTAGTGGGCGGAGTCAGAGCCCGACCTCGCGTGAAGCACCGCAGCCGGCTCCACTGCCTCAGTCCTGTGGGTGGCGGGATTTATCCCAGAGTCAGGCGGGGTGTCCACTGCGTCGCCTCCCGGTTCCGACCGGGCCGATTCCGGGCCGTCCGCGACTGTAGGTGGTGTGCGAGGCGAGACGGGCTGCAGCTTCCGTCAGGGCCTAGGGGGCGGAGTCAATCCCCGGCGCCACGTACCTCGCTGTGCCCGATGCCCTGGAGCCACTCTCGGCAGAAGTGCAGGCAGGAAGGTCCGCTTCAGTTTTCCTCGGCAACCGTCCTCCCGTTTCTTCACCGGGACGTCAGGGTCACCTCAGGAGCAGTCCCAGCTGGCAGCGGCTACTCCAGCCTAGGCATATGCGGATTAATGCGACCAGAGAAGGGAGCCGATGACGGAGCTTTATAGCAGCACGTCCGACTCCATTGCTGGCCAAGCCACGCCCCAGCACAAATGGAATCCATGAAGTAAAACAAGGACTAACACGTGTAAAAAGAGAAAGCTTTTCAGAAATTGTAGGTGATATATTTGGAGCATTGATACCTGGAGTTGGAGTTACACTGAATGCATATAAAATTCAACAATTGTCCACAGTGGTTGATCGTTTATCAACGGATACTGCTGGAGGATTCATGATGATTGACACTGAAATGATTGCCATGAGATCTATGGTTATACAAAATCGACTTGCCCTTGATATATTATTGGCAAAAGAGGGTGGAGTCTGTGGAATGCTGAAGGTTCAACATTGTTGCACTTACATTCCAGCTAAAAGTAAGAATCTGGAAGTATACATTCAGAATATCACAAATTTGCATAAGGAAGTAACACAACTAGAGGTTGACGGTGTCTGGGAGAGACTAAGTAAGAGTTTCTCTGCTATAAGCAATTGGTTTTCTTCTATAGGTAGTTCCTTAGTAGGAAAAATAATAGTACCAGTAGTTTCTGTAGCTGTTATGATATTCACAATAAGAATGACATATGTTTGTATGAAGAAAAGACGCAAAGAAAAGAAAGAAAGAAAATTAAGTAAGGAACGTAAAGAAAGGAAAAGAGAGATAGATGAGATAGAATTGGAGGATTTTAAAGAAAAATTATACGTAAAATGTAAGGAGCAAGGGCCAGAAGACAAAATAACAGCTATATAACTTGGCAAACCGTATGTTTAGGGATTTTATGATGGTAAACCATCAAAGGGGGGATTGATGGAGTGAGGTTTGCAAAAATACATCCTCATGAAATTAAGTAACCCCATAATAATGTATTGACTGCATGGAATAATCAACCCTCTGTACACACACACACACACACATGGGGCAAAACGCATTTTACCTAATATACTAAACCATGATGGCATGAGCACGTATTAACTGTTTTCGCTTTGAAAAATCGTACTAATGCATGTTTTTTGCTATGTTGTACATTGCACATTTTGCATGTTGTGCACGAATAACAAAAAAGCTGCTTTAATTAATAGCTTTCGCTAGGAAATAATTGATACAGGGTATTAGTATGGTGGGAGGTAAACATAATGGGTTTTATTTCATGAATTAATATTCTTTTGTGTTTATTTACTTTAGTACGAGATTGGGCCTGCATGAAAATGGCCTCTTGTCCGAACCAGCATGTGATTGTCTTGGTCTGTACGAAAGACGCATGCGCCGAATGCTCTGCCTGCTTATGAGCTGCAGAGTGCACCAGCTGATGTAATTCGTGTGAAGGCCATGTTGACCTGTGTCCTATTGTTTACGTGCCAAGATGCGACAGCGACTGTGGGAACTGCCATCGCTACGTGCAATTTGAATGTGAAACGGATGTCATAATACGAGAATGTTGCAAAATGTATAACTATTGATATTAGTAGTATACGATTGTATTTATCCTTAATACTTCCTTTGTTAAAACCGGTATGGGATGGATTTGCGATGAGAACCTGATGAGGAGATCCTAACATGACCCGTGTCAACCAATCACAGGCCGAGTTTCTACTGACACTGCAACATTGCAAGATAGTGAGCTAGGAATTAGGGTATAATTGATATCCCAATTGGGGGTGTGTCAGAACTTCGAGAGAGAGAACATAGAGAACATCTAGAACATCGAGAGAGAGAGATATTATCGAGAGCATCGAGACACAGAGATCGAGAGAGAGAGAGAGAGCACCAAGACAGAGGGAGCGGACCAGCACAGAGTCAGAGAGCACCTTAGGTACGAGAACGTTGCGGGAGTGCTTGGGAGGAGACTGCGTCCGAGGAGAACTAGATCAAAGGTAGATAGATTGGGAGATTATCTTTTTGTCTGCCAGTTTATTGCAAGACTTAGCTGCATCTGTCCTGTTAATTTTGTCCTCTGAGCCTATCTCTGGGGACCCCTTGCCACAACCTCGGCCAAGGAAGGGGTTTTCCTGATTCTTTGGTGGGTATCACCCTCCTTAAACGCTTTAATTTCGCAATACTTTTCTGTAAAGTATTTATGCTGTACCTTCTCTCCCCTATTCCTACGCACGCTTTGATGTCGATGCAAATGATTCATTTTGATTACATTGCTTGATAAATTGTTCTCTTATATGTGGTCTTGTGTGTGCACTGATAATCTGAATTATGAGCATTTTAATTTTTAATGAGATAAAATTATTAACCTGATAAACGACTCTGTGGTTATTTAGTTAAAGTGTTAACTGTTTAGTTAATCATAGTCACCATCAACTCGTCAACTAATGGTCCATCGACCAAAAGAAGACAGTTGAAATTAAGAATAGCTAAGAATATATAAATGTGTTATTAGTGTGAAATATAGTACTGTACATATACAAAACGGACAAATTAAACCCCCTAAATCCAGCGCCCCTCTTCAGGGATCATTTATGGGTAATGTGTGATGGGTCCCGTTGTTTGGTAAATGGTTTATGTATGATGAGCTTCCTGGTCCCTGATTCATGAATTAGGGGTTGCGCTGGATCACCAGGCAACGTCAATGAATGAACATACAGCCACGGTTATCAACCTATCTGATTTGGCTCTGACAGATCATGAACTTGGAATTTTGTCTTTGGGTCTCTCATTTTGTACTAGAAGTAACTTTAATTATGGTCAAACTCGGATTGACTTTTATAAATTCATAAGGAAATTTGAAATTGAAAAAGTTCTTTCAGAACCAAGCGAGCCTGAAAGTAGTGGAACAGCCCATCACAGAGACTGATAATTCAAATCTGGTGATAGGTGATCTGAATGTGTTACATGACTTGGAACTATTGGAGAGGGGATGTGATAATATTAGTCCATCAATATCATGTAAGGAGACTGCAGACCTCTTGGGACTTGACATTTATGGAAAAGTAAAAACGCCCTTTAAACCTAGGTCCACTTTGGTCCTAACCTACCTAGGGACTCGATTGATGTATTCTCTGATCTGGTGGTTATGGACTTAAAATCATTGTCTATGTCTTCCAGTGAGGAATTCCTGATATGTACTAAACAAAGGGAGAGAGATTACTCTAAAGTAATGGAAAAAATCAGATCTAGGAAGGACATTGTAGTTTGTCAACCAGACAAAGGAGGTAATATTGTCTTATGGCCCCTGAGTATGTATGACAATGAAGCCAAGTTACAGTTAAAAGACACCAAGTGCTACCAAACAGTCCCACAGAGCAATATGGTTGAAGTTAAAAATAAATACCATAAGGACCTAGCGAGGTGGAGAGGTATAGGTCTCATAACGCAGGAAGAGTATCGGTATCTGAAAGTTGATGATTGTAGAATACTGATATTATACCTGATACCGAAGATTCACAAAGATCAGATTAACCCTCCGGGAAGGCCGATAATATCAGCAATAGGAAGCCTATTTGAGGCAACTTCCCGATTCATAGATTACTTCTTACAAGATTTTGTTAGTGAACTTCCTTCCTATATTTTGGACACCAGGGACTTTTTAAGGAAAATACACAATGTGACTTGGGAGGACACATATCTTTTTATAACTCTTGATGTAGCTTCGCTATATACAAGCATTTCCCATGACGATGGTCTGAGGGCCATCAGACATTTTTTAGACACAAGACCCATTAATTTATACCGGCACTCAGAGATGATACTTGAAATGACTAGGCTGTGCATGTGGCAACTTCTTTCTATTTGGGAAGGACACATATAGACAAGTGAGGGGAACAGCAATGGGAACCTGCTCCGCCCCCAGCTATGCAAATCTTCACATGTGCTGGTGGGAGGAGCAGGTGCTCAGGGTCAAGTATGCAGTAGAGTGGAGGGACAACGTAGTCATATGGACTAGATTTATAGATGACTTGTTCATCCTTTGGAAAGGATCAAAAGAAACAGCAATGAGCTTTGTGTCTGCTTTGAATGAAAACTCCTTAAACTTACAATTTACAAGTACCATGAGTGAATCCCAGGTCTGTTTTCTTGATCTTGAAGTGTACATGGAGAATCAGAGAATACATACTCCTACTCATAGAAAACCCACGGCAGGGAATTCCATTTTACACTCAGATAGCTTCCACCCGCAGAAACTCAAACAGAGTATTCCTTATGCGGAACATCTTCGCATGAAGAGAAACTGTAGTGAGCTGTCCTCCTTGAGAGACGCTCAGTTGAAATTATCCCAGAGATTCATCCAGAGAGGATACAGGAGAGGGGGAAACCGAGAATTAAAACTCAGGCAGCTAGAGTCAAGCTACATAGTTATGCTCAATACGAAGATACCGCATGGCCTCAACTCAGAAGAAGACATGCATGTTCACATATAACGGCAGCATCTCCCCAGGCTGCTGATTTACAGTAGGAGATCAAATGAGGTTTTACATATAGATGAAACAGGAAAAGGGTACTCACTTATTATTTGTACTCGTTTTCTCTGAACTTATTTATGGGTAGGGGAGTCAGATGATTAATAGCTATATGCATTAGCATATTTGAGGCAATCAAAACAGAATTTGGTTTATTGCAATAACGCACTGGCACTTTATCTCCCTTAAGCCCCTTTTTTTCTCGTTGTACAAGGTCATTAGATTTAAAATAAGGAGTCATAGTGTATAATTGTATAGCATTCTATTTTTTAGGCACATGCACTTTAAAAATTATGAATTTGGTAATATGTGGAATATGGTGATATTATATCTCCGTTTGGACACTTGCACTTTAAATTTGATGAGTGAAGTCAATACGAGTGATATGGGCATTTAGCAGTAACTTGATGGGTTGCATGGTTAGAAATCATATTCGATGAATGTTGTATTATGCACTTGCACAAAGCACTTTATGGAGAATGTGTTTTTGACATCGCACCCATATCCAGATACGAGTTCTAATTTATACAAATGTTGGCGCCTCAAAGCTCTTTTATTATCAAACAAGTACGAGTCAGTGCAATATCGAGGGATGTATTCCAGTATGCATGTGCACTTTGTAAATATGAATTGTCATCTATTTGTGCAATAATTGAGTAATTGGGACCTTTAAGCATTTGCACTTTTTCAATCATAGTGAACGTGAATGGCAATTGTGCATTAGAGAACAAAAAAGTTTTCGAGAACATCTGGTACAACTAGAAACAAAATTGTTGTGTAAGAGAACTGATGTCAGCAATGTTAAAGAAAAAAATGTGTAAAAGAATGAGCAAACAATATAAATTATAAAAATAAAAAAATAAATCAGAACAAAACTTCCCCAAAACAAAAAAAGTTTATGTTCGCCTTAAACATAGGAGGAATTGTAATGATTCTTTGGCAATTGTTCGCACTGTAACCTTCTTGGCTTTGAAGTATGTCTTCTATGTCTGTGGCATCATGTGATCAACTGCTCTCTCTAGGGAACCTCACAATTTTTTTTAAATTGCGGACCAAGGGGTCTTGCCATGAATAAGGAGGGCAGACCCCCTGGCAAGTGTTATATATATATACCAAACAGGGGCGTGTCATTGTGGCTATTTTAAATGAGGGAGTATGCACACCGCAGCATGTTTACCTTTCGTGAAAAGCCTTTGAAAAAGATGGTTATCGAAACGCGTCAGGCATCACGCTAGGCTGCTTTATCATACTGGCTACACGAACAATGTCCATACTTGACATCAAGGCTGGTAACCTTCGACGTTCTCTCGAGTGCTGCTCAAGTAGGATTACCGTGTGTTTTGCATCAATAGACGGCGGTCCGGCCGTCGAGCAAGCACCACCCCAGGATGAAGGGGGCCGTGAGGTCTGGACACACCGGCCTCAATGCGGAGGAGCGACGTAGGATTAAGGACTGGTTTTAGTGGCTGGGTTCCATTCATGACTTTATTGTTAGCAGTGATTGTGCTTTTCTATTGAGGAAGGTGTAAATAAATATGCACTACAACCCCCATAATGCCTTCAGCACTGTCTCATTGGAGCAGCCCCAAACAGGGGCATGTCATTGTGGCTATTTTAAATGAGGGAGTATGCACACCGCAGCACGTTTACCGTTCGTGAAAAGCCTTTGAAAAAGATGGTTATCGAAACGCGTCAGGCATCACGCTAGGCTGCTTTATCATACTGGCTACACGAACAATGTCCATACCTGACATCAAGGCTGGTAACCTTCGCCATTCTCTCGAGTGCTGCTCAAGTAGGATTACCGTGTGTTTTGCATCAATAGACGGCGGTCCGGCCGTCGAGCAAGCACCACCCCAGGCAGGGCTTTAAGTGTGAAAAAAAAACTGGGGGTGCTCTAAAAGGGGCGTGGCAAATCTCTTCAAGGGGTGTGGCCTATCCGAGTAGGGGCGTGGTCTAAATCAAGATAACTAGCATTGTGTGCTTAAGAAAATCATGAAGTCGCATTCAGCAAAGGATAATAAAATAGGCAAAAAGGTATATTTATTTAGTATAAGCCATAAAAATACCAAACACTTTAAAAAACATGTAAAAATTATTTACATTACTTAGAAATCTATTGCAGGATTCCCCAAAACCCTTGAAGATATTCACTGTGTCTATTTTGCTGGGGTTTCTCGGCGAAGTCAGAGGTGTGGCAAAAAGAGCAAAATATCCCAATTTTTAGTATTTGTTTCCAATTTCACTAACCAGTTACAGCTTATTACGTTATTTAATTTAACCAATGGATACACATGTTTATTTAAGGTTTAATATGAGTTATTGACATTAAAATACATTCACAAAGTGGGATACGTTTCCAATCACAGAATGTCCCAAATATCCTTAAAAGTGGAATCGCAAGCCATTTGTCTCCCAGCCATGGAGTTTCTGTCATCAGTACTTCCCCACCCTTTTCCCACAAGAGCAGTTCAAACATGAATGGCAAAATATCCTAGTTTGCAAATATTTTCCACATAATTATGGCTCTGCCATATCTGCCACATAATACATCATCTGCTGCATAATCTGACGATTTTAACTAATAAATTGTTTATAGCTCAAACGGATCAAAAGTTACAAAAAAATGTGACTTGTGTTGCTGCAAAGTAGATGGCCCATTGCAAAGGTTGACTGGTCAACTTTCTCACTGCTGCACTTGTATGTTCCACTGGTACTAATAAGGAAAAATCTTTACGGATACTGTTAGCATGTGTAAAAATGTCAAAATAATAAAGTATCAGAAAATTTACAGCACCACTAATAGCAGTATAGGGTGTCAGAGCACTTTACATCACGCATGATTGCTTATCTCAATGTAATATATGTGTGTAAATCACTGTATAGGAAATGTTACATAAGACAAAGGACTATAAGGTGTAGGAGTCACATGACAACCATACTAGTAGGCAACATAGTTTAATAGTGATTGGTCTGGAGAAACACAAACTCAGAATTTAAAACGTAATACCATGGTTGGGGGTTCTCTTTAATAATCAGAATTGATTTCTACCCAAATGAACCCTTTTTGCAACATTAGGATAATCAAAGACTGTGGAAAAAACATAATGCTCTAATTTATACCTTGCAGTTTGCATGCATCTCTTACATGACAGTTAATAGCTCACTGTTCTATGTTAGGATTTTAACTTATTAACTGCAAGTAACAATAGGGTCTCTCTGACAAAAGCAGTAACCCACTGACCTATTTACATTATGTGCACTTTGTGATCTGCATGGTACATGTTCTTAGCAGTGGGCACATTAACCCTCTGCGCTTCCTTTCCATGAGTCAAAACGTCCACTAGACAAAACACCATCTCTCTCTACTAAGAACATTAATCCCTGGAGTTATCATGACATTTTTATTGTTGCCGAAAAATTGTTGGAGGCCAAGAAGGAGACAGCAAGTGCTTTTAAAACCATATTATACTTGCTAAACACGACGCCCCCACCTGAAGTCAGTGCCACCCGCGGTCCGTGCAGGTAACAGCGGTGGGGCCGGGTAAGGGGGGTTTCGAGGATGATGCTGAAGGAAAATTAGCTGTACGGATCGCGGGTGGTTAGCGCCTGGTGCGGTCGCACTGCCCTAGAGCCACCCTGCTCAAGGGTCCTTTGACCTCAGTGACAGAGTCACTGTCACTCTATGGTGTGCTGCTTCAGCGGCCTGCCTGCAAGACTGGAGGTGAACTTCAGAATAAATTGTGGCGGACAGGCCTTCAAGGTTAACCCACACATGCCACTGCTAGGGTCCACCTGCTGGTGCTAAGACACCAGGGCTTTTAAGATCTTGAGGGGCCTTCTAAGGTCTAGCATGGGAATGTGCTCCCTCAGCGGGAGTGGTCTGGTGGACTGGTCATGAAGGCTGAACCTGGTTCCCCAGTTCCGAATTCCCGCAGCTCTGACCATAGTGCCACATCCTCTCCCCCACTGAACACCATACTGCCCCACTGAGAGAAACTTGCACTGCACTGACCCGCTATAAACACCTGGATGTGACTCCATTCAAATTACGCACTAGACAAGAGCAATATGCTGCCTAAAAAAAAAATTATCAACATCCTAGAAAAAGCAAACACTCATAGAGAATGCAAGATTAAGTAAAGCACATGAAATGTAAGCAGGAACAACATGGTTACCTTTTTCTTTTTACACTCATTATTCAGAAATTAGTAAGTGCTTTTGCCTGAAAAGTTAAGGCCATGACTACAGGGCCCAGAAGGGACCCGTTTCAATTCCCATTGCTTATATCCTTACAAAACGTAAGCAGTATGGTTTAAAAAGACCACATTCGTGAACACACAGCCGCTGTACACATTTTGTTTTCCAATTCACCCATCAAGTAGATATTTCAGTACCTCCAGGAATAGTGCACTTTCCC
This sequence comes from Calotriton arnoldi, assembly GCA_963921515.1. Taxonomy (NCBI): domain Eukaryota; kingdom Metazoa; phylum Chordata; class Amphibia; order Caudata; family Salamandridae; genus Calotriton; species Calotriton arnoldi. Next base: position 2,524,414 of record CAWUFW010001595.1, read on the forward strand.
ACCAAGGGAAAACAATGTTGTTCAAAGAGAGACGAGAAAACAAAAGTAGCGCTTCACTGGCAAACACTGTAAAGTGGCGCTAATGTGTTTAGGTGTGAATAAATCAATCTGGCCACCTTGCAACCACTCTGTCTTTTTTTAGCTAGTTACTTTTCATATTTTGAATGTTTTAGTTCTCTCCACCCCGAGGCTGCACTTAGAAATTGAAAAAAGTCAGAAAAAGAGGACGTTTCCAGCAAAAGTGTTTTTCTTTTTGGATCCATTTCACAGGGGAGCAAATAAACGAAAGCAGGAAAGAGAAGGTAACACCGCAGCACGTTTACCTTTCGTGAAAAGCCTTTGAAAAAGATGGTTATCGAAAAGCGTCAGGCATCACGGTAGGCTGCTTTATCATACTGGCTACACGAACAATGTCCATACCTGACATCAAGGCTGGTAACCTTCGACGTTCTCTCGAGTGCTGCTCAAGTAGGATTACCGTGTGTTTTACATCAATAGACGGCGGTCCGGCCGTCGAGCAAGCACCACCCCAGGATGAAGGGGGCCGTGAGGTCTGGACACACCGGCCTCAATGCGGAGGAGCGACGCAGGATTAAGGACTGGTTTTAGTGGCTGGGGTCCGTCCATTCATGACTTTATTGTTAGCAGTGATTGTGCGTTTCTATTAAGGAAGGTGAAAATAAATATGCACTACAACCCCCATAATGCCTTCAGCACTGTCTCATTGGAGCAGCCCCAAACAGGGGCGTGTCATTGTGGCTATTTTAAATGAGGGAGTATGCACACCGCAGCACGTTTACCTTTCGTGAAAAGCCTTTGAAAAGATGATTATCGAAACGCGTCAGGCATCACGCTAGGCTGCTTTATCATACTGGCTACACGAACAATGTCCATACCTGACATCAAGGCTGGTAACCTTCGCCGTTCTCTCGAGTGCTGCTCAAGTAGGATTACCGTGTGTTTTGCATATATATATATATATATATCACTTGCCAGTAGGTTGCACCCTCATTATTCATGGGCCGACCCCCTTGGTCTGCAATTTAAAAAAAAATGTGAGGGTCCCTAGGGGAGCCACACATTTAAAAATTAAAAAAATGTAAAAAAGAAGGTAGGGGGTCAACCCTCGTCACATGAGTAAACCCTATTTGGGGGCCAGTATATCTTTTTTTAAAAGTGTGTTTTCCCCTGGGCGCCCTCCAGGAGAAAACACACATTTCTAAAAAAATATATATAGCATATACTGCATATGAAACAAGTCTACCATCTGCAGATTATGCACCAGATGGTAGATTTATGTGTCATATGCAGTATATATGTGTTCAGGCAGTGAAAGGGACTGTGCAAAGTTTGACTGGTCATCTTTCAGTTGCAGCGTTTGAATGCTAAACTGATACTAGTGAGGTGAAATGTTTGGCCAGACAGTATTACCATGTACACAAGTTTATAAATCAAAAAAATAAAGAAGTAATACTATAAAAATGTGCTGTATTATGCCGCATAATTTAGTTAACTCTGTCTGATAATTTGGTGCTCTTACGCATAATTCCAGAGACCTTAGTGATAGCAATGTGAGATTTCACAAGGGGCAGACCTGAGCACAAAGTTGCAGGGGCCACTATGTGAATGTGTGGTTCTTTTTTTTTTAAACATTTTGTTTTAATTTCAATCCATAACATGAATAAATACAGCAAAAATTCATTAAAGACATATATCGAGGTACATAAGATAATAAAAGGAGTAATTCATCAACAAGGTAAAAGCAGGGTAAAATACATACAGTGAGGCAAGTGCATAAACATTATAGCATAAGGTATGTATTCTAATCTTTCATGTGTTCGATCATTGGGCCCCATATCTGTAAGCTCATTTTCCATCTACGTGGCCCTTTAAGAGAGTAGTGACTATATTCAAGGTTAAACATAGCATAAAATCTAGCTCTCCACATCTCAAAAGTGGGGACTCCCTTCTGTAGCCACATAGAGGCTACACATAGCTGAGCCACAGCCGAGGCAAAAAAAAAAAATATCGGAACCTATGGGCCGGCCGCCCCTCAGTCAGGCCATCCCCAGTACCTAACATTATGGACGCCGTAATCTTTATTCCAACCCCTGTAATCTCTGAGAGAAATTTCTTAATATACCCCACAAGCTGAGTCAGGTGCCCACATGTGTAAAATATATGTAGGATATCTGCCAGCTCTGCTCCACAGCGGAAACACTTCCCATCATTAGCCCCGCCCCATTTAAGCATTTTAGCGGGGGTATGATAGAGGTTAAACAGAGTCTTAAAGTGCTGTGCCATTAAATTAGCGGAAATCATAATCCTCCCAGCCGTGTCAATCGATTGCTTCAAACTGAGACCTTGACACCCCAGTCGATTATCCCATTTAAAGTTTTGGGCATTTAAATCGGGGAGATTTTTAAATCGGGGAAAATTGGGAAGAGGAGTTGGCCTAACGGTTAGGGCGGTCGACCTCGAATCTGGGGAACTGGGTTCGAGTCTCAGCAATGACGCTGAACATCCTGTGATTCTGGGCAAATCATTTAATCTCCCCGTGCCTAACAAAAAAAAAATGAATGTGCCCTCATGTAACACAACTGGTGCTATGTAAAGCGCTCTGATACCCGATTCGGGTCAAGTTTGCGTTATATAAAACTCTGTAAAAAATAAATAAATAAATAACTCATCCCTATGTGTGTCCAGCAAGCAATTATATAAAACACCAATCCGAGCCTTACATCTGATGGCCTCAACCAACGGGTTCTGCTCTATCACCCTCTGCCTTTTACATAAAAAATTACGGATTTGTAGAAACTTAAAAAATTCCATTTTAGGCAGATGGTTTTTATCAGCCAAAATTGCAAAGGAAAAGAGACCCCCGTCATTATAAAAATCACCTATTTGTGATATCCCTTTACATCTCCATCTATCTACTATCCTAGCCTGAAAGATAGTAGGCAATAAAGTTAATGCGGCTGTAGGTGTGTAATGCGAGACCCCCTCAAACTGGAAATATCTCCGTACGACCTTCTAGACCTTAAAAGCAGTGACTAAAACCTTAAAACTGGTCTTTTTGTAATAGCTAAATTCCAGCATCTTAAATAAACAGTTTTTGGCCTCTGCACCCAACAGCATCTGATAGATGGATGGGGTCTCAGCAACACTTCCAACCTCCTCTCCTGTTAACAAAATCTGCATATTTTGCAGTATGCAGGCATAGTAATACAAAGTAAAGTCAGGGACTGCCCAGTCGCCTTTCTCCCGAGGCAGCATAATGAAACGCATTGCTCTGCGCGGTTTCCCTTGGGCCCATAAAAATCTAACGCATAATGATTGAAGATGTTGTAACTGTCCCCGAGTAAGCTCCAGTGGAACTGATCTAAAATAATATAATACTTTAGGTAAAATGTTAATTTGAAAAACATTACACCTTCCCACCAGCGACAAGTGAAGACACTCAACTTTCTCTAATTGTTGTTTGACACTGGTGAGACCAGTGCCCCAGTTAACCTCAACCAATTTCTTTAAACATGTCCTGTTTCTAATACCCAGATATATCACCTCGTTGGTCACCCTGTGATAACCGCTACAGCCTTGATTTATACAGATCATCTGAGTTTTAGATGCATTAAGTTTGTAGCCTGAAGCAAAACCAAACCTATGCGCAAGTTGCTCTATCTCGGGGATGGCTATAGCAGGGTTAGATGTTACAACAGCTATGTCAGCCGCATAGGCAAATACTCGGAATTGTTCTTGTCTACAAACTACAGGTTTAATCATAGGGCTCCCCTCCAACATGGTTAAAATAGGGTTAATATATAGCGCAAATAACAAAGGGGAGCATGGACATCCCTGCCTCATACCTCTAGAGATGCGTACCGGTTCAGACTCTAGGCCCATTATACAAATTCTAGCAGTGGGGGTCCGATACAAAACCTGGATAGCCTTGATAAAACCGGGACCAAACCCCAACCATCGCAGAACTGCCCTTAAGAAATCCCAGTAGACATGGTCAAACTCTTTTTCGGCGTCTAGTAATACCAGGCCGAACTTGCTACCTTGAGCTTTAGCTGCATCTAATAGGGTCACAACCCTGTTGATGTGGTTGACCGTGCCCTTAGCGGGTATAAACCCATGTTGTCGTATTGACACTAATGAGGCAATAACTTTAGCCAAACGGGAAGCCAAGACTTTGGCATACATTTTCCTGTCACAGTTCAACAGGGATATGGGTTGATAGGATCCCGGAAGGTCAAACGGCTTATCCTTTCTTTGAAAAACAATAATATTTGCCTCATCCCAAGACGGCGGTGCAGCCCCTAGTTGTGCCTCTTGGAAAGTGGACAACATATCTTCCTTTAATTCCTGAAAAAAGGTTTTGTATACCTCCAATGGCAATGTATTGGCCCAGCCGCCTTGCCACTAGCTAGCATATTTATAGCTTCCGCGAGCTCCTCCATGGTAATAGGCGTGTCCAGGATGGCTGCCTCATCCTGGCCCAACTGTTCGCTGCTTAGACTCTGCAGCAAGGTCTTGCTTGCATGCCCAACAGGGTTATTTTCAGTATATAATCCATCAAAATAGGTATGAAAAATGCTTAAGATCTCAAAAGGAGTATCTAATGATTTACCCTGTGCATCTTTCAAAGCCTTAATTCTTTGCGCCACTTCCTTTGAGCGATGCCTTTGCGCAAGGCACCGCCCAGTAGCCTTGCCATACTCATAGCTCTCTTCCTTATTGAGCTTATATTTAAGGGCAATTTCCCTACTCCAATGTAAGTTAACTTTAGCCTTACATCGGGCAACCTCAGTGTGCAGTGAGGTGATGTCGACACCTGCATGTATTCCCCACATAAGATTCTCTTCAGCTATTTTGAGCTTTGCATATAACTCTTGGATCACCAATTTCAGTTGCCTCTGTTTATGTAGTCCAAAGCTGAGGGCCTCCCCCCTAAGCCCAGCCTTTAAGGCATCCCATACATAACCACATGACGTTGATCTATGGTTAATTTCCAAAAATTGCCTAATCCAGTTCTTCATATGGTCGACAAATACTACGTCCAGCAAGAGTTTCCTATCGAGCGAAAAAGATCTCGAAATGGGGAATGTGCGAATTGCTGGAATATCAACCACCAGTGGGCCATGATCCGCCGTGATCCTAGGAAAGACCTGGATTTTAGCCCCTGCAAGAAGTGCTGTTGAGATAAAAAATTGTCTAACCTCAATAACTTACTATGTGGGTGAGAATGAAACGTAAATCCCGGGTCTGGGTCCCGTGGTGCAGCCCATGCATCGGTCAAACCATGATCAATCAGAAGGTGCTGTAATGCCTTAAACACTTTGGGTTTCATGCCCTTCTAATTCTTCATACCGGACTGTAAATCCCGACAACCCAGGTGTATATTATAATTGCCACATAATATCCAAGGGGTGGGCCATGATGCTAATTCTAAATTAAGCCCCTCCAGTGCTGATACTTCGTCCAAATTAGACCTATGAACTGAGCACAAGGCAAACTTACCAGCCCCCATTATGCATTCAATGATGACCCAATGACCTTGCTTATCCACTAGTGTTCTTCCCGATCCCTGGATCCCATGTTTAGCTAAGACAGCTACCCCCCGGTTCATTGTGGACTGCTGTGTACATATCAATACCGAATAGCCTACTTCAGCTAAAATATTCTGTTTACCCCACGGAATGTGGGTTTCCTGTAAGCAAGCCAAGTCGGGTTGCATCACCTGTAACTCAGCGGCCACTCTTTGTCTTTTCCCATTATTATGTAGCCACAAACATTAAAAGAGCAGATACGCAATTCTAAAGAAATCATCCTATCCCCAGAGTGCTGCCGTCTCCCTCCAGTTGCTGACCCTGCTACATACCTTCACACGCCTGTGTTCTTCTGTCTTCCACATAATATGGATTGCTTTTGCTTTTCCCCTTCCCCCTGACCCCCCCACCCACCAACCCCGTGCCCCCCGTGTGCCCCCGGCCCACACCTTCTCCCCATCACAGGGCTTCCGATGAAGCCCTGCTCCCTCCTCCCCACCCTGCAATGAGGCATTAGGACCAATGGTCCCTAAGATGACAAGCTCCCGCTACCTGGAGTGTACCCCCCACACACATTCATAAATATAATCTACCAGCAAACCCCGTCACCTGCACTTAAAAAAAAAAAGAAAGAGAGAGAGAGAAAAACAAGCAAACAGAGAAATATCAAACAGAAAGACTGCCTAAAGCCTGAGACCCTGTCTAAAAGATTGCAAATACTCTTTGGCCTGCACCTCTGAGGTGAGAAACCGAGCATGCTCATTATGTATAACCTTCAATTTGGCTGGGTTGAGCAAGAAGGCTTGGGCCCCCTTGCCTTGGAATAGGGAGATGAGCTGTCGCAACTGCCATCATTTTTCCACCGTCTGGTGGCCAAAATCTGGTCTAACAAAAAATTCTAACCCTTTTCCAGCCCTCTTTCTGTCTGGGCGTGCAAGTTCATACAGTTCAGTTCAGTTCAAACCACTTTATTCAGTTACTAAAAACCATAAAAGTACCATGCATTAAATCACAATACAATGCATAAAACACATACAGTACTCAATAAAAACACATACAATACACAGTAAAATATCATAACTGAATCATCAATAATAGGTCGGTTTAAGAAAATTAGGGAGGGAATAAGACAAAGTTCATAAAGTTACATAAAAATCTTGGCTGTAATTAAAACCATTAAAACACTACATCATTGCAATAAAAATAATTTAGTAATGAAAAGGCAAGTATTAAAAGAGTAATAAAGTGGACTCTACAAATACTCTTGTGCTAACATAGGGTGCAGAATTTTCCTAAGTCTCACAGCTGCGAGAAGAAAGCTTGCAATGTTAAAAATCTCCCATGGGTCTTTAAGCATTTGTAAGTACAGTAAGGCAGGTTTAACCTGAATAAAACCTTTCCCTTTTAAAATTGGGACTAAGAACCTCCTGCGGATAGCACTATAGTGGTCACAAAACATAGTGAAATGCATTGTATCCTGTGTCGAAAAATTATCACAGGTACAAGGACCTGAATCACTCGTCCTGCTCCAGCCTTGCAAATTACCCAGAAAAAAATGAATTAGATTAAAACGAAATCTGGTTAAGAGCAGGCGGTGAAACAGCTTCGTGACAATCCTCAGGTAAGGTTCAATCTCGGGAGTGGTTTTTATCAGAAAATGGACTTTAACTGTTGGTTTCATTAATTCGATCTCCTCTCGCTCTACCTTCATCCGATCCAGTGAGTGTATTTTTACCCATGCCAAATCATCTTTTCTTACTTTATCCGGGGAATCGAATAAGTCTGGACGTCCAAGCTTACTTAAAGTATTCTTAACATAGTTTAGCCATGGGATTTTGTTTGCTCGGTCCAGGGTAACACAATCCCTAATTATCTTATTGTTTAGCGTTAATTGGGGGTTAAGCCAGGTTTTAAGCCAGCAAAGCACAGGAGCCAGCCTCAACCTGTCTGCCACATAACCAACACCCAATTCCTGATGAATTGAAAAAGTAGGAGTGGATTGGGGTACGGACTGGAGGGAACGTAGAAATTTATTTTCAACTGTCTGTATCCCCTCCATTGACTTATAACCCCAAATGGCCGAGCCATACAATGCTATCGCTATACATTTTGGCCTGTAAATATTAAGCATTGCATCCATTAGTTTAGCCCCCAGTCGCTGTGCAAATCCATTCACAGCGGCCGTTGACCTTGCCATCGCATTAACTTTTACTTTCTGTTGAGGTACCCAGGAGCCCTCTCATCAAAAAGTACTCCTAGATAAGTAAAGGAGGTCACCCTGGTTAGTTCTACACTTTCACAGAAAAAGGTTTTAGGTTTTTTGGGTTTCCGGCCCATGGTCATTACGTGGGATTTGGCTATGTTTACCACTAAATCCAAAGATTTCATGTAGGCCCCAAAGGAGTCCAAAAGCCTTTGGAGCCCTATAGCTGTGCGGGCTAATAGGATGGCATCGTCCGCGTAGAGGAGCCCAGGAATGAGCCTGTCCCCTACCCGGGGTATGTCCAAGCTAGCCACTTCTAAAAACTTGCCCAAACTATTAATATACAAAGTAAAAAGTAGTGGTGCTAAAATACAGCCTTGGCGAACACCTCTCCCTGATGTAAAGTGTCTTGTGCATTTTCCTTCTTGGTTGACCCTCACCCTTGCGGTGAGATCCCTGTGTAGGTCAGCCAGGAAGTAGACTAAGCTAGGGTCGATGCCCATAACTAACAGGATATGCCAAAGCTTGGATCTGTTTACCAGGTCGAAAGCCGACGAAAGATCCATGAAAGCCAATTGTAGCGTCCCTGCTTTAGCTATAGTGTATTTGCCGGTTAGTAAATATAAATTAAGACACTGATCCATGGTACCCCTACCACTTCTTAAACCATATTGTAGATTAGATAAAACCTTATTTTCTTCTAGCCAGTCCATTAATTTCGTTAAAATCACTCTCCCTAAGACTTTCACTGCAGAGTCTATTAGTGAAATCGACCTATAACAACGAGGGACCCCTCTCTGACCCTTTTTAAAAATCGGGATAATAGTAGAGGATGCCCACGATGACGGGAAACCCTGACAGCTTGCCACATTAAAAACATTTGTCAGGATTTTAGCCCAGAAGGATGGATTTTGTTGATATAAATCCGCCGGGACACCATCAGGGCCGGGAGCCTTATTGCTGGTCATATGCATGATTGCCAATTCCACTTCACCTTCGTTAAAAACTATTGTATGGGAGGCCCTCCTAGATTCACATCTAATTGGTACTTCCTGGCTATCAGTGGCCTCATATATGGCTTCGAAGTGATAGAGCCATTGGTCTTCCGTGATGTTACATTCGACGGGGGCGTTCCCTATCCCGGTAGAAAAAGGTTTGTTGACAATGGGCCAGAAGCTAGAGCTGTCTTTTATAACCTCTGCTGATAGCAGAGCACACCAAGCTCCTTCTTTGATTTCCTTTTTGCGTGTGGATAGGGCAAGCTTGTACTCTTTACGTAACCTAGCTATATAAACACGATCTCGTGGGGCCCTCTTCAGTTCCGCTATCAATTTTCAGTGTGCTTCAGAGCAGTTGCTATCAAACCATTTATCTCCTATAGTGTGCCTAGATCTTGTTGGTAAGGTGAGGTCTGCCGCTACCTGCACACAAATGCCTTCAAAGGCCAACAGAACCCCCGGCCCCTGTTTGACATTATCGAGACAGGTAGCAAACATATCCCCAACCTTCTCACAGAGGTCCTGGAAAAAGAGGTCCGGGAGTACTTTGGCCCATTTTAACCTCCGTCCTTGATCAGTGGTTTTCATACAGGTTTCACCCCCTAACTTTTCCGATTTCCCCTTTAGGACACAGCCCCTGTCCAGCACTAGTATTACCGGGTTATGGTCACTAAAATTAGACCATTTCGCATTATAAGAGGTTACTTGAGGTAGAAGAGTGGGGGAAATAAAAATAAAATCTATAATGGTGTCCCTCCCCAGTGCTTTAAAAGTGGGAATCCTCTCCTCAGGGTCAAAAGAGCTCGGCTCAAAAAGATCTACGGCGGCCAAGAGCTCTTCCAAACACTCCCCCTGTTGTGTATGTTCAAAGTGTGGCATTGGGAGATTGGCCGGCCCTAGAAGTTCTTTCCCCTGACAATTCAAGTTACACATGTGAATGTTAAAATCGCCCATAATTACAATTGAATAATACGTGGTTTGCTTCATTCGATACATTTCTAGAAAACATTTTAATTTGAGTAAATGTTCATTTAAAAGGCTACTTTCTCCTGAATTATAAAAATGTACAAACAGCACTTTATTTGAGTTGTGAGCTGTAAATTCGATTGCCAAACAATTGTAGGAGCCCACATCCACCACCCTATGAGCCCCAGACAATTTAAGTGAGAAAAGCATTAGGAGACCCCCTCTTGCCCTACCTGACGGGGATGGTTGCACAGGGACCCAATAGGATTTATATCCGTCCACCCAGAAATTGTTGTCCATATCCCAGGTCTCCTGTAGCCCAACTATATTGTACTCTTTTAACAGACTTAGCCACCTGGGGTCCTCTTTTTTGCTCCTCAGACCCACGATATTCCAACTAATAATATTACAATTAGGAGTGTTACTCTCTTCTAAGCCCTGCCCTTTATCGAGTTCACTGATGTTACTCTGATGACGACCAAGCGGTATCAGTCATTCATTTTCATCTAGTGAGGACAAGGGGAGGAATCTATTTTGGCAGTGTAAACTGTTTTCTTCTACATTCCTCTCAGGCAACCCTATTGATATCTTCGGGTCACTTACTAAACTGTGGTGAGATTTATCAGGGCGAATATCCTCCCTATTGTTGGAGTCGAAAATGAGGCGGTTTCGGATATCCGAATGGGGCCGAAGCCCCTGGGAAATGACACCCAGTGCATGTACCCCCTTAGGGGGTGGGTAAAAGAAACCCAGTGGCATTGCCCTAATGCCCCCCTGCCCCTCCTTGGGACCAGCCCTAAATAACTGCCCACGATATCTGCGCTGTCAAAATTAACAACAATGCAGTCGCCATCAATCTGTTTGGTTTTTGGGCCAACCCACCCTACTCGTCTAACCATTATAATTAAGGCTCCCGGTTTTCCGTTTAAACGGATTTTTACCCATAAATACAGACGGAAAAATATTTTTCTTCCGTCTGTATTTATAAATTGAAATGGAAAAATATGACCAAACCGGAATCAGAGAATTGTTTGGCCATCCGTGCTCCAGCCAAGTGGTTACCTCGCCAGGCCCTCTTCCTGATTTCGGTGTGTGCCTGCCCACATTAACACCTGCAGGGCCATTAATCTTTCAATAGGCACGGGAAATTCCTTCCTATGAGGGTCTTGTATTGACCTCTGACCTGCCCTTCATAGCCCTGTTGTTTCACTGTTTGCTCTTTAAGGAGGCAGGATGCTGTAAGTAGCTAATGCAAGACCGGTAGAAATGATTTAATTGCAGGATAGATTGTGAGGATCGGCAGGGTGACACAGCATTCAAAAACTCTTTCAACCCTTTCTCTTAACTGTGGCTTCAGTTATTTTCTTTTTTTTTAACTGCTTATTCAAAGCGTGTGGCAATAATAAGTAATTAACTGGATGGCCACTGAGTCACTTGTGAAACAAAAAAATTCTTTTGAATGTGACCCAAATAGGGCTTAAAGACCGACAGCATAAACACAGTAGGGAAATTACTATTAGGTCAGATTAACATTAAGATCCTTGCAGGCCATAAAACAAAACTTTTCACCCTGACTTTGCGTGGCATGAAGAAACACAGCAAGACAAAAATAGCAGAATGTAAACATTCCTGAGAGGTGCATCTTGCCAGAGACAGCCAGGGCATATCTGGAAACTCATTTTAAAGTTAAATTGTGTTTTTTCCACCGTGGCTGCAGTTAAACTGTGTGGTATTACGTACTAATGCACAGAAAACGTCTTCAACAAGCAGAACTTTGTCATCTAAATTCAGTAAAAGGTTCAATGCTATTAGGCAGTAGAAAGTAAAATAAAGCAAATGATACACGTCTAAAACCCAGTGTCTTCATTGCAGGGACTGTGTCTCCCTTCTCGAAAATGTAGTTTGCATTAGCATAGCTCATGTTAGTGTTGTTCATTATTTCAGGCTTCAGAAGTGTGATGGAAATAGAGCCTGGCAGGACTAATGCAGGGCCTTTAATTTCTGAGGAGTGCAACTTTATTCCCACACCAGGCAGATTATTTATTCTCAAGGCTGACCTATCCACATGGGAGATCGTGGCAAAAGGCGGAGTTGGGACAAAGGTGTTGCATGACTCTTTAAAGATCCTTGGTGGTCAGAAATAAGAGCTCGCTGCCTCAGAGGAGGTTGTTTGCTCACTCAGCTGTGGACAGCAATGTGCACCATAGAGTATGCTGCAGAGAGGAGCATGGAACTGGCAATAAGGGAAACGAGGCACCCAATATATCTAAATTATCATGAAAGCTGTCAGCTCTTTCATGCCCTCTTTAGCTAGGTCACTGACAGTGCACAGGTGCACTCACCTAAATTCTAAATGAGTTTACATCTAATAATCATGGCTAGTGACAGTGTTTTCAATATTGTAACAGCAGCAGCTCACTAATGTATTGTGTTTGCTTAATTTGGCGTTTATATAAATATAGCTAAACCCATAACAACCGTGTGCACTGTCTATTTAAATAAACATGGAAAAATACTAGCTCCAGAGTCTAATCTTGCTTGCGCCAAAAATAAATGCGGATATATACAGATAAAATGACAAAAAAATAAATATGGATAAATACAGACGGAAATGTTAAAAAAATAAATACCATAAAACCGGGAGCCCTAATTATAATTAGGGCTCCCGGTTTTCCGTTTTTACGGATTTATACATATAAATACAGACGGAAATCTATATTTCCTTTGTCTGTATTTATATTTAGAAACGGCAAAACACTAGCAAATTTTGCGCGCTGCCGTGCCTCAGTGCAGTTTCCTTTCCACGCCCTGGAAATTCATTTAAATCCCTTCCAATCAGGGTCTTTTAGCGCCTCGTGTGGACCTCATTAAGGGAGCCTGCAGTGTCGTGTTATCAGGGTGTCTCAAGAAGAGAAAAGCAAGGGGTTGCTTAATGGTTTATAGCGGGGGTGGAGGGAAAGGACGCCGTCGCGCCTGTTCCATGATTGATTGCCTAGTGAGAAGGAGGGTAACGACCTGGGGGTAGGGGTTGCAGGATAGGGGTCGGACCGACTCGAGAGCCATGATTCTGTCCCTCTGGAATGCAGTGTGTCTCCCTCAGCTGTTCGCCCTTCATTGATCCCTCTTCACACATGAAAAGCCTCCCTGCTGCTTTAAACGCCCTCCTGCTGCAGCCAGCCGTAAGGTTGTGCTGGGCTGGCGCCACCCTGCTGCCTCGTGAGGGATGAGGGGATGTGTTTTGAAGCTCTCACCACGGGCGGGGAGTTTCAAAGCACTGGCTGGCCCTGTCGCCTCCAGACAGCCTCGCTTCGCCTACGTGTCCGCCCTCCCATGTGCAGCCTGGGAAGTTGTTTTCGTGAGGTGCCTTGAGGATGCTGCGCCCACTCGGAGAGCTGTCTGAGGCACCTCGGCCCCCGCCGCCGCTCTCCGTCCTGTGTCGGTGTGTTCGAGTCGGGTACGGACGGCAGGCCACATTATGCAGGTGCGGGTATAAAACATCGCGCAGCCTGTACTCTAACCTGCCCCAGAATGAAATATTTTCCAGGCTTCCCGTGACATGCCTTTGCAGCATGCTTCGAAAGGCACATTTTTTCCCGATTTTGTCCAGAACAGTCGAGGCCTGAGGGCTAGATATGCCGCCCAGTGCGACTAGTTATTTATCTTGGCTAGGCTGTTCAGTTTGTAGACCTGTTTTATTTGGTCTGGCGCTAGGTTTCTCTGTTGATGTCCAGACAAAACAAGAAACCAGGTGTCAAGTAGTGTCCTTAATAAATGAAATCGCCTGTACCTCGCTAAACACCTAATCCCGCAGTGCCCGAGACGAGGTGGAGCGACCCCTGGCAGTGTACTGTATAGAGGTGGTCGAGCAGGCAGCATGCCGTCGGATGACTTTTACAGCGCACCACGGAGAGAGCTATCACGTGGCTCTCCCCTCCCAGCAGCAGTAAGGAAGGCAGTGGTGGTGCCCCGGTGGGTACAGTGGGAAGCACACATCGAGATTATGGCAAGAGAGGCAGGAGCAGCGGACACAATGGGGAGCAGTCATTGAAAAAGGGAACACCAGGAAAGAAGCGTTCACTTCATGGGACTGGGAGCATTGTTTTTAATCTGCATGGCGTGTTTTCTACTGGCTGTGAGATGGGAGGACCGGTAAGTCAGTTCTCATGTGTACCTATATGCAAACTAGATTCCCGTTACAGATGGAGTAACATTGTAGGCCATTAAATCAAACGCAAGACATGGGAGAGCATGTGGTATTACCACAACAGCTGCAGACTTTGGAACTTAGGAATCAGGTTCAAGACTGAGCATTGGCTCAGCATCGTGTAAATATTCACAAGTGACTTAATCTTCCTGGTCCTAAAACCAAATTTGACCTTCACTAATATAACTGGTGCTCATGTAAAGTGCTCCAATGCACGCTATATAAAACTGCAACGAACAGGAGTCCAGTTTGCATCTCAAAAACCAATTTGTCATTTATTTTGTGCGGTGGTCATTTACTGGCAATATTTTAGCCATGGTGTCATTTAGAAAATACTTAGTAATCCCAGAATACTTGTCCTTCTTCTGATTCATTTGTACAATATGTGCGACATGTTATACATGTGCAGAGTACAGTCAAACTCAAATATATGAAGGAACTTTATTGCACAATTAGTTGTAACCATCACAATTTGTACAAACATGTTTTTGTATGACACACATATTTGAAGGCACTCCAACATGTGATAATGAACATACACAAGGATGTGAAATAAACAGTTTGTCTAGGATCACACAATTTGGTGACACCAAGAAGCTGGGATTTGTCCCAGTTTTTCCAGTTTCACTCTGAACAATATGATCATTAGTGGGTATCTCTTTCTGATAGCGCATGCTAATGCTTTGTGTGTAATTCTTGGAGAATATGATTAGAGCATAGGTAACACTGCCTGCTGCTCAACCATGCTTAGTGCTACTTTGGGTGTATGACGCTTTCCCACACCCTCTGATTCCCTCAAAACCCCTGAATCTGAGGCTTGGCTGCAACAACACACAGCCTCCAGGTAGCACCCCCATGTATGTAGCCTTCTCACACCTCTCCCTTCCATTTAAAAAAAACCTGAAACTGGTGCTTGGCTGCAGTGAGGCACTGCTTCCAGTCAACACGCTTTTATAAGGGCACTAGCTTAGTTTTGCAGCAGTTTTAAGATCTTCTTAAAGTTTCTCATTGCTTAAATGTGTGTAATTTCTGATATTTATATATGTTTTCCTTGTCTTCATTGCTTGATTTTGCTTGCATGAAAGTGTCACTCATAGTCGTTGAATGTCACTCATTATTACAGTGAAATTCTGAAAATGTCACACATAAGCAATCTGAAACCTTGGCAGCTATGGATTTCTCATTAATTTCCAGCGGCACATGTAGCCCTAATTATCTGCCATAAGGCTGGCACTTCACAGCCTCACCAGCATCTTGCCGGGAAAGTCTTGGCCCGCAGATTTGTAGCAGGAGCTGTTTAGATGGCTTAACGACGCACGAGCAGTTTTGTCACTGGTTGCTGCATGCATGATGAGAACTGATTAAAGGGAAATTCAGCCCAGCAGAGGCCAGTATGTAGACATCACTGGTCTTCCAAGGTCGAGATGCAGTTTCATGCTCTCATCACACCCTAGTCGAAATTCCAGTCGACCAGTTACAAGTGGTTCCTTCTCGAGCCAGCTGGCAACACGTGGGCTTTGGACCGCTCGAGAACTACTATGGAGTAAATTCTATTAGAAGCCAATTACATCTTGGAACTAGTAAGTTGTGTTTTAATTTTGGTTTCAGGTAGTATTTTATTCTTTTTCGCCAGGACAACGTAATTTATTTTTGGGCGCTAGACACGTACAGTCTAAAACTCATGTACTGCAATTTCATTAACAAACCAGAAAGAGCCTCAATGTCCTCAAAGTCTCTTGAAATGCACATGTGCTTGTACTACAATGGCAAAGTTTTCAGATGAATGTATTATGTTGACCAATAACAACCAGGCGCATGTGTGCATTGTCAATTTAAATAAATGTGGAAAAATACTAGCTGTAGCGTCGTCTTTTGCTTGTGGCAAAAATAAATGCGGATAAATACAGAAAAAATGCCCCAAAAATAAATATGGATAAATACAGACGGAAATGGCAAAAAAATAAATACCATAAAACCGGGAGCCCTAATTATAATGTGTGAGGAGACGTAAGACCTGCTGGTGAGGTGTTGATCACACCAGTGTTTGGTTTTACGTAGCAACTCCTTGGTTGATTCCAATCTATGCTCAGTCAGTGGGGGAACCCCTGTGAGTATGGCAACTAGAGGGGTGGCTTCTGGGGGCAGATGGAGTCTATTACTGTTTATCCTGCTTATAGCCCCATCAACCCCTTGGTGTTTGCTCTGAGCCAGAGCCTTAGTATTTGGGAAAGGACCTCTAGGTGACTCAGTCATACAACGTATATCTACCCCTGCCTGGCTCCCTGTGGGTACAGCTGGATTAATAGCAGGGTTACGTTCTGAGCTGGTCTTTGGTGGTTTTTGATTTCCCTCCACCCTACTAACCCCTGAGGGCCAAGTTTGTGCCCGACGAGTGGAGTTACAGTTAGTGGTGTCACACACCACTCTTGGCCCCCTAATTGGATCTCAAAGCTATCTAATTTAGCCTTAATCCCCTCCACGGTGGTAGCCAACATAGCAATGTCTTTAGCAATGTTCGAGAGAATGGGCTCTAACCGTGAGGTGAAAATGTCCGCCATCACTTTCTGCACAGTTGCCTCAACCTGTGAGTCCAAATCACCAGCCTGCTTATGGATCGCATCGGCAGATAAATGTCCAGGGATGCTAGTTCTTTTTTTCCCCTTCTTCTTCCCTGGATTTGACGGTGGGGCCTTCGGCCTGGATCCATCCCCTCTATGGGCCTCTTCATTTGTCACGCCGTTCCCCCTTGCCAGGCTATCGTCGGGTAATCTGCGTCCCCCCCCCCCTGTTCCCTGATCAAAAATCTGTACTATCGGTTCAAGGGGGACAGGATTTTTCTGCGTGTTGTCAGAAGTGATTATATTTATGCTCCCAGGTATTTCTTGGCTAAGTCCCAGCTCAACCTCTGTATTCTGAATTTCTTTATTCAGGGCCCCCACCGCTGAAGTCAGATATGATATGATGGAGGCAGAGTTCCTGGGCATTTTCGCTCTTGAGTTCCCCTGCTCCTGACTACAAGGGGTTTTACGCTTACCCATAGTATCTGTTGCAGATGACGATGTAAGGGGGGTGGCCCAGCCCAGTCTCCTTCGGGCTCTGAAGGGCGCAGATGGGCCCGCCCTTCGCCCGGGCACGCCCGCACGCGTCCCGCGCTGCGGGAGCCCACTGCAGATTTATGCGCGCCTCCGGGCACGGGATGTCAGCGTCGGTGGTGGTGGGCGTGGCCAGCCATTCCCCTTACAGCAATTGATACGGTCTCCCAACTCTGCGGGAGCCCGCTGCAGATTTATGCGCGCCTCGGGGCGTGGGATGTCAGCGTCGGTGGTGGTGAGCGTGGCCAGCCGTTCCCCTCACGGCAATTGATGCGGTCTCCCAACTCTGCGGGAGCCCGCTGCAGATTTATGCGCACCTCCGGGTGCGGGATGTCAGCGTCGGTGGTGGTGGGCGTGGCCAACCGTTCCCCTCACGGCAATTGATGCGGTCTCCACAGGAATAAGTTCATACACTGCCTGGCGAGCCCAAAAATTATTAATTGATATTTAGATTGCTCTGGGAGTAGTTTGTCCTGGTCTTGTGCGTTGAGTAATGTCCCGTGCCTGAACGTATCCTCAGGATCGAACCGATGCTCATAGGGGTCCACCTCTCAACAGCCCCAAGTCTGGCTATGAATTCACACAGACTAAAGGGTGGTTAAGCGGGGGAAGGGAAGGATGGGGACAGCGGGGAGGGAGACCTGTAAAACACAAAAGAATATATTACTATCCTGACCTTTTCACCTCCCCTACTACTTTAATCCTCCATTGTGCCCATACTTCCACTAACCTGTAACGAAAGAAAAGATTGCCGGCTAACAGGGGTGATGAGCTTGTAACCTCTACTTCATACCATTTGCTAGAAAACATAAAGGATTCATGAGGTGATTACTTTACTGTGCAGGTGTTTAGTACATGCATTAGACTCCCCTATCTATACCTGGTATTTAGGGTTTAAGGCAGTTGCTCTGAAGAACCTCTGTCTATATCACCCCTGTGGAGGAAAAGAATAGAGCGTAGAAAGAGGATAAACCACATCAGATATAAACAAGCAAAACAAGTACTCTCATCGGCATTGTTAGGAACGATAGTCTGTGTGGTTATTTGTTTCCTTCATAGGATTACTTCCAGGAACCTCCGGGATATAAAGAAACCAAATCTGAGAGTTCACTTCACTCTCATCAACAGCAAAAACCTCTTGCCGTTATTGATACACACGTACGGTAACACCGTTACAGAATATACAATGGACACTACTATTTCCCTCGCATGAACTCTGTGGGCAAGGTACAGTGAAGAGTTCGCCAACATAGGGAAATCAAGTAATGTACACCCACTTGAATCTCATCCAAATGGCCTCCAGTACATATGAATCACGATCGCTAAATAATATTCCCTCGCAAGAGCTCTTATGTTTACAACAAACGGAGAGCTCACCAACGTAGGGAAAAAAGGAAATGAGCACCCAAGCCTGGTATGCTCCCAAAGTGTAAATACAGCGTTTAGAGAAACTCCCCGGGTTACACAGGAACCAGTGGTGCAATAGGCACCCTTACCCGACCAGGATCACGGGAGATATGGCCATCATCCATCCTCGGACAAAACGAATAATCGGCAGTGTCTGTAGCCGCAGCCTCGCCTTATCCCGAGTCTTCCTGCATCACGTGAGGTGGAGCGTCTGACGTCGGACGTCCGCTCGAGGCTGCCGGGAATTGTAGTTCTCCCGCTGTCATTGCGTGCCTGTGCGAGTGGAGCCGCCGTGTCCCCTGACAGTACATCCCCCTCCTGGAGAGCACAGGCAGGCACAAGGCTTGTCAGGGTGTCGTTTGTAAAACGCAGCAACTAACCTTGGAGCATGCACCGAAGACTCAGGCTCCCAAGAGTTCTCCTCCGCACCGTACCCTTTCCAGGCTATCAGAAACCAGAGGGTATTGCGACTAATCTTGGAGTCCAGAACACATGCTACCTCATACTCCTCGTCCTGATCTATCCACACAGGAGCTGGTTTCTGGCGTGCTGGACCACACGCCGGTTTTAACAAAGAGACATGGAACACTGGATGGATTCTCATATGGGATGGTAATGCAAGTCTCACCGCCACTGGGTTAATAATCCTTACTACTCTGTAGGGGCCTATGAACCTTGGATTAAACACGCTATACCTTTTAAATCGAATGTTGCGTGTCGATAGCCACACTAGATCCCCTTTTTTGTAGGCGGGCCCTGGTATGCGGTGTTTGTCAGCTTGTTTCTTGTATAAGTCCTTAGCGTGTACTAAGTGTTTTTTGTGTGTTGCAATATCTTCTGTATCTGAACTATCCTTTCATGTACTTCTGGGATACGTTCACTCCTACCTGGTGTAAGGAACGGTATATATCGGGGGTGATACCCATAAGTACTGTAGAAGGGAGAGTTTTTGGTGGAGCTGTGTTGAGCATTGTTATACGCTATTTCTGCCAACCATAACAACTCCACCCAGGCATCGGTGTTGCTCTCTACATAGCTACGTAAGTACTGTTTCAATGTCTGATTCAGTCTTTCCGTCTGCCCGTCTGTTTGGGGGTGGAAACTGGTGGACAAGGCGGAGGAGATTTGCAAAGCCGAGCACCATACTTTCCAGAATTTGGCGGTGAACTGGGTTCCACGGTCCGACACAAACACCCGAGGGAGGCCATGCAATCTCACCACATGTATCATCAATAGTCTGGCTAATTGTCCTGCTGTAGGGATTTGTTTGCAGGCTACAAAATGCCCCAGTTTCGTTAAATAATCGATGATTACCAGAATAACCGTATGTTCCTTGTCTTTAGGGAGGCACACGATGAAATCCAACGAAAACCTCTCCCCATGGAACGTCTGGAGTGGGTAGCGGTTGTAATAGCCCTTGGGGTTTGCCTTTGGGAGTTTTGGTTTGAGCACACACGATGCAGTTCTTTATCCATACAGGAATATCTCGTCAAGAGAAGGCCACCAGAACTGCCGTAAGACCTTTTCACATGTCTTTTCGTTGCCATGGTGACCTGCACTGGGATTTATGTGACACCACTGAAAAACAGTCCGTCTAAGCTTGAGAGTGGGAACGAGTACTTGAGTTCCTTTCATGAATACACCTTGTTTATTTTTCCATTCCGGATGATGTTTCAGCCAGTCCTTCCATCGAAAGGTCTGGAGTCCTTTCATGACGTCTCTGAGAAAGTGTTCACTGTGTGTTACTCCAATAACATTCTGTGGATCCATGATAGCTCTCTCGGGGTTGCTTAATGGAACCGCCGTGGATTCTTGCCTGGATAAGGCATCCGCCTTTTGTTCATGCTTCCAGGGCGGAAGGTTACAATGAAATTGTACTCTTCAAAAAATGTCATCCATCGTAGTAATCGAGGAGAGAGCTGTCGTGCTGTCTTTAAGAACTGGAGGTTGCGGTGATCCGTATATACCGTGACAGTATGTTGTGCTCCTAACAACCAGTGCCTCCATTCCCCAAACGCTTCTTTGATTGCTAGCAATTCTTTTTCTGTTATGGTATAGTTTTGTTCTGCTCTGTTTAATTTATTTGACATGAATGCAACCGGATGCATCTGTCCTGTGGTGGCATCTCTTTGGGACAGCACGGCTCCGATCGCAACATCTGAGGCGTCAGCCTCCAGGATAAATGGCAAGGCTGGGTTGGCATGTATCAAGATGGGAGCAGTTATGAATGCTTCCTTCAGAATGTCGAATGCCATCTGTGCTTCCTGATTCCACAGGAAAGTTGTGTCTTTCTTCGTTAGGCGAGTAAGGGGTGCTGCTTTGTTGGAGAATTGGGATATAAAGCGCCTATAGAAATTCGCAAACCCCATAAAACGCTGAATGTCTTTCACGTTCTTAGGACAAGGCCATTCGGTGATTGCTCTCACTTTCCGTTCTGCCATCTCCTGACCCGTGGGGGTGAGCATAACTCCTAAGAACTCAACCGTTGAGACGTGAAATTCACATTTGTTGATCTTGCAAAAGAGATGGTGTTCTCTTAAGGCTTGTAAAATCAAACTCACATGTCTTATGTGTTCTTCTTCCTGTGTTGAATAAATCAGGATGTCATCGATGTACACCACGACTATCTGGTCCAGATATGCTCGTAGAACGCCGTTGAGAAAAACTGGAACGCCGCAGGCGCATTGCATAAACCGAATGGCATAACTAAGTACTCGTACAACCCATACCGAGTCTTGAAGGCCGTCTTCCACTCATCTCCTTCACGCATCCTCACCAGATGATAGGCTCCACAGAGGTCCAGTTTCGTAAATATCACCGCCCCTTTCACCTGCTCCAACAATACCGATATTAATGGAAGCGGGTATTGGTTGCGTATGGTAATGGTGTTCAAGGCACGAAAGTCAATACACGTTCGTAGCTCTCCGTTCGCCTTGGGTATAAAAAATAACGGAGAGGCCGCTGGTGAACTGGACGGACGTATGAATCCCAAAGCCAAGTATTTATCCAAATACTGGCGTAAGTGTTTGTTTTCAGGTTCCGTTAAGGCATAAACCCGGCCACAAGGAACCACCGACCCTGGCACTAGATCAATCCTGCAATCGTAGGGTCTGTGGGGGAAGTACTTCAGCCATCTGATCATCAAAGACGTCTTCAAACTGCTGGTAGCAGGAGGGTAGATCCGTCTCCTTCTCTGCTGCAGTGGCAATGTGATGCTGGTTCTCCAAGGTCTGAGTAGGTAGCTCGAAAGCCTGCAAGCAATGGTTTTTGCAATAGTCTGAATCCATGATCAGAGTCTTCTGTTCCCAGTCGATGGTGGGGTTGTGTGTGGAGAGTCAAGGTAATCCTAGTATGATTCCATATGACGGTGCTTGGATGATATTAAAAGATAGAAGTTCTTGATGTCCTTGGTCGCATGTCACTACAAACGGCTCGGTGGCCTGACGTATGGGACCAGATTCCAGTTGTTTGCCATCCACCGCAAACACACCCTCAGGGATAGTCTTCGAAACAAGCCGTACCCCTAATCTGCGGGCCTCTTCAATATCCATAAAACAACCCGTGGCCCCGGAGTCCACCATGGCTTGTGTGGAACAAGGTTCTTGGTTTATATACACTACCAAGGGTATGAAGAAATGTTCTGTAACCGAAAAAGGTTCTTTCTTTAGGGAAGGGATACACATCATGCTCAGAGACACCCCTTCTTCACATCCCGAGCTCTTCAGTTTCCCGTCAAGGGCTTAGTGCTGTTCCCAACGGATGATCCCAGGCGTGAACGGCTGAATTTGGGTTTTACCGGGCACTCTCTTAGGTAGTGTCCCTTCTTCCCACAATACAAACATAACCCGTTTTTTCTTCTATAATCTCTCTCATCCACAGTCAGAGATGCCCGCACGGTTCCGATTTCCATCGGTTCGGAGGAGGCTACCCCCGGATCCAGGGGCCTTGGTCTTTCGAATCGGGGGGAATATCTCTCTTTTTTCCTCCCTTCCCCTCTTCTCTCCCTCAATCTATGGTCCAGACGCATTGTCAACTCGATCAAAGCGGAGCACGTAGTAGGTTGTGGATCCACTTGTGCGATCACATCCTTTAATTCCTCCCGAAGGCCCTGATAAAAGATAGCGGATTGCTTACTTTCGGGCCACTGTGTTTCCGCTACCAATCTTCTAAAGACGTTCAGATATCCTATCAAGTCTTTATTCCCTTGTTTCAATTCGAGTAATTCCCGATCTGCCGAGAAGGTGTCTGCTCTGCGATCGAAGGTCTTTTCGAACTCCTCCCTGAAAGCCTCCCAGTCATGTAACATAGGATCGTCTCTTCTAACAAATGGAACTGCCCATTGAGCAGCGTCTCCGGCCAGGTATGAAATGAGAAAGGCTACTCTTGCCTGGTTTGTAGAAAACAATTTAGGCTTACAGTTGAAATGGAGCAGGATTTGTGTTATGAAGACCTGAACCTTATGTATGTCTCCTGTAAATTTTTCTGGTGGTGCAAGAGGTATGGGTGTAGGATCTCCACCACCATAGAACCAGCTGTGGGCTGTGATGGATTACCAAAATCAAAAGGATTTCATTGCATCCTATCTACCCTCGCCTGCAAAGCAGCTGTTTCATTACGTGAAGCCGTAAGCTCGACCTGCATTGTAGCTAGCGCTGCCATAACGTCGTCTAAAGTGGCCATCGTAGGATCAGCTCGACCGGGAGGATAAATCTATTCGTGGGCCGATTATTCTGTCCCGTGCCTGAACGTATCCTCAGGATCGAACCGATGCTCATAGGGGTCCACCTCTCAACAGCCCCAAGTCTGGATATGAATTCACACAGACTAAAGGGTGGTTAAGCGGGGAAGGGAAGGATGGGGACAGCGGGGAGGGAGACCTGTAAAACACAAAAGAATATATTACTATCCTGACCTTTTCACCTCCCCTACTACTTTAATCCTCCATTGTGCCCATACTTCCACTAACCTGTAACGAAAGAAAAGATTGCCGGCTAACAGGGGTGATGAGCTTGTAACCTCTACTTCATACCATTTGCTAGAAAACATAAAGGATTCATGAGGTGATTACTTTACTGTGCAGGTGTTTAGTACATGCATTAGACTCCCCTATCTATACCTGGTATTTAGGGTTTAAGGCAGTTGCTCTGAAGAACCTCTGTCTATATCACCCCTGTGGAGGAAAAGAATAGAGCGTAGAAAGAGGATAAACCACATCAGATATAAACAAGCAAAACAAGTACTCTCATCGGCATTGTTAGGAACGATAGTCTGTGTGGTTATTTGTTTCCTTCATAGGATTACTTCCAGGAACCTCCGGGATATAAAGAAACCAAATCTGAGAGTTCACTTCACTCTCATCAACAGCAAAAACCTCTTGCCGTTATTGATACACACGTACGGTAACACCGTTACAGAATATACAATGGACACTACTATTTCCCTCGCATGAACTCTGTGGGCAAGGTACAGTGAAGAGTTCGCCAACATAGGGAAATCAAGTAATGTACACCCACTTGAATCTCATCCAAATGGCCTCCAGTACATATGAATCACGATCGCTAAATAATATTCCCTCGCAAGAGCTCTTATGTTTACAACAAACGGAGAGCTCACCAACGTAGGGAAAAAAGGAAATGAGCACCCAAGCCTGGTATGCTCCCAAAGTGTAAATACAGCGTTTAGAGAAACTCCCTGGGTTACACAGGAACCAGTGGTGCAATAGGCACCCTTACCCGACCAGGATCACGGGAGATATGGCCATCATCCATCCTCGGACAAAACGAATAATCGGCAGTGTCTGTAGCCGCAGCCTCGCCTTATCCCGAGTCTTCCTGCATCACGTGAGGTGGAGCGTCTGACGTCGGACGTCCGCTCGAGGCTGCCGGGAATTGTAGTTCTCCCGCTGTCATTGCGTGCCTGTGCGAGTGGAGCCGCCGTGTCCCCTGACAAGTAAACGGGAATCAATACGCTCTTTGGATCTCCTGATTCGAATCCCATTCCCAAAGTTCAGGGAGGGCCTCAGAAAAAAGATCAACGATGAATTTACAAGCATCCTGTCCTTCCGCGCCTTCTGGGACGTCCAAAATTCTGAGATTGTTTCGCCGAAGGTGGTTTTCAAGATCTGGTAACTTCCACTGCGTGTCCTCTTTCAATGAGCGCATTAACTCTGTTACCGCCTTCTGAGCTGCCAGCTCCTCTTCCAGACTAGAAATCCGGGCTTCTGCTTCATTAAATCTTTCAGCGAATTCTGAACAAGATTTTGCAATGCATCGAACAGAGTTCTGGAGTTTGCGACAGGCTCCTAGGGTCCGTTGACTCTCTGTGCGTGTCTCCTCTCTGTGGGCCATTATACTCTGGTAAATCACAGCCAATGAGATATCATCCGTTTTCTCTACCGTGTTTTCCCTTGTATGCTTAGATGCGGACCCCCCCACTCCGTCTACCCCGAATTCAGCTGAAAATGAATCATCCCATAACAGGCATCATTGCTCTCAGCAAGCATAGCGCTCTTTCCAGGTTCGTGTTTCATACGTACTGTCCGCGGGCTGGTTTCTGATGTGTCAGTACCCTGGTCCTCGGGGTACGTGCTGCTTGTCTCGCTGTGACCACTACCCGGGGACTCGCCCCTAGAGCGAGACCTAAAGATTGACTCCGTCTCATCTCCTGACGAATCAGAAGGATCTAATAGGGAGAAGAAGTTGTCCCCCCAGTCAGTGTCCTTAGCCATGATCTGGGTGCCGCTGTCATCATTTGCCCCTGGGTTATCCATGTTCGAGGAGTTATCTATCTTTGCCTCCCTTGTAGTGGATTTACTCCGAGCCCCTTTACTTATGTTATTGAGTCCTGTGTAGTTTTTAGGGGGATCCGCCATGGCAGGGGTAGCATTGAGATGATCTTCACATCCCCCGGCGACAGCATTAGAGAGACCTTCACCCCCTACTTTACTCGGGGTCTTGTGTTTGCCCGTGTGAGTCCATAGCCTGGTAAACCATGTCCCCCTCAACATGTCCCTGGCTCACAGAGGGATTCAGGGGTTTATCAGTCTCTCCTGCCTGTCCAATTACATCCTTGTCAGGAGGAGTGTGTTGAGAGTTGTGTTGTTTTTTCCCTTTCCCAGGAAGAAACAAAGAGGGTATAATGCGCTTACCCGTATTCTCTCCTAGTGCTCCCTCTCGTTTCTCCCCCGCATTTTCTCCAGTGCTGCCACTCTTGCCGCCTCATTGTTGAATTGAACCACTCCTTGCGGCTCCGGCGGTGTTGATCGGAATGCAAGGTTTCCCTCGAACAGACTTCGGAGGCATTGATGCCGGGAGTACAGCCGGGTCGACTCTGCCCCAATCCACAAACCGCTCCCAGCGGACACAGCAGCACAATGCAGACGCGGGCACCCGAGAAGATGCCGCGTCAACCTGAGGAACTGCCGCAGCTAGGTCAGTGGGATCACCGGGAAGCTCCAGATCATGCCGTACAGGGAAGGCAGTAGGTCCATTGTCCACGGGAATGCAAAATTCAGGTGCAGGGAGGGGGGTTCGGGAGCACTAGATTGAGCGCCCAACCAGGCGGACGCCATCTTGCCCCTTGTAATGTTTACTTCGTGAATGTGTGCTTCTTGAGATCAAAGGTAGATTTGTAGCTTCGGGAAATGATTTTTATATTGCCAGTGACCCAGTATATCCCCCAACCATAAAGTTTTGCATTAGCCATGGCAAAGGTGTGCTGTGGAATTAAGTATGTGACAAGGTGAATTAATACTGTGTCTTTTTTAGTCTTTTTTAGTGCCTTTGGAAAGCCTGCAAATTCATTAAAAAGTACGTTTTTGTTTATTTACTGTTGCATACATCTCACAGAAGCACACACCCACCAACTGATTTAGAACAATACTTCTGCCTTCTACGTAGGACGGAATTCTATAAGGAAGGTTTTAGCCAGTCAGCAGAGATGGAGTCTCAGTGGATGACTGCTGCCCAGGCCCTAACTCGGGTTATGGAGGTCAGCTCTGAGGCAGAATTAGAGACTGAGACAGCAGATACTGAGATCGCATCTGAGAGAGAGGATAATGGAGCAGAATCTGGAAGTGATTTTTCAGTCGGCGAAGTTTTATCCGACAACTCATCTTCCAGCGATTCTGAGGGACATGATGATGGTAGTCATGCTGTCCCTTCGCAAGCACAGTCTGTGCAGCAGAGCAACCGTAGGAGGTTAGATCAACCCAGAGAGCAGTACGTGGGGTGGCAAGCACAGATGAAGTGCTCTCTTGGCAATCCCTTGTGGTACTGCTTTATCTTTACAGAACCTTCTCATGGAAGGTTATGATGTAAGGATTCTCAGAATGTTGGGTCCTGAGAGTTGTCAGTTGGGAGTTGGATTACAGAGGTGGCTGAGACGTTTAATTTAATGAAGAAACTTGAATTACATTTCTACAGTTTACCTTCATGTGTGTGGACCCTGCTTCTTTGCATTGGCGACGACAAGTAGCTGTGGAACCCAGCTTATGAAGAAGTGTCTCCTCCGCAATGGCGGAGGAGCTTCGCCCTACTGCCTGGCGCAAAGCCAGCAAACAAAAAATAAAATGATGCTCTAGCATCGTTTTATTTTTTGTTTGCAAGCTTGTGCATGGAGGGGCGGGGCATGGGCGGGTGGAGGAGGAGTGCTTCTGCACTCTGTAAGTGCTCATGTGTGTTTGGCCGGCCGTCTCACGCTGACCAAAACACACATGCGCACTTAGGTTTTTTCCAGCCCAGCTGCATTGAGCAGCCGGGCTGGAGAAACCCCCACAGACTCCCGGAGAAACCCCCACAGACTCCCTGGTTTGAGCAGGGCGTCTTTTCAGCCTGCTCAGACCAATCCCTGCACTGCTCTGCAACACAGAGATTGGCTGGGAGTCTGTCCAGTGTTGCCAGATTGGGCGGTTTCCTGCACAAATGGGCGACATTTTTCCCATTTGTGCGGGGAAAAAACGGCCCTGGCGGGTTGCGGAAAGTTGGGCGACATTTGCCCATGTGTGTGCAAAATTCATGGTTTCGGCGGTGCCCAGAGGATTTGTAACAATCAGGGCCGTCAATCATTCATAGCCGAACGCGCTACTTATGACGGCCCTGCTTCTTGTTGATGGCCTGCCCCCAGAGAGAATGGTCCAATAATCTTGCGAGGGGCAGGCCTGTCATCATTTCTTTTTAAATCTTTTGAATCATGCAATTTGCCTCTCTTGGCGCGGGCGCGCAGCGTGGACTCGGAGTACAGTGGTCAGGAGCCTCAGAGGCGGAGTCACGATTGTCAAGGCTAGGGTGCTGGTTGGCCTACCCTGCAGCCTGCTTCTGTTGCGCGTGGGAGTCCTTAGGTGCCAGCAGGTGTATTAAGGTAAGATGTCCACTTTTCCTGCTCTGCCCCTGTCAGCTGCCCCCCTCTCTTCCTCTTATTCCCTCTCTTTCTGTCTCTCTCTCGCAGCTCCTCACTGAAAACCGTGCTTCAATAAACATCTCTTACCCTCTGTTTCCTCTGCTTTCCTTCATTCGTTCCCCTGTAAAATGGATCCAAAAAGAAAGAAACACTTTTATTGGAAATGTCGCCTTTTTCTTATACTTTTTCTGTTCCAAAGTGCAGCCTCGGGACCAAGAGAAAACAGAGGTGCAAAATACAAAAAAATAAATAACTAAATAAAGCATTACAGAGTGGTCGCAAAGTGCCCAGATTGGTTTTGTTAACACCCAAACACAGTAGCGCCACTTTACAGAGTTTGCCAGTGAGCGCTACTTTTGTTTTCTCGTCATTCTTTGAACAGCATTGTTTTCCCCGGGTGGGGAGTGCACTATTCCTGGAGGTTCTGCAATACCTGCTTGATGACTGGAGTGGAAAACGTTTAATGTGATCCTTATCAGCTCTTTTTCTTATATTAGTTCATAAAATGTGTACTGCTGCTCTGTGTTCATGGATGTTGTCTTTTAAATCCCTACTACTTATGTTTTGTAAGGATTTAAGAAATGGACATTGAAATGGGTCCCTTCCGGGTCCTGTAGTCATGTACTTAACATTTCAGGCAAAAATGCTCATTGATTTCTGAATAATGAGTGTAAACTTGTTAAGGTAACCATGTTGTTCTGCTTACCTTTCACATGCTTTACTTAATCTTGCATTCCCTATGAGGGTTTGCTTTTTCCAGGATGTTATTTTTTTTTTCCAGGCAGCATATTACCCTCGTGCATAATTTGAATTAAGTCGCATCCAGGTGTTTATAGCGGGGCAATTGGGGGGTAGCTGAAGGCAGAGCTAGTTTCTCTCAGTGGGACAGTATGGTGTTCAGTGGGGTAAAGGATGTGGTACTAAGGCCAGAGCTGCCGAATTTGGTACTGGGGAACCAGGTTTAGCCTTCGAGTCCAGTCCACCAGACCACTCTCCTGAGGGAGTACATTCCCATGCTAGACCTTAGAAGCCCCCCCAAGACCTTAGAAGCCCTAGGTAGACCTTAGAAGCCCTGGTGTCTTAGCACCTTGAAGGTCTGCCCACCACAATCCATAATGAAGTTCACCTCCAGTCTTGTGGGCAGGCCTACAAAGCAGCACACCCTAGAGCAACATTGACTCTGTCACCAAGGTCACAGGTTCCTTGAGGCCAGTCAGCCTCACCCATTGGTACCTCCATTGGCCTTGGTTCAGCAGGAATAGTGCAACTCACCAAAAATTGGCAATGCAGGATTTGCACGCACACAAAATTAAGGGGCATATTTACAAGGAAATGGCGAAGCGTGGCGTTAAGCAAACATTGCTAATGCCACGCTCCGCCATTCTGAAAACGCAGGGATGCACCGTATTTACAATGGTGCAGGACAGCCCTGCTTTTTTCCTAGCGCTGGCGCTAAACTCAGCTGCGTAGCACCAACGCAGGCACCCTTCCACCATAGTGCAAGGGTGCCAGCGTTAAGGGAATGATTGTTTATGTGCAGGAAAGTGTCCCTTCCTGCACTTAAACAATCCAGAATGGTGAATTGTAACTTCTATGTGTGGTGCTGCATTGTGCAGCACACATTGAAGTTGCAAGTCATCATTTTTTAAATGATTGTTTATGTGCAGGAAGGGACACCTTCCTGCACATGAGCAATGATTCATGGCACTTTGCTGTTTCTATTTGTGCTGCACAATGCATCACACATAGAAACAGCATAAACAAGGAGAAATTAAGCATTTCTCCTCGTTTCGCCATGTTAAGACCAGGTATTCCCTGGCCTTAATTTTGGCACTGCCTCCTGTTTACGCCACCCTTGTATATAGGGGGCAGCATCAAAATCAATGGGTGTTGCAGAGGAACAAAAGCCAGCCTGACAGACACTCTTCTTGTTCAGGTCAGGCAGACAGAAGCTGGACATGCGCTAAATGCACAGACCCCCAGATGCCTGAACTGAACATTGCCAGGCTGAGAATTTCACACCCTTTGTGTGTGACCTCAGTCTGGCAAAAGTGCCTCAAGGCCCTCCCCCATGTGATGAACGGGAGCGCCACCGATTGCCTCGGACCTGGGCACCTCAGTTTTAAGCCCTGAAGTGCAGAGGGCAGAGTGTCAATCAGTAGCACCTAGTCACAGAGTAGGGTGGGGTCAGCAGTCTCACTGACTCCATTCCACTCTGTGACGAGGTTGGGACTGCTGCCTTCCAATCAGCCAATGAGGGAAGGCAGCAGTCCCAACCCTCTTGGGACCTCTGAGGCTTCCCTCTCGGAGAGCTGCAGTTAAGGTAAGTTTTATGCGTTTTTTATGTTTCATGTGTGTATGTATTAATGTATGTGTATCTAACTAGCACTATATACTCTCAAATAAATTAATAAATGTGTTAGTGTTGTGAATGGGTGTGTGCGTGAGTGAATGCATGGGTGTAAGTGAGGTGTATGTGTGACCACCGCCCCCTCCCTGGTACAATTACCATCTGCCACTGCTTTTAACACAGAGACCATTTTGTTATTTACAGCTAATATGTCACAATCCTTCTAATATAGCACAGTGAGGTATGACCGGACATCAATGAACTGCATGCAAACTGAAAGGCATTACTTTAGAACCTTGTTTATATCCTCAGTCTTTTGTAATTCCACGGTTGTTAAAAAGGGTGACTTTAAATAATAAAGACTTATTAGCACACTCAACAACTGCATAGCATTTTAATTCTGACTGTATGTTTCTGCAGACCAAGTGCTCTTAGTATATTATGCCTACCAGTGTGCATGATATGACTCCTACACATTGTAGCCCTCATTCTGCACATGCATAGTAGTGCTTTAATTTACAGTTGACATTTATATAACCATCGCTTTATGCGCTCTCCTAAGAGGCCAAGGATTGGATGTGCATTTAGTCTGAACACCTTAATGACCCAGTGGCAGGCACTGTGAGAAAGCAGTATCAGTAGAGTTGAGGGAGTGTCGGTGTTAAGGTTGTCACCAAAAGTTCTGGGAAATTGGGTAATTTTCCTTTCTGCTGCAACAGCCTTGCCTTCATCTTTACCCCAAACAAACAAGTGCTTGCTGCAACACAATGGAAACAACAATGTCCTCTATACTTTTTAGTGCCAAAGTAAGTGGTCACGGTGAAGGACTTAGTAACGGAGGGCAGGGAATCGGTCAGAGTACGTGACTGTCTCTTTTCTGGCCTCTCCTTATATTTTAACTGGAAAAGTGTGGAACTCTCGACTTACTGTAGCAACCCTCAGTTTTCACACTGTTGCTTCACGTTTACGTACAATTGTTTTGCACGAAAACTGGGTTTCAGATTTGTCTGCTGTGGTTTATTTTTGCTGTTCTCCCATACTGTCATTGTGAAGGAGTTTTTTTGTTGTTGAATATTTTCAGACAGGTACATAGAATGTTAAGCCATGCCAAACAAGTTGTGTTGCAATTACTTTAATACAAGGGGGTGTTTCTTAATATGTAGATCACTGTGTGGTGTTCATTCTGCATAACCCTCCCAGTATTCTTTTTTGGAGCCACATTGTTGAAATAGCATTGAAATTCCTATTCATAGACATAAAGAGGTTTATAATCTGCTTTTGTAGAAATAATTCATGAATGCAAGCTTCGGGTTTGGTTCTGTGGTGACTGAGCTACAAGATGAAAAGTAAAAGTGGTGACTGGTCTTGAAAATGAGTAGTTATTAGCACAGATGCCCAGTTAACCTCCTCCCACTATCTGTATATTGAATAGAATTTAGATTCATCCTTAAAATGTTTTCTGAAGACTACTTTTGCTAAATTTGAAAGATTCGATTTTAGGCTGGTTTTTGAGCTGACACTGGTCTGAGTTGGGCTGAATTTGGGCTTATCCTTGAGTGTCTTTGGGCTTAGGATGGGTCTCAAAATCTGGCAACACTGAGTCTGTCCCAGGGGCTGCTGGGACCCAGGAAGAGGCCAGCAGCAGCAGCGCGACGGGGGAGGTGGCAGCGGCCTCACGTAAGTTTTTTTAAAATTTTACCCGTCTTATGTCCCCCCACTGCGCTCTCTCTCCCGCCCCCGCGCACCCCTTCCTGCCCACCACCCTTTGTTAGTGGTGGCCACCACTGAGCGTCTCAACATCTATACCGGACAAGACAAAAAATAAAGAGAAAATCTAATGCCAGCAAGGAAGGGCCTGCCGTGATCCAATCCACCAGGCTACACCTGCCAACTACGCCACTTATCTTTACCCGCAAAACGTATTTTCTTGAAAAAGTTCGCAAAACGGCATGTATAGCGATGCTGGGTTGTGCCGTATCCTCGAGCCCCACGCATGCGCCATATAAATGTACTTGTAGCTCGTAAACCATACAACAGCAGCGTACCGTCGCAAAGGGCCTGTGGCAGAAAACCTATATAGCGCTGACTGCGAAGCAGCTGTGCAGCAGGAGAGTGACGTCGGAAGAGGCCCAGGGCTTGAAGCTGATGTTGCGTGCTTGCAGTGCAGCAAGAAAGGGATGTTGCGCTGCTGTCCTCAGTGCCTTTGCCTGACCTTGAATATCGTCACCTTTAGTTGCCCCCGCAGCAGGAAACTGACGTAGTGCAGACTGTTGTTGGCGCATTTGCCTAGGGCTGAGTTTTTTCACTGGCTAAAGATCCTATTATATCGCACATTGATTGCCTCAGCACTTTGCTCTAAATTGATTGTCTTTCTGATGCAAGCGGAGTAGCCCTGGAATAACAGTTCATCAACTAACTTATAACTTGAACCTTTAGGGCAGCATACTCCCTGTCTGGGAAAACACATCTCTTGGGTGCTTAGTCGA
The DNA here is from genome assembly GCA_963921515.1 of Calotriton arnoldi. Lineage (NCBI taxonomy): Eukaryota > Metazoa > Chordata > Amphibia > Caudata > Salamandridae > Calotriton > Calotriton arnoldi. The sequence goes on from CAWUFW010001595.1 coordinate 2,557,068, forward strand.
GCACCGGTAGGTAAGAACACTGGTTGTTTTTTTTTTTCTTGTTTCTATACACAAAGTACCCCATAAAGGGAATACTCGGAAATCATACTGGATACCGGAGTAAATAGTACTGTTGTTTTTAGTTTACTTATTTATTTTCTTTGTTGTCTGCTTTGGACTTATTCGTGTTAAAACTAGTCTGAGGACAATTTAGCATTCTTAACGATTATAATGTAAATCAACTAGTTCCCAGTGGGTGAATGGTGCATGCTAATCATGTAGGTTGTATGCAATAATATTACTTAATGCAAAATATCACTCCCCCACTATTGTTCATATCCTCTCCAGGAGAGCCTTTAAAATCAAATGGTCCAAATGGAAGAAAGTATTCTCACACTACGCTAGAGTGTGTGGGACCTCTTTGAGTGCAGTGAGGAATACCTCCTTACTACTTCATTGTTTAAGTCCTGAAGGACTGGAGGTTACTGAACAAGTGCCTGACATTGGCGCCAGTGAAGCAGAGGGTTTAAATGAGTTTGAGCTGTGCTTCAAAAAGTTAGACAATCATTATCTACCCAAAGTGAGCATGAAACTAGAGCAGTATAATTTTGGTAGGAGGGTACAATGACCCCAAGAATCTGTTGAGAACTATATTACGGATTTACGTAAGTTAGGTGCCTTGCAACATTTTTAAGGTGCTCTTGATGAGTCCATTCATGATCAAAGCAAACACATTATGGATGGACGTAGCACTGAAAATTTTCAGACACTCACACCCAGTCACTAATAGATCTTGGTTAAATCCATCATCTTCTTCTGTTCACTTTCCCACCCCAGTTCCCACCCAGCCATATGCAAATCAGTCTTATCCTGTTCCTCATGCCAACAGTCCAGCCTGAACTGCCAAGCTAGGTCATCTCTGGACAGGAAACAAGCATTCTGGGACTGGTTTCGGGGTAACACCGCTCATCAGCAAGGCTAGCTTGAATCCAATGGCAAAGTGCACAAGGGACCCATGTCTGGACATAGCCTGCCAACTTAGGGCGAACAAAGCAAACACAATAGGATGATGGACGGAGCACTGAAACTTTTCAGACACTCACCCCCAGTCACTATTAGATCTGGGCTAAATCCATCATCATTTTTCTGCTCACTTCGCCACCCCAGTTCAGACCCAGCCATATGAAAATCAGTTTTGACCCTGTTCCTCATAGGAACAGTCCAGACTGAAGACCGGAAACAAGGATCCTGGGACCGGTTTCGGGGTAACACCCCTCATCAGCCAGGCTAGCTCGAATCCAGTGGCAAAGTGAGCAAGCGACCCATGTCTGGACATACCCTGCCAACTTATGGCGAACAAAGCAAACACAATAGGATGATGGGTGGAGCACTGAAACTTTTCAGACACTCACCCCCAGTCACTATTAGATCTGGGCTAAATCCATCATCATTTTTCTGCTCACTTCGCCACCCCAGTTCAGACCCAGCCATATGCAAATCAGTCTAGACCCTGTTCCTCATGGGAACAGTCCAGACCGAAGACCGGAAACAAGGATCCTGGGACCGGTTTCGGGTAACACCCCTCATCAGCCAGGCTAGCTCGATTCCTGTTGCAAAGTGAGCAAGTGACCCAAATCTGGGCATACCCTGCCAACTTAGGGCAAACAAAGCAGACACAATAGGATGATGGACGGAGCACTGAAACTTTTCAGACACTCATCCCCAGTCACTATTAGATCTGTGTTAAATCCATCATCATTCTTCTGCTCACATCGCCACCCCAGTCCAGACCCAGCCATATGCAAATTAGTCGTGACCCTGTTTCCAATGGGAACAGTGCAGGCCGAACTGCCAAGCCCGGCTCTCCCTCGCAATTGTAATCCATCTTTCAATGTTGGGATGTAACATTGAAAGAGTCAGGGGTGAATTGTGGCAGAAAGATGATCCTAAATTGGATGAAGTGTTTTTCACATCCAAGAAAATTTAACATTCGCTGGCATTTGTAGATGTAATAAAGAAAGATAAAGGGAATTCTCATTAGAAAAAATGCAGAGTGTATCAAATGGCAAAAATTCAGAATCCCAAAAGAAAAAATTTAGTGGTAGCTGTTTTCGGTGTGATGCAACTGGCCATAAGGCAAATGATAAGATGTGTTTGCCTGGTTAGTCACGTGTCATGTCTGTGGGAAAGTTGGTCAATATGGGAAGTTTTGTAGGTCTCAGAACAAAATAAAAAAGCTGAAGGAAGTGGTTGTGGAAGATGAGTGTGACTACAATGGTCTTTACTGTGGAGAGATCGTTCTTCAAGTAGGGCACTAGGGAAAGAAAAGTCTGATTGATTGGGTCAATGTTAATGGAACCAAAGTACAAATGCTATTGATTCAGGTGCTAAAAGTTTGTTAGTTCCTAGAAAATTCAATCTAAAGAAACTGTTAAATAAGATCAAAGTGTTTAAACCAGGCATACAGCCTTTAGCTTATGGAGGACAACCCATTAAGCTGGGTGGATATTTCATAGGGGAAATTAAGTACACAGATTGTTTCACGGCTGGAAAGATATACTTCTCCACTAAAGGGGATAGTATCATCAGCTGGTTCCACCAACGTGATCTGAATATTATGTTGAATCCAAACTAGCGCTGGGACGCCCCGATGCTGGGGCAGCCATGCGCTTTACAAATAATCTAACATAACATAACCGCCTATTGTGTTGAAAGAAATGTTATCGCGGTCGTTGGAATCTGTGCAAAACAATATTCCCATTGTGCTTCAAGATGGTGTGGTGACTAAACTAGTTCTGGATAATGATGTGTGTGATGACAAATTGGTAAGGTTGCTACATCAGGAGTTTTTCGATGTGTTCACTGAAAAGTTAGGTTGTCTGACTGATTATTTTCATAAAACTATGTTAAAGGAGAATTCCACTCCAAGTGTGAGAAAAGAGAGGGGACTTCCTTTTGCTTCCAGGCAAGCTATGGCGGGACAAACTGAAGAAGGAGGGAATTATTGAAGAGGTGGAAACAACAAACTGGGTGGTCCCAGTGAAACTAGCTCATAAAGCATCGGGTGATGTGAGGCTATGCATGGACTTAAGAGGGCTAAATAAGTCAGTGGTAGTAGATGGGCACCCTCTTCCATACATAACAGAGATGTTGGTCCAATTTGAAAATGCAGTGTTTTTTTCCACTTTAGATCTAAGGTCAGCCATTCATCAGGTCAAATTGGAAGAAGGTTCCATGAAGTTAACATCATTTAACATGCCCTTTGGCGTGTTCAGATTTACGAGGATGCCTTTGGCTTAAAATCGGCAGCCTTAGTCTTTTAAAGAGCAATGGAAGATGTGTTGAGGGGCATATCAGGAGTAAAAATATATCAAGATGATGTGCTGACTTATGGAGTCACACAGGAAGAACATAATCACAGTTTGAGATCAGTGTTGGAAAGATTTAGAGAGGGGACTCACATTAATGGAAGACAAGTGTAAAATCAACTGTGAAGAAATTGTCTATCTTGACCATAAGTAGACTTGTGTGGGAGTAAGACCTAATGAACATCTGGTGAATGTTAGTCAGGAACTTCCTATGCCTAAAAACAAAGACGACTTGGTAAAATTTCTAGGAATGGCTGAATATTACAATAAATTTGTTCCCTGTTTTGCAAGTCGTACTAGTAATCCAAGATTATTGGTAAAAAAGGGGGTAAAGTACATGTGGACATCTGAGTGCACTCTTGAGTTTGAAGATATAAAACATGCATTGTCTAAGGCTCCTTTTTACAGAGTTTTAATACCTTGGAAGATTCCGTTTTAGTAACTGATGCTAGCGCCAAAGGGTGGGTGAGGTTTTAAAACAAGGTTGTGGCAGTGGAGAAAACAACATTATGTTTATTTCCAGATTTTGGTAGGTCCCAAGTATAGATTCTCTGTTATCAAAAGAGAAGCTCTATGCATATTCTGGGCCATCAAAAAACGTAAAAAAATGTCTATGAGGGTCGAAATTTGTAGTGAAGACAGACCACAAACTTCTTAAGGATGTCTTTGACAAAACGGGTTGGATGCTGTCTTAAGCTGAATTTGTAGGTGGCTGATCTCCTTGCAAGAATGACATTTTAATGTTGAATATATTCCAGGAGTTGAAAATAGAGTGGCAGACTGCCTCTTACGTTTGGTTACAGATACTCGAGATGTGGATGACGAAGATGAGGTATGGGATCTGTATGAAGAAAATGTATATGAGGTCACTGAAGGAATTATAAATGAAGAGGAGAGGAAGGATTTAGTCATGGCTGATGTAAGCTTCCAGGAAATTATTAAACTGATTGAGAGTGAGTGGAATTCCAGGCAAGGAGTGAGTGTGGAGGGTTTAAAATACTGGAATGTTAGAAATTTGTTATCTGCACAGCATGGGTTAGTGTGGAAAGCTACTAGGCTCATTCCTCCAAAGTGTGTTGAGATAACTTAATACTTGGTACATCGAAGACATCAAGGTATATGCAAAACCAAAAAAGAATTAGACTATACTTCTGGTGGTTTGGACTTGATATCCAGGTGGCAAGGTCCATCAGAGAGTGCCAGGAGTGTACGTCTAATGACAAAGTCTGCAAAACTAGAGTGCAGCCCATGGCGGTGAGGGATCTTCCAGAAAAGTCTTGGCAAGAGGTTGCGCTGGACATTTTGGAACCTGTATCTAGTAGAAATTGTCAGTATTACATGAAGCTTTTAATTGACATGTTTTCACGATGGCCAGAGATACACATATCTCAGAGCATAGAGACAAGCAATGTGGTAGCCTTTTTAAAGAAGGTGTTTGGTAGGGAAGATTACCTGAATACATCCTCACAGGCAATGGTGTGCAGTTGGTCTCGTGTGAAATGGAATTTTTTTATCCAATAGGGGAATAAAACATAAAACATGTTTACTTCATCATCCTGAATCCAATAGTATGGTGTAAAGGTTCAACAGGGTTTTAAAATAATCTATTCAGATTGCTAAACTGTAAGGCAAGGACTGGAAGAATATAAAACAAGAAAGAGTAGAGGTGTATCGTCTGATACCACATTCCGTTACTGGGAAAGAACCCTTCAAGCTATTTAGGGGCAGGAAACCTAGTTCCCTGATATGTCCTTCGTGGATAAGTAATAAGGAAGTGGGTGCTATGGTTGCACAGGATGAGTAGAGGGAAAACAACATGAAAGGGTGTTGAGAAGGAAGGAGTTATTCGATTTTAAACACTCTGCTTGTCAAATCACAGTAAGTGAGGGTAATTTGGTGAGAGTGAAGAAAGCCCATATAGATGGAAAAAGTTTGAGATTTTCAACTCCTCTTAGGGTTGTCAAATTGTTTCTAAATGCTTTAAAATTGGAAGACAATTGTATTTGGAATGTAAGCAGAATCATGGTCCTGAAACGTGATTCTGTAGGTGGATTTAGACCCGAAAATGCGCCTACCAAGTGATGTGAGACAAAGGTGCAAAATCAGGGGTTTTAGGGTCTTAGGAAAAGTGAGAGGTTAATAAGAAAACCGGTGTCACAACGTACCTGGTCATGTCGAGATTGAAGAGGACAATGAGGATGTATTCCCCCTTATGTCTCTCCTCTCCTCTGTTTCCAGCCTCCATCGGATTCGGCCACTCAGGACCTGGAGGGCGCCTGTAAGAGACTGGACTCCACTGCGGCTCACGTGACGCGGTCACATGAGCCAATCGGAATCCCTGCTGAAGCCGCGTCCGGCTTGATATGCTGTTTTCCCCACTGTAAGGATGGCAATGAGTTGAGCATGGAGGAGCACTCGCCTGCGGATGCCCAGAGAAGCCCAGAGAGTGACGTCGAGAGAGAAGGAGTTCCCGCGACCAGGAAGGATTGCCAGCAGCGGACGGAGGTCGGACTGAAGACTCCTGCAACAGAGCCAAGGGGGGAGCTGGACCCCATCTGGTGCCACAAGCTGTCCCGCCACGTTCCCGGAGGAGCGTGGCTCTCTGAGGTACGTGGTCGCCTCAGAGGGTTATTCGGAAAGGGGTCCTTAGATGCTAGCGTGAGTGAGAAGGGAGGGGGTTGAGGCTAACTTAGGGCTGAGACTGTGCTGCGGCCTGCGTAAATCTGCTTAGTGGTACAGATAGGCGGCATGAAAACCTGGCATGTAGCGGGACACTGGTGACGGTAACCGGGTGATTAGCAAACCCCCCTCCACTCCTAATTGCCCACTAAACCTAAGGAAGGACAACGTTACTTATAGAGTTCTCTCTTCTTTCTCTGAGGGACGGCCTCCGCGAGGATACCAGGAAGGACCAAGCCCCCGCCCCGAAGATAAAGAGCACGGAGAGAGAAAGCCTTACCTGTATACCCTTAAACTCAATAAAACCGTAGTATATGACATCAAGCCGCTACTAAAGAAGAACAACCTCGACCCCACAGAGACCAAAAACTACAGACCAATTGCATGTCTCCCTTTCCCCGCAAAAATCTTTGAAAAAGTGATGAACACTCAGCTGGCCCATTTTATTGATGAAAACAACCTTCTAGATGACACCTAATTTGGATTTAGAAAAGGCCACGGCACCGAAACAGCCCTCATTAAGGCATCCGATGAAATTAGGATGATACTTGACCATGGGGGTGCCGCGGTCCTGGTGCTGCTGGATATTTCAGCAGCATTCGACACGGTCGACCACGCAACCCTGGTCGACCGTGTCTCAGCCATAGGCATCAGAGACAGAGCCAAGGCCCTCCTGGCCTCCTTTCTATCTAACCGCACCCAACTAGTAATCCTTGGCGACTTCAAATCTCCATCATTTGCACTCCCGTGCGGTGTGCCGCAAGGATCATCGCTGAGTCCGACCTTGTTTAATATATGCGTGTCGGACTTGGCGAGGATCATCAAGTCCTACGACATGCGACTAACCTCATACGCTGATGATACACAACTGGTGCTAGCGGCTCATAATGATGGAGGGACAGTCGCGGCAAAATTCCAAGAGGGAATGCTTGCAATAAGCACCTGGATGGCAAACAACTGCCTCAAATTAAATTCAGACAAGATGATCTTTGGTAATCTCTCCCCTAGCTGGTCCCCCACTTGGTGGCCAGCAGAGTTAGGCTCACCTCCGTCCCCCGTCACAAAGGTCAGAAACCTAGGCGTTATGTTCGACGACAAGTTGTCATTTATACACCATGCAAACGCAGTTGTCTCTTCATCCTTCTATACCATCAGGATGATAAAAAAACTTCTACCTTTTCTACCATCTAGCGCCGGCAGGACTCTTATCAGCACGCTGGTTATGTCAAAGGTAGACTACTGCAATGGTCTACTCATCAATGCCCAGGAAAGAGTCCTAAACAAGTTACAAATGGTGCAAAATGCAGGGGCAAGGATTCTGTCAGACACCCCCAAGTCCAAACCAATATCCAAGGTGGTACGACAGTTTCACTGGTTACCTATCAGGAGCAGAACAAAGTTCAAGGCCCTATGCATTGCCTACAAGGCAATCCACAACACAGGACCTGAGTTCCTGAAGAAAACCCTCTGTTCCTACATGCCAAGTAGACCCTTGCGCTCATCAGCAGCAAACCTGCTGACTATCCCCAGAACCAAGAAAGCTTCTTGGGGCGACAGAAGATTCACTGTCACCACTGCCAGACTATGGAACACACTCCCCCTTCACATCAAGACCATTCCCACTCTGTTTTCCTTCCGGAAACAATTAAAAACCTGGCTTTTTAACCAATAAATTACCCGCTCCCAGTCCTTCCTACGCCCAGCCGTCCGTAGCGCCGAGACACCCAAGGGTATTTGCGCGCTCTACAAATTGCTTAAATAAATAAATAAATAAAGCTCTCGGTTGTTGTCTCTCAAGTGCCACACGTGGTGGAGAATGCGGGCACTTGCTCCATAGAAAAGCAGTATGGAGACCCTGATACAACAGCTTATCCGAGGACAAGAGAAATGAGAATGGGCACTGGAGAAGCAGATGTCATCCGCTCAGGCGGATAGGGACCTTTTTAAGGACTCCATGACACAGCAGGTGGAATCTATCCAGAAAGTGGCTGTAGACCAGGTTCAGTTGACCTCCCATTTATAAACCCGCCAGGGAACCCACTCAGGATATCCCAACATTGTCCTGCAGAAATATGTCCGGGGGAAGACCCTGATGCCTTTCTATTGAACTTTGAGAGAGCGGCCAGGGCTTGCGGATGGCCGGACCAAAATGGCCTTTCTTTTTAGCCCCCCTATTGACCGGGGAGGCCCAGGCCGCTTATCAGGTTGCCAATGCAACTGGGAACACCCCCTATCATGATATAAAAGGTATTATACTGGATCACTTAGGCATGGATCAAGAGGCCTATAGGGTGAAGTTCAGGAAAGAAAGAGGAACTCCTGGGGACAACCCAAAGACTCTATTCTTTCAGTTGAAAGCAGCAGCCGACAAATGGCTCAAACCACAAGAAAACACTAATGAAGAAATCATGTCACTTATTTATCTGCAGCAATATTTGGAGGCCCTCCCCTTTTCCACCCAACGCTGGTTAAGGCAACAAACTCACCTCACCGTAGAACAAGTTGTGGATATGGCAACCACGTTCTCCAGGGCACAGCCCAGGTCCCTCTCCTGGGAAACAGATAATCCAGCTCGTTCCACAGCAGGGCCCATTAAAAACGAAAAGAAAACCTCAAAGTCTATACCAGATCCACCAAGAGTCAGAGGACCTAGACCTGAGACCTTTCCATCAAAAGGCCCCCAGTGCTTTGACTGTGGAGAGTGGGGACACATAGCCAAATTCTGTCCCCACAAGAAAAGCAGCGAAGAACCGATGGACGTCAGCTACTTACCCAAGTCTAGCCTTTACACCGAAGAGTTAGGCTCCTGTTTTTACGTAAGTCTAGTGGTAAACGGGGACCCTGTAAAAACCTTGTTGGATTCTGGCTGTCGCCAATCGGTTGCTCAGACACCCCTAATCGACCAGTCTCAAATCCTAATAGGAGAACACGTACCTATACGCTGTGTTCATGGCGACATAAGAACCTACCCTGTGGCCTTAATACCCATTCAGTTACCGGATGGGGAGACCATACATGCTAGACTGGGTGTGTTACCTAATCTTCCGGAAAAACTGATCTTAGGGTTAGACAATCCAATGTTCCTAGACCTCCTTAGAGGAAAGGTAAAACTCCCTAAACAGCAGCCCCCTGGAAAACCTACCCTCCTCACACAAGCCCCTTGGCTTAGTGACAAGAGTTTTAGATATGCTCATGCCCACGACCCCACACTCCAAGCCACATGAAACAAGCTAGGAACCCCCTTCTGTCCACAACCCCACCTATCCACTCTTCAATATCGAAACGATCTGTTGTTTAGGACAGCAAAACCCGCCGATCCCCCTCAGTTGGTGGTACCTCAGAGTTTCCAAGACCAGGTTTTATTCTTTGCTCATTCCCACTTGCTTGCAGGACATAAGGGGGCCCAGAAAACCACTCAGACTATTTTACAGCACTTTTATTGGCCGGATATATTTGCCCATATCACCAAATACTGCCAGGAGTGCGAGGTGTGCCAAAAGAGGAATCCGTATAGACCCCCCTCCTCTTCCACTGCAACCCCTTCGGATAATTGGAAAGCCATTTGAAAGAGTAGGAATGGACCTTATAGGTCCCCTACCAAAGTCAAAAAAAGGAAATCAATATGCGTTAGTCATAATAGATGATGCTACCCATATACCATCCACAGATGGACAGCTTATGTGAGAGATACAATGCCACGCTCAAATTGACACTGAAAAAGATGCTAGCGGTTGAAGGAAAAGAGTGGGATATGCTACTTCCCCTGGCTCTCTTTGTCATCAGCAGCCAAATACAGAGCAGTCTTGGGTGTTCCCCTTTTGAGCTCCTCTATGGGAGACAGCCCCGTACCCTTTTAGAAATTACAAAAGAGGCCTGGGAACAAGAGAAGCCTGACGAAACCAAAAACCTCCTAGACTACACTCAGGGCTTAAGGACTCGGATCCGCAAATTGCGGGAATTCGCACATGCCAACTTAGAAAAAGCACAGGTACGGCAACAAACTTTCTATGATAGGGGAAAGAAGTGGCGTCACCTAAATGTGCACGACTCGGTGCTGGTACTTTTACCCTCCTCTCTACCTAAAACCAGATCAGAGTGGAAAGGCCCTTATGAAATAGTCAAAAAAATTGGTCTGACTACATACCGACTGCAAATCACACCTAGAAAAACTCAGTTATACCACATCAACCTCCTCAAAAAGTGGTTAGGACCTCAACCATCTAATTGTTCACGAACAGAAAACAGGTACATCCACTCTGAGCCAGCTAGTTGTTAACAAGACCTTATCCGATAGCCAGAAGAATTCCCTACAAGAGGTGTTGGTTCCTTTTTCCTCTTTGTTTTCCGATCTCCCGGGGAAAACCACACTGGTGGAACATTCCATCATTACCTCCCCCAGGAAGGTTGTGAAGCAGAGGCTGTATCGCATCCCAGCAGCCCGACGAGAGGCCATAAGGGCAGAAATAGAAAGCATGTTGGAGATGGGAGCTATCAAACCCTCCCAAAGTAACTGGTCCTCCCCGGTAGTCCTGGTACCAAAACCGGATGGATCGGTTCGGTTTTGTATTGACTTCAGAGCTGTCAATGCCATCTTGAAGTTTGACTCATACCCCCTCCCTCGAGTAGATGAGCTCATCGAGAAACAAGGAGAAGCTCAATACATCACCACACTTGACCTCACAAAGGGTTACTGGCAGGTCCCCCTGAGACTGTATGATCAAGAAAAAAACGCTTTTTCCACCCAACTGGGTTATATGAATTCACTGTGTTGCCCTCTGGCTTACACGGTGCTCCGGCTACTTTCCAGAGGCTTATGAATAGGGTACTCCATGGTCACCAGGCCTACTCATCCGCCTAACTAGACATAGTGATATACAGCCCCACTTGAGATCAACATCTATCACCTTGTCAGAAGATCTTTCAGGCCCTTAAAACAGCTGGGCTTCATGTGGACGCAAAAACATCCAGGATGGGGTTCCACAAGGTCAGGTACCTGGGTTATCTCCTAGGAACGGGATTATCCAACCCCAACAGGAGAAAGTGAAGGCTATCGTCAATACCCCTTTTCCCACTACAAAAAGAGAGGTCAGGGCATTCCTAGGTCTGCAGGGCTATTATCGAAGGTTCATCCCCTGATACTCCGAAATAGCATCTCCCTTGACAGACCTCCTAAAAAAACAGGTGAAACCAAAGGAGCTCCTATACCCCACACTTCAGGCAACACAAGCGTTTCGAGAGCTGAAAAGCGCCATTACCTCCAGTCCCATCCTAGTGTCTCCCAATTTCTATGAACCTTTTATTTTACAAACGGATGCCTCCGATCATGGGTTGTGAGCCGTTCTGTCACAGGTTTCTAAGGAAGGTGCCGAATTCCCTGTGGTGTTCCTTAGCCGCAAGCTGTATTCCCGTGAGCAAAGGTACCCTGTGATTGAGAAGGAGTGTCTCGCTATCAAGTGGGCGGTGGACAAATTACGTTACTATCTGGAGGGGTCCCGCTTTATCTTGTACACGGACCATGCGCCTTTGCAGTGGATGAGCTGCAACAAGGGGAACAACCCCCGGGTTTTGCGTTGTTTTTTTTCCTTGCAACCCTTTTCCTTCAAGGTGAAACATCGTAAGGGGGCCGATTACGGGAATGCAGACTTTCTTTCCCGTATTCATCTGTTCCCCGATCGGGAACAGTCTGGGGAAAGGGTGTGTCACGACGTACCTGGTCATGTTGAGATTGAAGAGGACAATGATGATGTATTCCACCCTTACGTCTCTCCTCTCCTCTGTTTCCAGTCTCCATTGGATTCGACCACTCAGGACCTGGAGGGTGCCTGTAAGAGACTGGACTTCCTGGACTCCACGCCGGTTCATGTGACGTGTTCACATGAGCCTATCGGAATCCCTCCTGATGCCGCGTCCGGCTTGATATGCGGTTTTCCCCACTGTAAGGATAGAAATGAGTTGTGCGTGGAGGAGTACTCACCTACGGATGCCCAGAGAAGCCCAGAGAGTGACGTAGAGAGAGAAGGAGTTCCCGTGACCAGGAAGGATTGCCGGCAGCCGACGGAGGTCGTACCGAAGACTCCCGCAACAGAGCCAAGGAGGGAGCCGGACCCCATCCAGCGCCACGAGCTGTCCCGCCACATTCCCGGAGGAGCGTGGCTCTCTGAGGTACGTGGTCGCCTCAGAGGGTTATTCAGAAAGGGGTCCTTAGACGCTAGCACGTCTGTGAGTGAGAAGGGAGGGGGTGGAGGCTAACTTAGGGCTGAGACTGTGCTGCAGCCTGCGTAAATCTGCTTAGTGGTACAGACCGGCGGCATGAAAACCTGGCATGTAGCGCGGCACTGGTGACGGAAACCGAGTGATTAGCAAACCCCCCTCCACTCCTAATTCCCCACTAAAACTAAGGAACGACAATGTTACTTATAGAGTTCTCTCTCCTTTCTCTGAGGGACGGCCTCCCCGAGGATACCAGGAAGGACCAAGCCCCCGCCCCCGAAGATAAAGAGCACGGAGAGAGAAAGACTTACCTGTATATCTTTAAACTCAATAAAACCGTAGTATATGACATAAAGCTCTCAGTTGTTGTCTCTCAAGTGCCACAACCGGGTTTTATTATAGATTATGTGTAAAAGGGGGTAACAAGATAAGGTGTTTGTAGTAATGTCTCTTTAACTTTTACATTCGCTCTTGGAACACTGCATTGCTCGTGTTTCAGAGAGTGGCGGTTTGACGTTACTTGTCGCCTCAAGCCACCGGGGGTACTTGTATCTCTATTGAAATAAATAGATTTGTCCTACATATTGTTGTCAGCCACTTACTTCCCGTGGCGACAAGCCGGACGGGTGTACCCCCGGGCAAAGAACTCATCATGCACGCACAGTGCGGATGGAGGCCTCTAACCTGCTGTGTGTCCTAGCACATCTGCCGTTCCTGTTGGTGCAGTGATCTCCTCAGGGTGCCTGCGTGCTACCGGGCGTTGTCTCTTCACCGAGTACAGCTGTGAACCGCGGCACGGTGCAGCGCATAGTGGGACTCCTTCCTGCTCCCCGCTGCGACGTGCGAGCAGGTGTCAGCCGGCTACTGTGCAGCATGTCAGGCTGCTGCGGTCAATGCTGAGTGGTGGCACCGTCTAATCCCGGAATCGGCAGTCTCGCTGGCTGTAGGGGGTTTTGGGACAGCAGCGGGAGGTGGAGAGCTCATTTTGGCCCAGGTAAGGGTGCATATTGCAAAAGTCAAGCCCAATCGCACGCAAAAACAATGAAAAAAAGACAGTGGCCATTTTAACTCACTGGGAAGGATACTGAAGCATTGTAACCTCAAGGAAAGTGCCTATTACCCTTAGAAACAAAGGGAAAAACCGGCGGCCATTTTAAGCAACTGTAATAGATCGAGTACAATTGCATTGAAGTACTGCTTTTAAATTGTCCACGCTTCAGGCATTTTCATAAGTTTATGTGGCAATCGGTTTCAAATTGGTTTTTAATGGACTTTCTGTGACATTATTAGTACACAAATGCATGTTGGTTACAACATATAAGAAGATACATTTATATGTTTTTTGGGTTGTTTTTTTTTCAGGTAAAGGACATTTTGCATTTGTGTTGACTGTGCCTTATAGTGTGTTGTGTATCAAAATATATGATGCAGTCTGTAAATCCTCCACCACCATTTTTGTAGTCACCAGGAGATCCACCTATTAAATGGAGGCAGTGGCATGATGCCTTTGAAACCTACCTTGGGGCAATTGGGGCCTCAAGATTCAGACCCGAGAGGAAAAGGTATCTACTTTTACACTCTATGGGTTTTGATGGAAGATCCACATTTAAACATCTGCTGATGTTCACGTCGAGGGGGAGGTGGTGTTAGATGTCGATGCGGAAGCTGTAAAGAAGCTAGTTCAAAGGTTTGATGTTGCTCCCAGTCTGGTGGTGTTGAGGCACAAGTTTTTCAAAAGAGAGCAAAACCCGACAGAGGACGTCAATACGTACATCTCTGCTCTGCGCAGGTTAGCAGCGGAATGTCAATTCGAGAACTTTGCAGAGCAGCTCATTCAAGATCAGTTCATCGGCCACTGCACCGATAAGTCCATCAAACAAAAGTTGCTTTCGTTAGGCAACCCTTCTTTAACTGAAACCATCAGGATTGGCAAGAGCATAGAGACGTCAATCAAATCAGCAAGAGAACTTGAGGACAAAACCACTGTACAAGTTAATGCGGTGCTCTCCAAGGTTGACAAGGAGAGGGTGTCTAAAGCGTCTTTTTCGTCACTTACATCACGGGTCAACCCGATGCAGCAGAACTCCTTTTTTAAACAAACTAACATGTGTGTCAGGTGTGGTTATCCCCCCACATCAAAAGGGGGGTCGGGCTTGCCCAGCTAAAAATGCACAATGTAGACTTTGTGGGAAATCTGGGCATTTTGCCAAGGTGTGTCAAAGTGCCAGACGCAAAGGAACCAGAGTATCTGCTTTGGGTGATGATTGTGAAGTTGATGTTGAGAATCTATTGAGTGAAGTCCATGATATGGTCATGGTGGTGAGCGAGGGCAACCTAGTCAAGGCTGACCAAGAAGGGTGTATCGACCCATATGTTCATGTTCAGGTGGGAGATAGACAGCTTTACCTTTTGGTAGATTCTGGGGCCAGGATCACCATGATCACCCAAGAGCTTTTCCAACAGAACTGGCCAGGGCGAACATTGTCCTCACCTGATAGATCTCCGATTTCCTATGAAGGCAGAAAGATCAACCTCCAGGGTTTCTTTGAAGAAACCATAGTTTTTAAAGGGAGACGCATCTTTGGTAAAAGGCCAATGCTATACCTGTGAAACATAAGTTGAGGGGTGTCCCTTTCAGCGAATGCAGAGATTTGGAAAAGGAATTGGAGGGTTTACGGATAAAAGGGATAATTGAGCCCGTTGAGTCCTCTTTGTGGCTTTCTCCCCTAGTTGTCGCCAAGAAAAAGAATGGTGAGTTGAGGGTTTGCATTGATCTCAGAGCCCTTAACAAAGAAATATGGGCTGATTCTCATCCCCTGCCCAGTATTAGTGAAATGCTGTCTACTACTCTGGTGCCAAGTTTTTCACGAAACTTTATTTAGCATCTGCCTATCATCAGGTAGAATTGGCCCAAGAGTCACGTCATCTTATGGCGTTTGTTTCCCCTTTAGGGACATTCCAGTATTGCTGCGTGCCCTTTGGCTTGGCAGCTTCTGTCTTCCAGAGACTGATGTCTGGATTGCTAAGAGGAATCTCAAATGTCTCCGTTTTTCAGGATGATGTATTGATTCATGCCAGTTCTTGCTCGGAACATGACCTGATCTTGAAGCAAGTTCTGTTGGCTTTTGACAAAGCTGGGGTGGCCCTCAAGAGAGAAAAATGTCAATTCATGAAACCCTCTGTGGAGTATCTTGGTCACATTGTATCTGAGGAGGGTGTGCGTCCCAAGCCTGAGTTAACTGAAGCCATTTTGGATGCTCCTCCTCCTGTGGACAAAGCGGGTGTGAAATCTTTTTTGGGCCTCTGTGAATTTTATTCACGGTTCATACCGGATTTTGCATCCAGGGTGAGGGCCATTTCTCTGCTATTGAAAGACAGGTCCGATTTTGTGTGGGATGATGAGTGTTCTGCCGCATTCTCTGACATTAAACAGCAGTTGGTGAGCGTGAGTGCACTCAAACCTTTTGATCAAAATCTCATATGTTGTTTTACTGTGGATGCGAGTAAGTTTGATGTTGGTGCGGTGTTGACACAGAGGGATGCTGAGACAGAAAATACTATTGGGTTTGCGTCCAGAGTTCTAAGGGATGCTGAAGTTCACTATTCTGTTGTAAAAAAAGAACTTTTGGCGTGTTGGTGGGCCATAGAAAAATTGAAGTGTTATCTCTGGGGGAAACGTTTCATCTTACAAACTGATCACACACCCTTGGTTTCTATTCTTAATGGCACCAATGCCAAGAGTAGCACTCCCAGGATTGCAAGATTTGCCGCCAGATTGCTCCAATTTAATTTTGAAGTTGTTCATATTTCTGGAGAGAGGAATATGGGGGTGGATGATTTGTCTAGAAATCCCATTGTTGAGACTGATGAGTTGACTGGTGAGTGTGAAGATGAGTGCTGTTTTATTGCTGCCATGGAAGTCGAGAATTATTGTCAATTCACAGAAGAATTGTGGAGAAAAAGTTTGGGTGATGATTGTGTAACGGAAAAAGTAATGGAAAATGTTATGTATGGTTGGCCTAGGGAAAAATCGTTAGACTTGAATTTACAACCCTATTTTAAAGTGTCAGAGGAATTAACCATTGAAGATGGTTTACTGTTGAGAGGTGACAAACTTATTCCTCCTATCGAATTGAAGTGCAGTATTTTGTCCAAAGCTCATGAAGGCCATTTGGGGTCCACGTTGACCAAACACAGCGTGGGGGAGTCATTTTGGTGGCCACATGGATAGTAAAATTGACTACTTAGTCAAGAGTTGTGTTGTTTGTTCCACTTCCGATAAATCTTTTAAGACATCCATCCCACCTTTGAAGCCTATTGTCTGTCGTTCCGGACCCTGGAGAAACTAGGCATTGATTTGGTGGGACCATTTAATGTTTTGTCACACAATTTCCGTTTTGCATTACTCCTTATGGACTACTATTCTAAATGGCCTTTTGTCAAATTTATTGGTGAACCTGACTCTAAAGCTGTCATTGTCTTCCTTAAAGACATTTTCATGAATGAGGGACTACCTGAGCAGATCATCTCAGACAATGGGGTGCAATTTGTCTCTGGTGAGGTGGAAAAATTTCTGAGTGAGTGTTCAATTCGGTATCTTAAGAGTTCTCTTTACCAACCACAAACCAATGGCCTGGTGGAATGCTTCAGCAAGGTTCTTGGTGAGTGTGTGAGGTGGGCGCTGGCTAATAAATGTGATGTTCAAAATACTGTCCAATCCATGTTGTGGGTTTATAGAACCACCCCGCATTCCTCCACTGGCTTTTCCCCTTTTGAGGCTCTTAAAGGAAGGAAACCTGCAACGCAGTTTAGGCCGGCTTGGATGAGTAAGTTCTTTAAAAAAGTAGTGTCACATCAATGTTGCAATGAGTTGATCCAACACAGTGTTGAATGCGCACAGCACAAACAGAAAACGTACTATGATGCAAGGAAGATGGTGAAAGTGTGTCATTTTAGGGTAGGTGAATCTGTACACATCAAAACACCCGGGTTTGTGAAGAAAGGTGATCCAAAGTTTTCTGGCCCTTCAGTCATTGACAAAGTGTGTGGGAATGCTGTTAGGGTCCAAGGTCACAATTGGTGGAACTCTGCCAAACTTATCAAAGTTCCTGGACATGCAGAATCAATGTCTAAATCTGTAACTTTTGATGATTCAGTCAAACCTGGGTTGGATTTGTCACAATCATCTAAGTCCCCTAACAAGTCTTGTGGTTTTTTTTCTGGTAATGTTGAAGGTGAACTGGCTCCTGCTGGGTCTCTACGGAGGAGCGTCAGGGCTCGGAAGACTCCTAGCAGGTACCGTTAGTACCTTTATTCAGTTGTATTGCTATTGATGCTGTTTATTTGCTATCCTGGTTTGCTGAGTCTCCACGGAGGAGCCTCAGGGCTCGGAAGGTGCATAACAGGTACCCTTTGTACCTTTATTCTGTAGTGATGGTTTAGGGTTATGCCGTTTTTTTATTGTTGTTCTGCTTTGTCTCTACTATCTTTTCCCTGTTTTCTCCTTTCTCTCTGCTGTCCCTTTTGGGACCAACACCCCCCCCTCTTTTCCTTTTGGTGTTTTTTTTGCTTCCCTCGCAGGTGTTCAGTCAAGAAGATGAAAATCTCAAAATTGATGTACATAAAAAAGGGAAAACTCAATGTTGTATTTTTCTTTAGTTGGTTGCGTAAGACAAATCTGTAATTGTTTGTATTAGACGAATGTTTAATTAAAAAAAAAGAGGGAAAACTCAATGTAGTAATGTCTCTTTAACCTTTACATTCTCTCTTGGAACACTGCATTGCTCGTGTTTCAGAGAGTGGCGGTTTGACGTTACTTGTTGCCTGAAGCCGGGGGAGGGGGGTGGGGGTACTTGTATCTCTACTGAAATAAAAAGATTTGTCCCACATATTGTTGTCAGCCACTTACTTCAGTGTTTTATTGCATATGTTTTTTTGTGAATTCATGATTACTGTATTTTTTACAATTCTTAAGATATTGTTGCAATATTGTTGTATGTGACCCTCACATTATCTGTGTATCTCCCTTATTTATCCTTGGATTTTGTTTGTTTTGTTTTTTCTTTTAAGCTTTATTTCTTCACTTTGTGTTGTTTGGAAATGGGGGCGATATGTGGTATTGCTTTATCTTCATGGATCCTTCTCATGGAAGGTTATGATGTAAGGATTCTCAGATTGTTGGGCCCGGAGAGTTCTCAGTTGGGAGATGAATTACAGAGGTGGTGGAGACATTTTATTTACAGAATACACTTGAATTAAACTTTTACATTTTACCTTCGTGTGTGGACCCTATTTCTTCACACCCACAATTTAGTTCAGCCCCAAATTTCGTCTTTCACTGGCGACGCTGGATGTTACGTTGAAATGTCAAATCTTTTGCCAATTGACTACATCAATCTTTTTTGGATATGTAAATTGTGCAGCAAGTAAATTTGTGTGTCGAACAATTTCAGAGGGAGCTTGGAGGGTCTCTGGGGACTCATTCAAGGGCACACGAGTGGACTTCTCCTTCACTTGAGGAGTTGAAGATATTTTTGGGCCTTATGCTCAGAATGGGCTAATGCAGAAATCAACCTTGCAGTCCTACTGGCCTACTCGCTTGGTTTGTGTAGCCCCCATCTTCGCACTGTATGTGAGCAGAGAATGTTTTTTGCTATTGTAGCGCATGCTGCATTTCAATTACAATTCTGCTGCATTGCCCCGGGACCATCCAGACCATGACTGGTTGTTCAAAATTCGGCCTGCTGTGGAATATTTGTATGCCATGTTTCCAGAGAATTATACTCCTGGACAGAATATAGCCATTGATGAGTCCTTGATCCTGTACAAAGGGCGGCTGCTGTTCAGACAGTTCATTGCAAGGAAAAGAGCTCGCTATGGCATCAAGTTGTACATGCTGTGTGGTAGATCTACTGACTATGTGTACAGCTTGAGAGTGCATACAGGGAAAGACTCCACTTGAAACACTGTAGGTTGCCCACCCACGCTAGGAGTCACAGGAAAGATTGTATGGGAGCTGGTCCAGCCAATCCTTTGCAAATGTTATAACCTTTGTGTGGACAGTTTCTATACGGGATTGGAGCTGTTCAGTGAGCTGTACAAAGCTGGTACTGTGGCATGCGGTACAGTTTGTTGTTGCTGCAAAGGTTTCCAGCAGGAGCTTGTTTGTAAGAAGCTCCAGAAATCCCAGAGCACTGCGTTGGGTTCCAATGAACTGCTCGAAGTCAAGTTCTCTGGTAGGCATGATGTGTATGTGCTTGTTACAGTTCATGATGAGAACACCTACCTCGTCACGGTTTGTGGTCAGATGGCCAGAGTTCACAAGCCCACCTGTATACTTGATTAGAACAAGTACATAGGTGGAGTGTATAAGAATGACCAGCTTCTTCAACCATACCATGTGAGTCGTAAAACTCACACTTGGTATAAGAAACTGTTTACCCACCTGATAAAGATGACAACATACAATGCGTATATTGTTTATCGTCAGACCACCAAATGAAGGCTCATGTCTTTCCTTGACTTTCTGTTGCCCGTTATTGAAAATCTTGCTGCTACATATATAGCAGCTTCCACTTCATATGCTCTGTAGGATGGATATAGCAAGGTTGCCAGATCGACACTTTGCTGATCGCATTCCTAAAACAACTAAAAAAACTCAACCATGTTGTTGTTGTAGAGTCTGCTCTAAGCAAGGAAAGAGGCAGGAAAGTTCTGTTTACTGTCCCCAGTGCCCATCTCAGCCAGCCCTGTGTTTTCCTACTCGCTTTTTGTTGTACTATACAAAAGTGAAGTATTGGGAAATTGACTGAGGTGGAGCTAACGTAAGGTAAACCTTTCAATGGCTGTGCATGGATACCTACATTCCACGTGCCACTACTTCACTAGGCAAGCAGTCGTAGATTTTTTGTTCCTCTACTTGGCCTGCTCGATACCTTTATCTGCCATCAGAATGTGGTAGGTTTTCAGTTTGCTAATTGACAAGTGCATTATAGTCCCCACACTGCACAAAGTGGTGGACGAAACATAAGCCACTTTGGCACAGAGTACCCTGTGTGGCAAATTTGTAAAGTCTTGTCTAGATTTTGAAGTGCTGTTTTTGGGTACTTATGTATACAATACAAGGACCACCCTATTGCCCACAAGAACCAGAGTAAGTGTAATAAGTCAAACAAATGTCCAGTGGGGCTTATTTTTAGTATCAGGACAATATATATTTCAGAATGTATCAAAATTAGTGCAGATGACGCAATGCTCATATATGGAACTAATTTGTATACAACAACATAGAACAAGACAGTGAACAGATTCCAAGGTTGTATATAACTTTATATGAAACAAACATAAGCAGATGTCCTGTCTCTTCATATATGGTATTCCTTGGGAACCATAACATGTTTTGAAAGCAACTTAGGGAGGAGATGTGTCTTCAGGTCTCATCAGGACAAAAGTCATCTGATTAAAATACCTTAGAAACAGTGGAATCATGGGACCTTCAATAAGGCATCCTGTAAGCAATAAGTGCAAGAGTATTTCAAGTTAGAGTCTATAATGTATATCTGGCCGCTCGGTTAGTCGTACAGTTCCGGTGAGGTAAAGAAATTATTCAGGGTAAGTACACCTTTGTATTGTATGGAGAAAGTGGTACCACCTACACATACAAGAGTACTCCTAGACAAAGCCGACAAGGCAAAATGGACCTCTCGGTTCCTTAGAGGGTCATGTAGAAGTAAATTGATTACTTGGGAAAATCACACCTTTCAATTGTGTCATGCTACCAACATGATTGCTGATTATGCAGTGGCATGACACAATGCAAAGGTGTGCTTTTCCTGAGTAGTCAATTTACAGCTACAGGACCCTCTATGGAACCAAGCGGCCCGTTTCACATTGTTGGCTTTGTCTAGAAATACTCTTGTATGTATAGGTGTGACCACTTTCTCCACACAAAGCAAAGGTGTACGTCTCCTGAATAATTTGTTTACCCCTCCAGAACTGTCTTACTAACTCAGAGGCCTGGTATACATTGTAGACTCTGCCTTGCACTGTTCTTGCACATATTCCCTATAGGATTGAAGGTCCCAAGATTCCACGTTTTCTAGGGAACCTTAATCAGACGACTTTTGTTCTGATGAGACCCGAAGACTAACTAAAGTTCGAAATGTCAACATCACCCACCTAAGTAGCTTGAAAACATGTTATTATTCTCCAGGAGATACAATATATGACCAGACAAGATCTCTGCTTATGTTTGTTTGATATAAAATCATATGCAACCTTGGGATCTGTCCAGTGTCTTGTTCTATGTTGCAGTATATATACTTGTTCACTGTCTGAGCACTGCGTCGTCTGCACTAACTTGGATACTAAAGATGTGAAAACAATCATCCTACAAGATATTGTGTCCTGTACCATTTTTCAATAGCATTGGTTATGATACAAGTTGAGTTTTTACACCTTCAAAGCAAACGTAGAAGTGTCGGTGAATGAGTCCCAAAGGACATTTGTTTGGCTTATTACTTTAGGGAACTTAGGCAGTATTCCCCAGCATGTTTGCCTTAGTTTCAAAGGTAGATATGCTCACTCAGTTTGAGGAATGTAGGCCTCAGAGGCATTCTCGCCCCCCCAAACTTGCATCCACAAACCAATAGGAGTTGGATTTTGTACAGTGAGTGCGCTGAAGGCGCATGAAAGACACGTTTTCTTGAGCTTCAAGTAGCTAGCGCCGGAAGGCGTTAGTGTAGGTTCACTTGACAAGTATTCGGGAATAATCAGGAGTTTGATGAGGACAGAGACATGAATAGGTAGGAAAAGCTTAGGCTAGGTGTGCTTTCACAGGAATATTGCATAGGTAGAAGGCAGATAGTCAAGGTTGTACAGATACACATGCCATCACTTCATCTTCACCTACGGATTCAAACCCATCGGCGAAGCACTCACCCGGATACTGATTTACTCCCTCACTCAACTAAACAGATGACTCCAAACCAAGCAGAACACATCAGGCAGCCTCCTCCCGCAACATCACAACACACGCACACTTTGCACCTCAAACAGTTTCACTCACTCCCCATCCACAGCTCTTTTCAAATGCCGGAAATACACATTCAAAGCCTTACACAGCACTGGTCCAGCGTACCTCAATACCGCCTCAGATTTCAGAAACCTGCCAGACTCCTTTGCTCAGCATAGGCAGCACCAGACCAAGGAGAATAGACTTCTCCTAATTGTCTCCAAACGGGGGGAATGACCTGCCTCTACACATATGTGCCGTCTCTAAAATTTGTAAATTCTGCACGAAGCTGAACACTTGGCGCTTCGACTAGGTTACTCCATGTTTCAGCCCTGACTGCTCTTGTGTCGGCGACAGAACACCCTCTCGGGTGATAGTGCATTTTACAAACAAATCATAACATTACAGAGAACTCTGCACAAAACACCTCACGTATGGGTAAAATGTTTGTTCTGCTTGCCTTGTTCATCCTTCGTCAGAACTTAGTATATGTTCAGTTTACTGTATGACAAGTGCATTACAGTCACAGCACTGCACATAACAGTGGATGTGACATATGCTATGTTCTCACTGACAACCGTGTGTCAAAAACTACAGCTCTTCATAGTTTATGACATTCTCTTTAGCGAACTTATGGAGTATTCCCCAGCATGTTTTCCTTGATTTTAAAGGTAGATATGCTCACTTGAGCAATGTAGGCCTCGGAAGGCATTCTCGGACACCTCCAACTTGCATCCACCAACTGGAAGAAGTTGGATTTACCACATTGAGTGCATGTAAGATATGCCATCTTGAGCCTCACATGGCTGTTATTGGAGCTGATGCAGCTGGAAAGCTGCTAGAACCTTTGCTTGGCACATAAACCGATTATGAAAGGTTTTGAGCAACCTATGAATAAACGTGCACTAACCACCTGTTAAAGAAACATGCGAAATAAATGTAAGAGAACTTAGTTACTGCATTTTAAAAACATGCAGATAATTGTAGAATAGATGAAATCATATCCATTTGAACAAAATAGGTTCATATTTGTTAACCAACTTCAAGGTGTTGTTTCAACGTGTATTAAAAGGCTATAGTGATCTACTCACATGCTATGAAATTCCTAACCATCCTCATTGAATTAGTAATGTCTAAGGAATTAATAAAATCAAATGTAATCTAGATAAATTTACGTTTTATATTGAAGGGTTTCATTCTGAATGTTATCATTTGCATATGTGAAATTGCGCACCGAAGGAGAAAAGAAAACTGATGCTGCATAGCCATATTTGGTGCAAATCTTCCAAAAAACATCAGATAATAATCTTCATATATGTACTAATGTAAACCATTTGAAACAATATTAATATTTTATGATTTGAAATGATATTACACATTAGTATTCTGAAAATGCAGTAATATGTCATAGTTACATGTGATCTTTTCAATCCAAAAAATAACATATTCTGAGTGCTAATAAGTTGAAGGGATTTTTAGAATATTGACTTCCCCTATAAAATGTATAATTCTATTACTTTATATTCTGCATATTTTAAATGTACTTTATTATAGGCCTGCAAATTTTTCTACTTCACTCTGTCTTGCACTTGTAGAAGTTTTCCTAAACTTTCAATGTGAAGCGAAACTGTGTCTTGCTTGAAGAGTTCTCACTTGCTTACAAGGTCTATTTCAATGAACGTTGATACTTTGGGAACATCTGCTACGGGAAACAGACCTCTTGAACTTACTCATGTGCCTGTTGCTAAAGGGCCATTGGTTGGAAGTTTACTTATACCAGATGGTCTGATAACTTACGTGATCAGTGCCACCTCTTCCTATAATTTGTGTCTTTCTTTATGCTATATGGCAATCATCTTATACCACCATATATTATGTGAATATATATGCACCCATGTGTGTGCTGCTATTTTTATTGTTATTTTTATTTGAAGTGTCTAGTCATACGTGAAAAATGGTGCAAAAGGATCAGAGCTCCTTCTCTCAATTTGTGGGAAGGGCAATGTTTCAAAAAATTGTAAAATACCCCTCACACACTGAAACCTGATTCAGTATCATGCTTCATCATTGGGGTCTTCACGTATGACTAGACACTTCAAATAAAAATAACAATAAAAATAGCAGCACACACATGGGTGCATATATATTCACATAATATATGGTAGAATCCCTATGTTGGATAACAGTATCAAGAGGAGGACGATTCTACCTTTTTCCTCTTCACTCCCTCCTTTGATTTTTTGATTAATCATCTTATACCTGCTGACCAATAGACTGAGTGGTTTGACCCAATGAGGTGACCAAGGAGGTGTCACCCTTGAACTGGAGGATTATATTATAATCTGATTTGATGGATGGGGGTTCTACTTATTCGGTTGGCTGTCTTTCCTGACAGACCCCAGAGACTGTTCTTTGGGAACTTTTTCAAACTCTGCTTTCTCTTTCCTGGCTGACCTATAAGCTGTGTGCGCTAATCTTGGACTCTTTCTCGATGGGACATTGCACATGAGCTGTCGTGGCTCATGTCCTTGATTAACTTTCCAAAGATCCTTTTCCATTTTATGGCAAGCCCAAACTAATGAGACGTTCCTGCATTAAATGTTTATTGATGATGTATTGTCCTTTTTGGATAACTTTGATAAATTTACCGTTAACTAAACCATAGACTCCGATTTATCACGACTTGTCTCCTTGAGTTGATTGTGCATTCCAATTTATTTATTAATGATAGGGAGAAATCAGCATAGAGAAATTTCTGATCATCAGGTACTAACGTTATTATTTTGTATCGCCATTACAGAATTATTGGTTTGCATGATTTTTGTCCGGCTAAATTTCTTCAGAAGGTTCGGACTAGCTGTAATAATCCTTTACTTATATAGCCTAGTGTTGAGAGTCATATACATGAATTTAATTACAAATTTGTGAATCGGTTTTCCAATTCCTGATCCTCATTGGTTACCCGGATGTTAGATCTCCTATATCCAACCCCTCAGTGGCATAATACAAGATCCATCGGAGGATCAAGTGAGTGTCAGTTGGCTAAGTCATATGGAAATAAGTTAGGAGAAAAATGTATCAAAAAGGGGTCCGGTATCCACTGCAACAGAGCCACTAGAAAAGGTTCACTAGGCATGCATTTGGTAATGTTCAGAATGGAGGCAGTTACTTGGCAAGTGGTAAAAATGTAGTCCAACTGTTTTTTTCATTTGTGAAGGTTGTTGATGCATCAACTGTCAATATGTCTGGACAAATGTGTTTATAGAGGTTTTTTTGTGGTGTGTTTGTGTGCAATTTGGTTTATGACTCGTTGAGAGGTTGTCTTGAATGGGGATTCTGTCCTGTGGCGTATGAATGTGATGGGCCCTTGCATGGTGGCTGTATGATGATGTGAGTGTACTGTTCTGTTGGATTGGGTCTGTGGCCAGCGGTATGAAAGTCTTGTGAATGGACCATACAGTGGTTGGTGCCTTGACTTGGCTTTATGGCTGAACTTCAGTAGTCTTGGGTTCAATATTCAGATACTTTGATAAGTATTTGTGCTTTAAAGCTAGCATTTCTGGAGGTGTTAAAACTAACCAGTGTAAGTGGTGTATGAACTTTAAAAAAATTGTGCCAGCTTTATATCTGTTTTAGTTGCAACCTTTGTTATTTACTTCAAAAATAAAGGTACCAAAGTTTGTTGTTTCTTTAGCCCTTGTGATTTATTTCACTTTTCTTTAACCTTTTCAGAAAAGCTTTTTTACATTATCATGTCCTTGTTGAAGGGCAACGCTTAGTGGTGAAACACAATATATAAACATACATTGATATTAACCCCGGGCGGAGACCTCCGCTCCGCCCGCGGAGTGTGCGGAGATGTGC
Source organism: Calotriton arnoldi (assembly GCA_963921515.1). NCBI lineage: Eukaryota > Metazoa > Chordata > Amphibia > Caudata > Salamandridae > Calotriton > Calotriton arnoldi. Next base: position 2,583,180 of record CAWUFW010001595.1, read on the forward strand.
CTCCTCCGCGTTCCGCGGAGAAGACGAATCTCCGCACACTCGCAGCGGAACGGAGTTGGCCAGCCCCCGCCTGCACCCCCCCTATATTAACAATTAATTGTACATGACTTAAAATTAAATTAAAACCACTTACCTGGCATGCGGCGTCCCCGGGCTGTCCTCCTCCTCTTCCTCGCCGTCTGGGTAATTCTTTGAGAAAACTGCGCATTTCTTGCGTAGCGGAGGTCCACAGAGTTTGTTCGCAACTCCATGGACCTCCGCGTAGCGCCGCTACGCCCACTACGCCCGGGGTTACTTGATATACATTTATATACACACGGTCAGTCAAAACACATTTAAAACATACATTAACAAACTGACATACTCATATATGTGACAACAACAAAATGGGTGTACTTCCTTAGACCTGTCCTATATTCACACTAGGTGGATAATTCCTTTTCTACTGTGTTTAGTATATCCTGCCTCTGTGTGTGGCCTTGGGGACGCAAGTTAAAAACGTTATCAAGGAGAGAGTTATTCCTTTCTACACAATCTCTCTGAAACAATCTCAATTGTAAATGCGAGTATACTTTCCCCAATGGCATTGATCGGTCAGCGCGTTTCAAACCCCACTCGATTCCGGGGATACCTTTCAACAAGGGCACAAAGGATGAAGATCATCCATTTTTGAAGCAAAAGGCGAGTGAAAGCATTGTTTCTGTCACATATCATCTTACCTAAATCAACTTTAAATGCAAACATTAACATTTGGTACACTTCTCTTTTAGGAACTCTTTTTCAAAATCATCCACCGTGGTCACACCTTACACATGAGGACTCGACATTGACATCATTAGAGGTACGCTGTAACTTGTAATTTACAATCAAGTGTAGTGTATTGATAGGGCTTAACCAGAATCAAAACTCCTTAACAAACACACGTTTTTTTACATTTCACAGACATGACCAAGTCCAGGACCTGATGAGAGACCCGGAATCGAGTGGGATTTGAAACACGTTGACCGATCAATGCCATTGGGGAAAGAATACTCGCATTTACAATTGAGATTGTTTGAGAGAGATTTTGTAGAAAGGAATAACTCTCTCCTTGATGACGTTTTTAACTTGCGTCCCCAAGGCCACACACAGAGGCAGGGTATACTAAACACAATAGAAAAGGAATTATCCGCCAAGTTTGAATATGTGAATATAGGACAGGTCTAAGGAAGTAGACCCATTTTGTTGTTGTCACATATATGAGTATGTCAGTTTGTTAATGTATGTTTTAAATGTGTTTTGACTGACCTTGTGTACATAAATGTATATCAATGTATGTTTATATTTTGTGTTTAACCACTAAGGGTTGTCCTTCAACAAGGACATGATAATGTAAAAAAGCTTTTATGAAAAGGTTAAAGAAAAGTGAAATAAATCACAAGGGCTAAAGAAACAACAAACTTTGGTACCTTTATTTTTTAAGTAAATAACAAAGGTTACAACTAGATACTGTGTTGGTATAAAGTATAAAGTGGTCTAATCTAGGTTGCGCAAAGGACCCAAGCCTCCCTTGATTAACAGCTTTATATCTGTGGTGGTAAAGATACTCCGTCGCAATGGCAACAGAGTATCCTTACAGTGAAGATAATGGTATGGCGGCCCAATATATATGCGGATGGAACATTGGTGTAATTGTGGGGAAGACTACTACATCTCTGGAATGGTTGCACCCCTCCCAATAATGGGCTATATGATGTGCTATTCAACAGTTCTCTGTGTAGTTTAGGGTGCAACACAATGGGGCCCCACGCATTGACATAGATAGCATGCCCGATCCTTTTGTCACTTTGCACACCCTTACTAGGTGTGGTGCAAGGAGCGCCATGCCCTTTATGGCTATTTTAATTTTGGGTTCAGTAATGACAGCTCCCAACTGTTTATTTGTTTCTACCAGGACTCTTTTCAAGGCACAACTTTGCAGGTATGCGTCTATGGCATTCTCTAACTTTTCCGGGTGCTGTCCATAAAGTGTGCTATAGTAGGCATGGAAAGTCTGATTTATGTCAGTAATCTAGGTAACGGTGGTATCTGCTTGGTGTGGTGTTTCAAGCCATGCCAGCAGGTGTCTTGCCTTATCGTCCTCCCCATGCTGCTCAGCAAGATTTTCTGTGGAGTTCATGCACCAAAGATGCATATCACGCTCTTTGTTCTGTCAGGATGGCGCTTCGAGAGGGATCCGTTTCTATCACTATTTTGAGTTCCCTCATTGTTTTGTCCAGGCCGTCCAATTCTCTCACTAATGACCTGCGCCTCCCCATTGTTTCCCCAAAGCAGTGTCTCCTCACAATTGTCTTAAATGCCTCCCATTCAATCGCCTGTGACGATGCAGTGCCCTGATTGTCATTAAAGTAATTGCTGATGACTTCCCTTAGCTCGTCTCTAAACACCACATCCTCCAGCATCAAGTCCTGCAGCCTCCAGGTAGGTATTGGTGGGAGTCGGGTGCCCCATTTTATCTGCACTATTAAGGGATTATGGTCAGATATAGTGAGTGAGAGAAAAACAAAGAGAGAGCGAGGAGAAAGGGTACGTCCTTATCCCCAGATTAATTGAATCAACAACAAAGTGGACGGACCTGATATAGGAATCCAGATACAAGAATGACTCAATGCCATATGCAGGAATGAGAAAAACCAGTAGGTTTTGAAGAAGAACCCTCACCCACCAACCTAGTTGGTGGCATGCTTCATCATTGGGTTCCCAGCTGGGCTGCCGAATGCAACCCAGCTGTTCTGCGACACCCGAATTACAGCGGAGCGGGTTGTTTTTTTGTGTGAGAGGGGTGAATTATGGTGCAGTTTAAAATTACCTCTGGCATCCTCGATTATGGTTTTATTCCTGATGTCCTAGGGCACGGTTAAAAACGTAAAGAGGATACTGTGAAGACTTAATCGATCTTCCTTATCCATAAAGAATGGTCGACATGTTTCAGCCTAAACAAAGGTACTAAGGCTTTCTTCAGGACCAAGAAAGTGAAGTGCGTCAAGATTTTGGTGACCATGTGAAATTATCAGCACACACGCTAAGGTGTGCTGTGAGTGCAGAGGTGTAGCCGTACTTACGGTTCCCACGGTCAGGTGTATAATAAAGGCTACGTAGTTTAGGCAGCTAATTATGATCCGGGAGGGGGCAGACACCTGTAGTCACACATTCGTCAAGGTAGTCCGTCCGCCATCAATACCTATTTCGGTCCTGCACGGGATCCCGATATAGTGAGTCCCACATACTCTGAGCTCAAGAACATGTGGGCGGTGTCTTGGAAAGCCATAAACCTGTCAAGAGTGATATATAAATTGTGCGGTATTGAATGGAATGAGTACTCCCTTTCCCTGGGATGTCCACTGTGCCATACATCCTGAAAGGTGTCAGTCCCACATCCACCCTGTCAGCACATTGCCGTTTTAGTAGTAGACGCACCCTACAAAGAGGGGTAGAAGCGATCAAAAGTCATCTCCAGTACACAGTTAGGGGCATATTTATGGAATAGTGGCGCAGTGCAGCAAGTCACTTTGCTGTGCTGCACTGCATCACTGAGAAAGGGCAGGAATGTGCCGTATTTAAGGCAAATGGCGCATTCCTGACTTTTCCCCCGGCGCTGGCGCACAATGTGCTACCTAGCGCCAACGCAGTCACCCTTGCACCAAGGTGCAAGGGCGTCTGTGTTACATGCAGGATTGTTTTTGTCCAGGAAGGGACAACTTCCTGCACAAAAGCAATCCTGAGAGGCAAATTCCTCTATCTATATGTCCTGCAGAATGCAGCACACATAGAAAGAGGAAGTAACAAGGAGAAATAAAGATATTTCTCCACATATACCTCTCCTGAGGAGGTATATCTTTTTTGCGCATTTCCAGGTTTACAAGGTCTTGTAAATCTGGGAATGCGTCAAAAACCGTGGGAACACCCATGCAACACTAATGAAATGCCTTCCCCGGGCAGAGTAATGCAACTCAGCGATTTGCGCTGCGTTACTCCAGATTTTTTAAAACACTTAAATCCACAGCAAGTGGCTTTGCGTGGCCTAAAAAATCTGACTTAGACATTTGCGTCATGCATGTACCACATTGCGTGGTGCAAACGTGAGACAACCCTCTCATAAATATGCCCCTTAGTGTCCCCTTCCAAGATAATTAGCATGTGTTTCCTAGTTGCTAATTTAGATGAGAGTGAGTTGAAAAACCCCAGTTGGTCCATATTCAGAGCATACATCCCTCCTATGGCGATTTCTTTTCCATCCAACTTACCAGCAACTATCACGTATCTCACTTCGCTACCTAAGTCGATAGTGTTGTGTATGAAATATATCCCTGCTTGTATCCAAAACAAGACACCTTTGCATAGGAGGAGTCACTAGTGGCATAAATCTGACACTTCCATCTTTTTGAAGTGTAGTCACCTCAGTGCTAGTTATGTGGGTTCCTTGCAATAACGCCATTTGAACTTGCCTCTTCCAAAGATACACATGTATTTTATAATGCTTGACAGCGAATCCCATGCCCCTCACATTCCATGTTATAGTGATTTATTGGTGCAATATCAGAAAAATATATTTCCTGTTTTTGCCCAACCAAGGGTCCTAGATGGATGGCAGCATTGGACCCCTTGGTGTGCTGAGTATGTCAGGTGTCAGCGATCAAAACCTAATAGAGCAGTAACTTTCCAGAACTCCTCCTTCCCAGGGCCGATGGCAACCGGCCACCCGCCCAATAACACAAGAACAAAAGGTCATGTGCACTTGCACCTCTTCACCACCACTATTATTTATTGATGAGAATGTTTATTAATATACACAGATGCATAGATGTATAGAACAACAATGAAAATGCAAAAAGAAAAGAAAATGATTATAAAAACATCTAATTTATAATGTGAAATCTGATAAATTGTATGAACAATATTTTCAGTTTTTGCATCTTCACAAAGTCTCTGACAAAAGGTACGTTACCAGAAAGCAAATTATAAAAAAGTAGAATGTTTGTTTCTAATTGGGTGATGGTGGAAAAAGGAGGAATGTTTCCCTTTAAATAGACGCTCTTTACACTGAAACTCAATGGCCCAGTAGAAGGCTTTTTGCTGAAATGCGTCTGCCTGTTGTACTCAGCACTGAGCACTTTTGTTTGAAATGATAAGAAAAAATACATGTGGAACTAGACTGGATATGTGCTGTATCCTATTTTTGAAGCAAAGAAGCAAAATTAAAGTGAAGAAGGCTTGCAATTTCATTATATATTTATATATATATATATATATTACCTACTGGCGGTCGCCAGTAGGTTATTATAGTTAGGACCACGTTTCCATAGGAAAAGCATTTTTTGATGTGCTTATAACTTTGGCGTCGTTTGACGAATCTTTACGAAATTTTCCAAAAAGTTCCTCTTTTCAGGTCAGCTCCTATCCTAAAAGTTTGGGGGGGATTCGTCAAGGGGAGCTAAGAAAAAAGGGGGGTCCCAAAACGTGTTTTCTCCATGCAATTTCCATAGGAAACTTTAGACAAGGCTACAGGTCAAACTGCTGAACGGAATTACGCCAAATTTGGCAGAGAGAAAGGTCTTGGTCCAGAAAGCACGCTTTTGTTTAAATGGGGTAAATCCGTTCAGTAGTTTTTGAGAAATATCAAATTTTCCAGATATCGATATTTGAGAATTCTGACATCTGATTGGCTGAGGCGTTACGAGCACGAGCTTGCGGCTCATTGGCTGCGAACTGTTGAAACTAGGAAGTGTTGGCAGCCATTTTGTGATTCAGTCCGTCAGCTCGCATCTCTCCCTCTAAAAGGCATCGGATCCGTAATTCTACCTCTGCGAGGCAATACTGAAAATATCCCGCAGGTCTGTCTGTGCGAGATACTCCTTTTACGCTCCCTCTCCCCACATCATCAGCTCGCAGCTATGCCTTTAGAAGCCAGTCCGTCGGCCCGCAGCTCTGTGTCTGTGAGCCGTCGGGCCCGCAGCTCTACCTCTGTGAGCCACCTTGTTAGCTCATAGCTGTGTCTGTGCTAGGAGGCCCGTCACTCTCCCTCTGCGAGTTAGCCCATCGGGTTGCAGCTCGGAGGGCTCGCAGCTGTATCTCTGCGAGCCAGCCCGTTAACTGATAGCTGTGTGTCTGCTAGCAGGCCTGTTGGAACGTTGGTCTCCCTCTGCGAGTCAGACCACAGCTCTCCCTCTGCCAGCCGGTACGGTGCTGTGCTTTTGCGAGCCAACGGCTCGTAGGTCTCCCTCTGCGAGCTGAGCCCACGGGCCGCAGCTCTTCCTCTGCGAGCCTGCCCGACGGCCCGCAGGTGTCCCTCTGCTAGCGGAACCGCAGGTGACACTCTGCGAGCTGAAATTGGGAATATAAGGCGGCTCTAAAAAGAGCCCTTGTGTTTATTAGTTGGAGCTACATGTAAGTGCGAATGCACAGCTTCAGGTTAATCAGGAAATCTCGGTTTCCCTCATCTGTGAAGTGTACTCCATCACTTCTGTAGATATCAGCCATATCAAAACGTGTGTTGTTGTTGTAGATCGACCCCATTCTATGGTCTCTGAGGTATGCAGACACCGCTTTGTTGACATTCTTCCTAGATTTTTCAATCTTATGACAAAATTGGTTTGACCATTTCCACTTCTGTCTTTGGCATATATTGGAATATACAAAGACAGTTTGAGGCAAAAGTAACATCAATTGTCCAAAGGTGTCCTTCATAAGCATTTCCAAACCTACCCCAGTCAATGTGCCTAGGTCGTTGCCACCACAGTGCACAATCATGAGATCAGGGTGTTGGAGATGCAAACAGGTTTTAACCAAAGGGAGCAATTGGTGCCACTTCAATCCTCTCTGTGCAAACCATTTAACCGCATAACCGGGGCGCGAATTCCGCCGCGGTGCGGCGGTTTGAAAGAGTGGGCGGGGCCGCGTCAGCCAATGGACGTGCGCAGCACTAGCGAGGTAGTGCTCGCGACAGCCGTTGGCCGACGGAAGCACGGAAGGGGTTAATGTGCACATTTTGTAAACCTAGGTCTAAGTCAATACGTGTCTGTTCTGCATACCTCTTGCACCAGAAAATATAGCTATGTCCTACAATCCACACTAGCATTTTGAAGGTATGGCTAGAAGATATGGATAAATGTCTGTAGCTGATGCAGTCTGTTCGTAGAATGAGAGATATGTTTAAACATGGGGAACTACTTTTTTTTACATACAAAACGTTAACCGATTGGGAGATGAAATGTATTGTGTCCTAAAAAGTAGGGTGTATATTAGTTTTGATGAAAAGCATCTTTGTGATTGGTTAATAAAAAAGCAGTTTATACGTGGAGTACATATTATAGGATGAAATTTGCTCAGCTCAACCACACCTGCTAATTGTATTTGGAAGGTGCAGTTCAAACTTGAAAGAATGGTGAACTTTTGACCTCCATGTGCCGTTAAATGTTGGAGAAAATGTTGCAAAAAAAATATCGGTAGGTTTAAAAAAATGATGAACTTTTGACCTGCACGTGTCGTAGAATGTTCTAGAAAGTGTTGATACAATACGCTGAACTTTTCACCTGTATGTGTCCTTAAAAAAACTGTTTATATGGAAAGTTCAAAAATAACCAATAAAGAGAGGTTTTGCAATCTAAAAAAAATAAGGAACTATTCTGATTTGTACTTTACATGTATTTATGTGTGGAGCAACAGGGAAATTGTGCCATTACTGGTTCCATTCTTGATGAAAGCGGTGCATTACATGTACTGTGTGACAAGAAAAGAATTGCATGCGTTTGTGACATTTGAAATCTGCATACCAACTACGAAGGTAAATTAGAAATTAAGAAGGTGTGTTTTGTGTTTTGTAGTAGTGGTTAAGTATTTGAGACGATATTTTTAACTTTGAAATATTTTTTATTTCTAAATAACATAGTGTTAGTAAAGTCTGGTGTTTTATTGGTTCTAAAATATGCATAATGTGTAACTAGTTGTTAAACAAGTACTTTATATATGTTTAGGAGTTTTTCATAAAGAAAAGGTGTAAGTTGTCATATGTAAAAGACTGTGGGCCATATTCTCAAGACCAGCGATAACATTATCGCCGCTTTAGCGGCAGTTTCCTGCTGCTAAAGCGGCGATAATGTTATCGCCATTCTTGCGAATATGGCCCTGTATGGTTTTGAAAATTCGATGTAGCGTTAATTTCGATTTGTATATTTATTCCGGCGAGATAAACAGAATGTCGCACGTTTGGAAATTATGCTCAGTCTGGAAATAGTGGAGAAGGGGTGACAGTAGAAAATTCATGTGTTATTAACTTAACAGAGATGGGAAAAAAAGAAGAAAGGTTATGTGCACAGTTTGTGGTCTCATTTTTTACACTGAGAGGTAGATTTCAATGTCAGTGAAGGCTGGTGTGGTACTTCGAGGCTTTGCATTTGGGTGTTCTTAGGAAATCTAAGTTGTCGGGGAGCGTTTCTTCAGAAGTCATTTTTTTACATATGTGAGAGATAAAAAATAAATGAAAATGTTCTTTGTATATTTCCTGTACGATTTTGTTCACAGTGGTAAAGTAAATGTGATTATTAGTGATAGTAATTGTCACTGTGTGTTCCTCTGCTGAATATACGCAGGCGTTTAAGTGGTCCGGGTGTTATCAGTAGTATGCTCCGCCATCCCTTTAAGAGAGCCGCTAATTTTTTCATCCCAGTTAAAGCTGTTAATATACGTATAGTAAAGGGACGATACATAAAAAGTTTGGAATTACACCTTCAATTACTCTGTCTACCTTGCACCACCATTTTGTGCCCGCAGCAGTACTGTTTATAAAAATAATCTAATACAGCTTTTTGTATTATAAAAATAGCACTTATAGGTTTATTGGCATATTGGTAGAATTTGTACTATATAAAGAATGTTGCAATCAGTTTCAATGGTATAGAAATGCACTGTATTATGTAGGAAATATTACATATGCATAGGTTGTGATGTCATTTTTTTACTGTAAGGTACATTTGAGTATAAGTGAAAACAGGTGATATACTGCGAACCCGTTCAGAATGTGCACAGATTACATAGATAGTAAATGGACAAAGTAAACGTGCACGTTGCTTTGTGTATGTATGCATGGTTTGAATCATTGGATGATACTTTAAGACATAATCTAAACACTATTTCTGCTTTACAATTGGGTACAGTGCACAGTGTTAGTAGTTAGTGACTAGATGCTGGTAAAGGGATTATTTATTGCTCGTTCGTATGAAATAAAGGTGGAGAGGGGCGTTTCTTTACAAGAGATATTTTATAAATGTGTGAGAGATAAAAAACAATTAAAAATGTTCTTAGTAAACTTTCTGTACAATTTTTTCACACTAGTAAACAAACTGTGATTATAAGTGATGAAAATTGTTAGGGTGTGTCTCTGTGCTGAATATACGCAGGACTTTAAGTGGGCTGGGTCTTACCGGTGCTGAACACTGCTACCCCTTTTAGACACCTGCATTTTTCTTCATCCCACTTAAAACCCTCAATATACGTATATTAAAGGAACGGTACAATAAAAGTTTAGGGATTACACCTTCGTTTCCTCTCCTTATGTGTCACCCCCATTTTGTGCACCAAACAGTAGTGTTTATAAAAATTAAGTAAGAGAGCTTTATCTAGTATGAAAATAGCACTTATACCTTTATTAGCATGTTCATGGGATCTGTAGTGTAAAGAGAAGGTCGTAATCAGTTTCAATGGTACAAAAGTGACGTGACATATGTTTGAAAGATTACAAGTAAGGTATAGAGGTAACATAAGCAGTATAGTTTGTTATGTTTAAACGAGTATGTAGTTTTGTAAATCAGACACGGCGTTGATTTGTGCAGCACACAGTACACCCACAATGACCCTGGAACATGTCCCTGAATGCCTTGGCACACTGCAGCACACATCCAAACGCCAAGTAGGCCCCCATCCACAATGTGCACAGAGTGCCCCCCAATCACCAATATCACAACCTACTCTTGCACATATGCTGAATCCAGCAAACCAGCAGATCCGTGACCCACACTGACTATGCAAGTAACACTGCATGTCGGATAGCATAGCAGCTGCGCAAACAAAATGACATGGCCCACGAAGCGACATGGACGGAGCCAAATGCGGATCACATCCTCAAAGGAGCAGGTCACACTCCGACGTGTCCGCGTGCAACCACAACCCATGCCTTACAATACACGCAGCAGACCAACAATGCACCAGGCCACAAAATCAGTCCGCGAGCACACATCACCCAAGTCAAAAGCAAAACAGGCCCCGAAAAGCACACAATACAAAGGCACCCCGTCTCAAGGGGAGAAGGCTACACGAAATCAGAGCTGCAGGGGCAACTCCCCCACAATGCAGCCCACACACATAGCAATCACAGAACATCAGCAATGAAGGCAATGTGGTAAAAAACTCCCCTCATATGGGTTCTGTGTCCGGTGTGTGTGGCGGGGTGATGGCTGCATGGCTGTGTGCCCCTGACACATCAGACTGCGTAGGTGATGGGGCTGCATCAGATGTCATCCAGCACCTATGCAAAAACAATGTCTGGCTCACAGAGGCGGAGCTTGCCAAAGGGATACACCCCCATTGCACATGCGACAGTCAGTTCTTCCCTGTGTTGGGACGAGGGTCATTGTGGCAAACGAGTGGACAATCTTTACAACACACCTCACAGTTAGACACCAGTGGAGTGGCATAGGCTTTATTGGCATGTGCGTGTCAGTACGGACGAGGCAACGGCCACAACAGGCACGGACATGCTTAAGGCACTTAGGGCATGGGTACATGTCGAGGGGCAGATGATGTTGGGGCTGAAATGGACAAAATTCATCACATATGGCAACGCTCACAGCCCACCTTGCCTTGCTGGACGAGTCATGTGTTGTTTGGCGTCTGCACAGTGCCCCGTGTGAGGGGGCACGACTCACTGTACGTGGGGTCTGCATGGTGCTCTGCCTCTGGGGTGCGGCAATTGTCTGCTCTGCCGACAGTGATCAGGTGTGAGGGTCCGACAGGTTCACATGTCGTGCTACATCGCCATGTGTGTGCTCTCACCCAGCAGTGTGTCCGAATTGGCAACGTTGCCAAACGACACTGTGTTGCTCGGACCATGGACCTGCGTCGCCTTGGACAGGTGTGTGTGCACATGCGTTATTCCACGCACATGCATCCAGAGCCCGACCGAAGGCAGACGTGTCCTCTGTTTTGGTGGGATATGTGAGCAATCCCCACTGTGCAACAAGTTGTTGGGCCATGTGCTGTGGGTGGCAATAGGATGTGGCTGCAGGTACGTAGTTACTCGTCCATGAATGCCCGTGCAGCTTCATGAGCAATGTGTTCCAATAGTACGTCGTTGTCGTGTTCAAGGAACACCAGGGTGAGCCAATCCATTAGGTGGTCCGGGCAGGTGTGCTCAGCCCACGCCGTCTCACCGATCCGCAACACAGCCCAATAGGGGAGCGCCTCGATGTGGTCACTGCAGACGAGAAATTGTGCAATCTCCCATGCACAACTATCAATACATACGCAGTATGTCAAGGCATCCCATGCACGGCTGTCTCTGTTACACTCCTGTTCGTGATCCAACAGGGGCGCAGACACAAGTCATAGTCCAATTCATCAACAGTTGTGTTGGATAGGCAGACATCCATGGGACACTCGAATGTGCATGTTCGGCAGTGGAACCAGGGCTGGATGCAGGTGACGTGGGCAATGCGGAAGCTGAGCCTGTAACTGATCCGCAGCACTGCCAGTGGCAGTGCGCCCAGTAAATGCAGCATACGTGCACGGTACTGTTCCACGTGATGGGTGTTGTGCATGTGCCCGGTATGGCCTGCCATTGCGTTGGTGCGTCTCCTGAACAGGCACTCTTCTGGACTGCGGCTGTTGTGTGGAGGATATGCCACTGAGCAATGATTTGAATGTGTGTGCAACGTTGTGGGACATGGGTTGCTGTTTCCGTGGGTGTCAAGGGCATCCAATGCGGGGGTACCACAGGCAGGGGCTTTAATGTGTGGGCTGTGGATAAGTCGGATGGTTTATTTGCGGAATGCGTGGTGTGGGAGTCGTCCTCATCTGCCATTGTATTTCTATCAGGGTGTTCCAGGCGCGTTCGGGACCAAGGTCAGAGGTGCAGGTGTTCTCCCGGCTTCTGCATTGGGACAATGGTGCTTTCATCCCTGATGTTTGTCTCACTACTACTTTCGTTTTGGGAATGTGATGTGGCTTTGGCGCTGAGATTGGGACACGGCCTTGGGCTCATGGTGTACGGATGGCGATGTACACACACATGTTGGCATGTGGAGCAGGTGCCCGTGCGGCCTTGCGCTGCTTGTGCTATCTCACTCCGTCTCTCTCCCTCGCTCTCTCCCTCTCTTTCCTTTGTTGCGCGCATGGCACACCTTCTTCTCTTGTATTTGGTCTACCGGGCTGTGTGCTACGGATTGTCCAGTGGGAGCAGCTAGGACTCATCCTAGGGGTTGTTTCTGCTTTTGTTTGTCTGGGGTTTTGTGTTGGTGATTGCATTGCTGTATGACTGATTCTCCATTTTCTGGTCACGCATGTATGTTTATTTTGCTGCTTGTGCGACATAAGGCAAGATGTTTGTTTTGGGATTCGTGGTGTTAGTGTGCAATTTCTTAGTCTGGGGTTGGGGGTGGTGCCGGGGGGGGGGTGTTCCGGGTGTGGGATGGGATCCTGGCGTGTTGGCGGTGGGTGTTGTGGCCCTGTTGGGTGTCCGGGCCGCATGATGAGTTGCTCCATGGCATCTGTTGCCCTTCAGATGTGGCCCTGGGCTGTGCTCCCTTTTGTGGTGCTGGCTGCCGTCCAACTTTACACCAGGTCAGAGCAGGTGTAAATTTCCTGGTGCTAATGCGCCTTATCGCCGGTTTTGTGTTTTTATCGCGGATGTGGCTGGTCGTTGTGAATGTTGAGGTGTGCTGTTGTCTCGGCTTCTGTCACGGGAACGCCTACTCTGCATCTCATTAGCGATATTTGCGAGGGTCCTCTGTGGCGATGTTTTTTGAGGCTGCTATCGTGGGTATACTGGTGCTGTGGGCTGTTAACACCGGCTTGTGAATGGGGGGGTAAATTTATCACAAGTTTGGCTGCGATAAAGTGCGGTTAATTCGGCGATGGCTCCTTGTGAATATGTCCCTTAATCTTCCCCCCTGTCCATCTCCATGTCGGTGGTTTTTGTTGCTGTCTAACAGTTGATCTGTACTTGTTTATGTACATCCACAATGAAATGTAAGCCTGTACCATATTTTTGCTAATATGGTGCAGTGTTATGCTTGCTAAGTTGCCGATAGAAGTGTTAAACTAATAAGGGTAACGTTTACATGTGCCATTTAGTTGAGAATATCACTCTAAGTATACAGATAACAATTTTACAAAATAGTATCTACAAAGTTATGTGTAGTGGGTTGCAGAGGAAGTGGCGTGGGACGGTGGGGTGCATGGGATGGGGGTGGGGCGGGGGGGCGAGGGGAAAAGTAGGAGGTAGTGGAGTCACATATAAAATGGGAAGGTGAATCTAAATAATTCAATAAATACGTGCTGTATGTCGGATGACACTACCTGCCACCCTACTGTTCCCTTATTCCGCTCCAGTACCATGCAGCATTTCCTCTGCAAGCCGCCACTGGAACTTATATAATTGTATGTGATTATTTTGACATATTGAACAGATATAACAAATAATTGAAACTTTTTTTCATTCGCAGAAAATTATTTTGTTTGGATTAAAAATCGAAAATGCCTAGAAGAACTGAAAAAAAAGGAAAAATAAAAAGGCAATCTACTTAAAGAAAAGTCAAAAATATGGATTAGAAGAAAATAAAAGTACTACAAAAATAGTTTCTTCTGGTAAAAACACTAGACAATTTCTAAAAAAAGCACTACGAACATTTAATGAAAATAACATCACACAAACGAAAAATAAAAAAATTTCAAGTAAGGAGAAGCAGACTTCCACTTCAAATTGCAAGAAAAAAACATGATAAGGAAAGAGTATTTGTTACCCGTAGACAAAAACAATTTCAAGAAATTCGTCAAAGAGTTTTTCGAAATAGAGTAATTCAGAATTTAATAAAAGGATGCCGCAAATATAAAAAGAAAGTGCTGCAATTGAAACAGAAACAGCGTGTTGAAAGCATAGTGGATACTGCTTTTAAGTTAAAACAAAAAATATTTATTTTCATTTTGAAGAGGATGAAAGTGTTGGATAAAACAATGAAGATTTTGAAAGACAAAAGTAAAAAAAGACGTGTGAACAGAAGCAACTTTTGTAAAATCTTCAGTGGAAAATGGAAACATACATCTAATAGTGAACCTTTTTTTAATGAAGAGAGTTACTTCCAAGAAAATAGTTTACCATTTGCAGTTGATACTGGAGGTCGTTGCTACGAAGTTCAGAATGGTTGTCCTGTTGCAAAAGAGGAAATGGTTACTATTAGTGCAGAACAGTTAATAGCTGAAGAAGTGCAAGGGAAACGCACACAAGCTCCTGTGTATAAGTGGGGTTGTAGCAGTATTTGTAGTATTCGACAGGAATCTATTGATATAATGCGAAATTTGTTACGAGAATATACACAGAAAAGTGTAAAACAGAAGATTAGGTTGTTACAAACACTAGATCCTTGTAATGTAAGAAAATATACTGAGAAACATGGGCATTCTCTGGCTTGTCTTTCAAGAAAAGTGTGTAAAAGTGTTTTTCATCACTTAAGGATGTTAGCAGTACACCATTCAGAAATGCGGAAGTTTGTAAGGAAACTGTACTATGTAAAAAGTCCTGCATTATGTTTAGGTGAACTGAATACAGCTCTTTTACACGGTTCTTTATCAGATGTACAAAAAAAGTGTGATGATATTCAGTTCCGATATTTTGGTTCAGAAGAGCAGTGTATAGAAAGTGAAAGTTTGACAATTACAGATGTTGAAGAAGATGGGAAAGTGATTATGATTGATCAGTTTGAAGAAGAAATTGGAAAGTTTAACATAGTGTGCTCTGAAATTCCAAACTATGTTTGTGTTTGTTGTCGACGTACTAATTATAAAACTCAAACTAGGAATGTTGATTTGTATTTGAAATCTGAAAAGAAGAATAATGATAAATGGAAAGAATTTGCAACTTACTTGTTAGTGGAAGGTCAATTTGAGTTAGGCAGTGATCAACGTATTTGTAAATATTGTTATAACAAATTAGAAGAGAACAAAATGCCCGCTAGAGCAGTACATAATAAGTTAGAATTAGTAGCTATTCCGGAGGAACTGGCAGATTTGAATACATATGAGTCAGTTCTAATTCAATCTGTTCATCCATTTCAAACTATAATTCGCATGGAGCCTAAAACAGGTAAACTGCCAGCAACAGACTTACAAAGAGGGCTGAAAGGAAGAGTAGTGTACTTACCTTTGGATTTTAAGAAAAATATTGAAATTGTTGGTGGAGACAAAGATGAAAATGAAGCAGTAGTCATTCTAGTAAATGGAGTACCAACAAAGAGTCGGAAAATATGGCAAGAATTTGTGGATGTTAAAAAACTTCAAAAGGCTACGTTATATCTTGTGGAGAATAATATTTATTATAAAAGTGTGAATGTGGAAGAACAGGTAATAAGTTTGGAAGATGAATCTGAAATTTCAAGTGGTCAAATAGAGAGAGTGGACAAGTCAAGGAGTGAAGAGATTTATGAACATTACACAATATGTCCTCTACATTCAAAAGAAGTAATAGGAAACAGTATTGAGTTATTTCAAATGAAAAAAGCAAAGGGAACTCCAATGAGTGTATGGGAGAAAAGCTTAGAAGCTCGTTCTTTTCCACAGCTGTTTCCTACTGGAGAAGGTGGACGATATGATGACCGACCTGTACGTATTCCAGCTTCAGAATATCGCTCAACAAGATTATACGCTGAAAATCCTAGATTCCGGCAGTGTATACCATATTTATTTCACCTTTTGTTTGAAAGTGATCTGTCTTCTTTGTCCTATGCAGTGAACCACATACTGAAAACTGGAGTTCATCAATCACTTCTTTCAGCGAAAGAATTTGTGGAGAAAGTTCAACAAACAGATGAAAATTTAGAAGCACAGTTAATTAATTTGATGGCATGTCAACGAGGAACAAATGAGTATTGGTATCGTCGTCATGGAGAACTGAAGTGTATGTTATGGAACTTAGGTACACCAACATGGTTTGTGACACTTAGCTGTGCAGAGTATGCATGGGAAGATTTGCTTGAATTTCTACGAGAAGCAAATTCCAATATAAAGAATGTTGAAATGAAGACACCTGGAGAACTGTGTTCTTTGGATCCTGTAAATGTGTGCAGATATTTTAATCATAGGTTTCAAGCTATGATGTCTTTCATCTGCAATAAAAAGAATCCACCTCTTGGAGAAGTTACCGATTTCTTTTGGAGAAAGGAGTACCAAGCGAGAGGTGCTCCTCATATACATATGCTATTGTGGATCAAGGATGCACCTAAATTTGGAACTGATTCAGATGAAATAGTATTGTCTTTCATTGAACAGTATGTGACATGTGAGATTCCAAGAGAAGGAGGAGATAGAAGCTTGAGACAGCAAGTTTTACGTTTCCAAAGTCACCGTTGTGGAAAGTACTGCCGACGAAAATACAAGTCTAAAGGAAAATTTTATACCAAGTATCGGTTTGGATTTCCACGTCCAGTAATTTCTAAAGGAAGAGTAAATTCTTTTTTTCTTCCGTAAGGCACACAATAACTCGCAAATCTCCAAAGAATACCTACAACTTGAAAAGAACAGAACTGTCAAAGTATATTAATGACTACAATCCGGTTATTTTAAAAATGTGGAATGCAAATATGGACATCCAGTATGTTGCAGACAACTCAATCGCTGTTGCACGCTATGTTACATCATATATAACGAAATCAGAAAAAACCGAGATGAAACAAATGTGGGAAGAAATTGCACAAGAGAAAAGCCTTAGCAAAAAATTGTACAGCTTTACTTTGAAAATGCTTTCCCACAGAGAAATTGGATTGTATGAATGTTCAGACCGCTTGTCCTCTTCAAGTTTATATTCAAAATCACGAGGGATCATTTGGGTAAGTTTAGGTCTTGCCTGCTCACGAAATAGAGTGTTGAAATCATTAGAAGAAATTGAATACTTAGCAGCAAATGAACCAGACAGTACAGAAATTCTTAAAACTAATATGTTGGATACATACTATCCGAAAAGGAGTCGACATCTGGAACAGCTATGTCTGTATGAAGTACTTCAACATTACAGCTTCAAAAGAAATGTTAAACAGAATTTAAAACAAGGAAAATATGCAGTACTTGGATGTCATGGATGTTTAGTAAAACACACAAAAGGTAACCTTATCAACCACAAGAAACTCAGTTGTGAAACTCCAGACAAGCGAAAATTTGACTTATTTAGCACTTCTCCAACTGTTCAAACCATGGTGTACCGAAAGTGAATTACTTGGAGATTTCGACTGCTACGAAGATTCTTTTAATGCATGTAAAGATAGGATTGCATGTTTAATTTTCCCTACATATTTAAAATTGTTGAATGATGAAGTTGAACAGGAAAAGACTATTACAGCTGAAGTTGCAAATGAAAGTTCTCAAGATAGTCAAAGTTCTGGTCCATGTAGTCAAGATCCACTTGGACAACCAATAGTGGAAAATGAAGCAGCGATTGCTATGTATGAAGTGGAAATTGCAATGCAACAAGCACAAGAGGAGAATATTACATTGGAAAAGTTAGAAGAACAAGTAAATATTGAACAGAAAGAAATATATGTACAAGTGAGAGAACAGATAGAACATGGTTTGTTGCATGAAAAAAAGAATGTGTATGTTCATCATTTAAACCTATTCTAATGTACATCAGTGGTCAAGCTGGAACGGGTAAAAGTTTTTTAATTAAAGTTTTGACCAGTTATTTTAAAAAACTACTGGTTCACATTTATCTTGTGTAGTAACAGCTCCAACTGGATTAGCTGCGCACAATGTTAAAGGAATTACTTTGCATAGATTACTAATGTTACCAGTTGAGGATGATAATAAATTAGAATATCAGAAGTTGTCTGGAGAAGCTTCTTATGAAGTGTCAAGAGTGCTGAAGAAGATGAAACTTTTAATTATTGATGAGGTGAGGATGGTCTTAAACTTAATGCTTGCTTTCGTGCATTTAAGAATGCAACAGGTATTAAAAACAGATTAAGACGTTCTCTTTGGAGGAAAACATTTAATTGTATTTGGAGATCTGCTACAACTAACTCCTGTAAACGGAGAACCAGTCTTTAAAACTCTTCTATATGAAGACACTAGGAAATCTTTGGGAAGTATTGGAAATGTGAATCTCCGGGTAAATTTTGAATATAAAGAACTCACTCAGAATATGCGACAAGCAAGTGATGAAGATTATGGAAATATTCTGAAAGATGTAAGAATTGGTGTTCTAAGCAAACATGGTAAACAAGCTTTACAAAGTCGTCTACTAAAGAACTTGTTTACAACTGAAAACACTCCAGCAGGAGTACTGTACAAGAACATTGCAGAAAAAAAGTCAATACTTTGCTTAATGCCTACACTGGAAGAGTGTTATACATTTAATCAAGAGCTTCTGAAATTGGAAAATCAAGAAATAGTTCACATTGAAGCTATTGATAAAATCGAGCATCAAGGAATAACAATTCTTCTTTCAAATAAACTACAGACTAAATTGGATTCTTTGGAAAAGTCTGTATCAAAAATTGCTGGCTTAGAATTTTTTTTAGATGTATGTATAAACTGTCGGGTAATTTTGAGGCGTAATTTGAATATAGAATAAGGTTTAGTGAATGGAGCAATAGGGAAAGTTGTTGAATTTGTAAAATATCAAAACAGAAATGCAATTGAATTCTTGAAAATTAAATTTGATCAGATTGCAGAGGTGAAACAAATTGGGCGTTGTGCTGTACGTTTTTTGCTGGTAAAAGACTTGTATGTTCGTAGAAAACAGTTTCCTTTCTGTTTAGCATATGCAATAACCATTCATAAATGTCAAGGTTTAAGTGTAGATAATGCTTTAGTAAATGTTGGAAGAACTGTGTTTAAAGAGGGAATGGCATACGTTGCATTATCTCGAGTTAGAACATTGTCTGGTTTGTATTTAATTGATTTAGATGAAAACAAGGTTAGTGCTGATGTAAATTGTTTAAGAGAATATAATCGTTTAAGAAGACTTTATGCACCAACTTTAGGTGAATATCCTATTTATGAAAAACGTGCTGTGTGTTCAAAACGCAAACATGTTGATGAATCAAGTGTGGTTGAAAAGCAGAAAAAAATTCAAGAGAAAATAAAAGATGCAAAGAAACAGAAAATAGAAACAAGTGATGATGTTGTGGGATACCAATTAGAAAATGCTTCTGGTGTAAACTGCTATGGTAATGTTATTCTAAACGTTATATTTTATCTAGAAGATCTGTATGGTGAAATTATGGAAAGTCAGGAAAAAAGATTATGTTCTGCACTTTATACTTTATTTGAACAATTGAGAACTGACAGAAGTAAGATCCATACTGCTTCTGGTATTCCACAACTCTTGGATACATGTACTGGATCTTTAACGTTCAGTCCTAATATACAACAAGATGCACAAGAGTTTCTGATGGTTATGCTTAGAGTATTAGAAGATGAAGGAATCCAGATTGAGAGTTTATTTGGACTCAGTTACAAATGGGATCACAAATGTGAACAGTGTTCAATAACTTCTAGTACTATAGTTGACAGAGAACGATTTCTATATTTAACAATACCTGACTGCAAATCTGTACCTTTTCCGAAATTAGTAAAAGAAGCAAATCATGATATGAAATGTTCTTGTTGTCAATCAGAAATGTTATCTACATTATGCCTAGAAAGATATGGAAAATATGTAATTTTAATGCTACAATGCTGTAGACCAAATGGAAGAAAAGTGGAAACAAAATTTTTTTTTTTTGTTGCTAGTCAAGTATCTATTTCTGGAAGAACATTCGCAACACTGGCTATTGTTTTCCATGCTGGAGCTACTACCACATGTGGACATTATATTGTATATTTAAAATGTAATAATGGTTGGAGTCACTGCAACGATACACACTTGGAAATAAAATCGAGATTGCCTTATGAATTACCCAACTCATACGTGATATTTCTTAAGCAAAAATTTTAGATACATTATTCGGCCTAGAGGGAAAATGGGAAGATGCTTTAAGGAATTTATACTGGATGATTTCGAAAAAAAAATTCTACACATTATTTGGCCTTGGGGAAAAATGTGAACAGAAACTACAGAGTAAAGGTAAGATTTAAAAATTGGAAATAGTATTGAATGTGTTATTTGTGTTGATTTGGTATTGTGGTTGCAAGAATTAGTCATTTGTTTTTTTTAACAATCTAGTTGATTGTTTTTTTCCCCAGCTCTTTATGATGATACTACACTGACATCACTGTGAATAGTCAAGTTAAGTAGAATCTGAAAACAGCAGAAAAAGGGACAAAAATATGTTTTCAAAATGTTAAATTATGATGTATTATTTGCTAAGTAACACTGTAATTTCTGAAATATATTACATTACACAACAGTTTTACAGTTTATTTTCTTTTCTGTAGTGGAAAAGTTAGAAAAACCAGTACTAATGACAAATAGCAGAATAGTAGTTTAATATTTAAAAACCTTAGAAATTCACTGAAAAAAACCATAGGTTTTACAGACGTTATAGTTAGAAATTAGCATTTAAAAAACCTTAGAAATTCACTGAAAAAACCATAGGTTTTACAGACGTTATAGTTAGAAATTAGCATTTAAAAAACCTTAGAAATTCACTGAAAAAACCATAGGTTTTACAGACGTTATAGTTAGAAATTAGCATTTAAAAAACCCTTGAAATTCACTGAAAAAACCATAGGTTTTACAGACGTTATAGTTAGAAATTAGCATTTAAAAAACCTTTGAAATTCACTGAAAAAACCATAGGTTTCAGGGACGTTATAGTTAGTTGGACATTTCACTCATACAAAACCATAGAAATTCCACCGTTATAGTTAGTTCAGCTAACTATAACTCGCGCCCCCGCAATCCACTGCTGATGACGTCACATATTACATCATTCATGACATGGTCAGTGACAGAAGTAGCAATACCAGAGCGTTTACCACAGCCTCTGGCAAACAGAGACGTATTAACAAATTCACAACATGTAGAGTGATTTCTTCATTTATGTCCTCACATGTCCGTGTGGTCTCAGATATATTGGTAGCACAATCGGCCCTGTCTAAAAACGCGTCTTAGAACACTACAGGCTAGGATGCATCAACAAAATGCTGACCTCCTTGTTTTCTTTGATATTGACAGGATCAAAAGAACAGTCAGAGGTGGTAACAGAGAGAGACATTTGCGGCAGAAAGAGAATGAATACATCATTCTGCTGGGCAGCATGTTTCCAGGAGGACTGAATGAGAGTGAGGAGCTTCACATACACATCGGCTGATGCAGTACTTTATTGAAGTTTGATTATTCCGTTATTCCTCATGTTCTTCTCTAGGGTCCTAGTACTTTCCTTCTGCCATTTCCTGTTTAAGCACATTACCCCTTTTGTGCTTTGTGGTGGTCTTTTTTGAGGGTTTACTATTATTACTTCCCTTCCGTGTTTGGCATGATGTGGTAGTTGTGTTACTCTGGAGGATCCCCTGATCTGTTGCTCTTATTGCCCACTACCATCCTTCCTATGAATCCGGACCCCCCCCACACCCCTTCCCCTCTCAGAGCAAATTTTTTAAAGTATATTTTGTGCTGTTCTGTATACATTTTTCTCTTTATTTTATCAGTCTAAGTACACTGACACGGATATGCTCTTTTTTAGAGTAGGTGAGCACTTAAGGTTTAACAATATGGGATGCGATAACATGAGTCAATTCATCTTTCCGATCAGGTCACAGATTATTTGACTGACATAGGCCACTTGGATGTTAGCTGTAATAATTTAGTTAATCTATGCTGTGAATAGAGGGATCTGTACCATACACAAATTGTTTAGTTGTATGTCGTGTTTGTGTATATGAGGCCACTTGGCCGCAATTTGCGCGTATTCAAATTTCCTTAACGTTTCTTGATATTACAAGAAAGGTTGGGTTGACATATCATTGTGTGTAGCATTTTTGGGTGAGAAATCTGGCGGATCTCATACGAGTTATCCATCAGAATGTATTTAGATATCCCTTACTTTACATGTTATTTTGTTAACCTGACGTTTTCAAGTTTATCAGGTATTCACCTTGTATAAATTGATGTATTATTAATTTCATTATTCTGTTTGAGCATCCCCCTCTATCATGTTCTGTATAGTATTTTTTCTATGTTTATCACTTTTAAGGTTATTTCTGTGGTCGTTGGGGCACAATTTTCAAATGAGGCTGTGATGAAGACCTGTACAGCTCAAAACGCGTTGGTGTGAATAAATCAACTTGAAAACTGAACGCTGAATGCAATCACCTTTGTGCCCTGACTGACTCGTGAGGCACCACCTTTGTAGTATATATATATATATATATATATATATATATATATATATATATTTCAAATGGAAATCCTGGATGATTGTTACACACTCAGCTAGGACACATAGACAAAACGCGACTAACGCGCTTGCTAAGGAAAGAGCGACATCAGAACCGCCATGCGAACTCACCAGGGTGGTTTCGCTGTTCCTTACACTGCGCGAAGCATGGAATTACATGTGAAGGGAAGTAAACGTGGGAATGAAGACTACAATTCCCATGATTCCGCTGCTTCCTCTTGAACCAGGAAGAGGAACCACTTCGAGGTTTGGAAGTTCAACCAGGAAGTATTTAAATGGCTTTAGACATCGAGGCGGGGCAGATTATTCCAGTTACGAGGCCCGTGGAAGCGCTGCAGAAATTCGTTGTGATCTTTTCCCCGTATCGTAAGGGTGCTTGCACCATTTTCTGATTCTTTTTTACGCTTTTGCCATGTTAGTGATATAGTCACTCCTTACACTGTGCTCTGGGTGTCTGGAGTGTTGTTTTGTCTTTTTTCCGCGTGGTGAATGTCCCAATCTATGAGTGTGCTTGGAGACAGTGCGGTACAACGAGAACTTGCTGTTCTTGGGATTATTCGATCACACTATTTGGTTCTAAAATATATACTGACTTTTGCTGAGGGGATAGAATTTCCTCTATATATGGATATTTTCGGATTCTAAGGATACAATGAGCATTACCGAGTTTCAGTGCAAATAATTCTACGAGACATTTTCTTGAGTCGCATTATTCAGACTACCATTACTTGGCATTCACAGACTATCCTAGGGGTATGAGGAAATACCCAATCATCTTATAGTTCTGCAAATACGGCTCCAAACCCCACGAGGTGGTAGTGCGCTTTTTGTTAACCTGCATTTATTCTTTGCAGTTTATTAACAGGGTTCAACGTGAGTCCTGTCAAGTTAAGGTTCACTCCCTGTGATGCAAGGCATTATTAAGTGTTAGGTGGGTACATCAAATAACATTTCAAAAGAGAGATTCATAAAGAGGGAAGAGAGAGTAGTCATTGGAGAATGGACGTGTTACCAATATTGTTTTTTCTTTGTTGTTACAGTTAAATGAGGTATCCTTTCCAGGTTATAAGCCACCCGTTATTGAAGAGTGAGCGGTGTTACATAAAACCTATACTAATGTTTATCTACATGAAGATGGACTCAGTTTCAAGTCAATCAATCAAACAATCAATCAATCAAACATTTGTAAAGCGCGCTACTCACCCGTGAGGGTCTCAAGGCGCTGGAGGAGGTGGGGGATGTCGCAGCTACTGATCAAACAGCCAGGTCTTGAGAAGTCTCCTGAAAGTCAGCAGGTCCTGGGTCTGACGCAGGTGGATGGGGAGGGTGTTCCATGTCTTGGCGGCGAGGTGGGAGAATGATCTGCCGCCGGTGTTCGTTCGGCGGATGCGTGGGACGGTGGCGAGGGCAAGGTCAGCGGAGTGGAGCTGGTGGTTCGGGGTAGAAGGTGAGCCGTTCGTTAAGGTATGCTGGTCCGGCATTGCGGAGTGCTTTGTGAGCGTGGGTGAGGAGCTTGAAGGTGATCCTCTTGTGGACCTGGAGCCAGTGCAGGTCTCTCAGGTGGGCGGTGATGTGGCTGTGGCGAGGGATTCCGAGGATGAGGCGTGCGGAGGCGTTTTGTATGCGTTGGAGTCTTTTCTGGAGTTTGGCCGTGGTTCCCACGTAGAGGGCATTGCCGTAGTCCAGCCTGCTGCTGACGAGGGCTTGGGTGACCGTCCTTCTGGTTTTGGTGGGGATCCATCTGTAGATCTTGCGGAGCATGCGGAGTGTGTTGAAGCAGGAGGAGGAGACAGCGTTGACTTGCTGGGTCATGGAGAGCGTTGAGTCCAGGATGAACCCCAGGTTGCGTGCGTAGTTGGTGGGTGTCGGGGCCGGCCACCAGGAGTCGTCCCATGCGGAGGGGGTGGGGCCGAGGATGAGGACCTCCATCTTGTCGGAGTTCAGTTTCAGACGGCTGGTCTTCATCCAGTCTGCGACAGCCTTCATTCCCTCTTGGAGGTTGGATTTGGCGGTGGCCGGGTCCTTGGTGAGGAAGAGGATCAGCTGGGTGTCGTCGGCGTACGAGATGATGTTGAGGTGGTGTGCTCGGACGATTTTGGCGAGAGGTGCCATGTAGATGTTGAAAAGGGTCGGGCTGAGGGATGATCCTTGGGGTACGCCGCAGGTGATCGTGGTGGCTTCGGATCGGAATGGGGGAGGCGGACTCTCTGGGTTCTGCCGGTGAGGAAGGAGGTGACCCAGTTCAGGGTTTTGTCACGGATCCCTGCGTCGTGGAGGCGTGTGCGCAGGGTGTGGTGGCAGACGGTGTCGAAGGCGGCCGAGAGGTCCAGGAGGATGAGGGCTGCGGTTTCGCCGTTGTCCAGCAGGGTTCTGATGTCGTCGGTGGCGGCGATGAGGGCGGTTTCGGTGCTGTGATTGCTGCGGAAACTGGATTGGGATGAGTCCAGGATGTTGTTCTCCTCCAGGAAGTGGGTCAGTTGTCTGTTGGCGGTCTTCTCAATGACTTTCGCCGGGAACGGGAGCAGGGAGATGGGTCGAAAGTTCTTGAGGTCCTTTGGGTCCGCCTTGGGTTTCTTGAGTAGGGCGTTGATCTCGGCGTGTTTCCAGCTCTCCGGGAAGGTGGCGGTCTCGAAGGAGCTGTTGATGATCTTTCGGAGTTGGGGTGCGATGATGGAGCTTGCTTTGTTGAAGATGTGGTGGGGGCAGGGGTCGGAAGGTGAGCCGGAGAGGATGGTGTTCATGATTTTGATGGTGTCTTCGTCGTTGACGTTGTTCCAGGAGAGCAGGAGGTCGGTGTGTTTGGTGGGCGTTGAGTCGGGGGTGTCGGTGTCTGTCGTCGGTGTCTGGGTGTCGAAGCTGTCGTGGATGTCTGCGATCTTGCGGTGGAAGAAGGTGGCCAGGGAGTCGCAGAGTTCTTGTGACGGCGGGATGTCATTGGAGCTGGAGCTGGGGGTGGCGAGTTCTTTCACGATGTTTAAGAGCTCTTTGCTGTTGTGTGCATTGTTGTCGATGCGTTCCTTGAAGGAGGTTCTTTTGGCGGATTGGATGAGTTGGTGGTGCTTGCGTCTGACGTTCACGAGGGCTGCGTGGTTGTCTGGTGTCTGGTCTTGGCACCACTGCTTCTCGAGTCTTCGGCAGGTCTGCTTGGAATTCTGGAGGTCGGCGTTGAACCAGATGGCTCTCGTGTCGGTGCACCTGTTTGAGGGCTTCCTGATCGGGGCGAGGGTGTTGGCGCAGTCGTCGATCCATTGTCTGAAGTTGTGGGCTGCTGCGTTGGTGTCCGTGGGTTCGGATGGAGGGTCTCGGGCGAGGGTGGTGAGCCAAGTGTTGACACAAAGGCTTTCTTATTGTTTACAGGTACATTAACCCCTTCGCTGCTAGGCCTTTTCCCCCCCTGTGCTAAGCCATTTTTTGGCTATTTGGTGTAGTTCGCGCTTAGGCCCCTGTAACTTTTTGACCACATAAGGTATCCACGCCAAATTTGCGTCCTTTTTTCCCAACATCATGGGGATTCTAAAGGTACCCAGGATTTGTGGATTCCCCTGGAGGGGACCCAGAAATTAGCCAAAATACAGGTCAATTTTTTTTTTTTGGGGCAAAATGGGAAAAAAGGGCTACAGATGAAAGCATCTGTTTTTTCCCCTGCAAATGGTATCAACAAAGGGGTTGTGGTGCTGAAATCACCATTTTCCCAGCTTTCAGGGACAAGCAGACTTTTGTCAGAAAACCAAAAATTTTTATGCAGTTTTGGCATTTTTCTGGGACATAGCCTATTTTTGCTATTTTTTGTGCTTTCAACCTCCTTCCAGTTAATGGTAGAAATGGGTATGAAAGCAATAATGGATCCTGGAAAGCTATACATTTTGGAGATGTAGACAAAATTCTGAATTCAGCAAGGGGTCATTTGTGTAGATCCTTCAAGGTTTCTTCATAGAAACTAACAGTTAAATATAGGAAAAATTGAAACTTAGTTGAAACAAACAGCCATTTGTGCCAACGTTTTCACCTGTAACTTCTTCTAACTGTGACAGCTGTTTGAAAGCAATATACCGTTACATCTGCTAGACCTTTCTGGTTGTGGGGATATATAGGACTTGTAGGTTCACCAAGAACCCGACGAACCCAGAGCCAATAACTGAGCAGCGTCTTGCAATGGTTTTTCATTATGTTCCGGGTATATAGCAATTAATTTGGGAAAATATATACATGGAAAAATCGGTATGAAAGACACCTATGTATTTCAGAAATTGGAACAAAATATAGAGTTTAGAAACAGTAGATATTTGCACATTTCCGAAATTGTGAGTACCCATACTAGCATGAGACTTATAGGTCATTTTTCAAAATGACTTCTTTTTACACATTGTCTTTCATTTGGAAGGCAGAAATGCATCAAAAGTCAATAGGTAATAACAGTTGCTCTACAGTTCTGTATTACCCTAAGTCTCCCGATAAAAATGGTACCTCACTTGTGTGGGTAGGCCTAGTTCCTGCGACAGGAAACGGTCCAAAACGCAACGTGGACACACCCCATTTTCACAGTGAAAACTGACCCTTTTTTTTGCAAAGTGCCTTGCTGTAGATTTTTAACCCTAGCTCTGCCGGCACCTAGGGAAACCTAGCGAACCTATACATTTTTGAAAACTAGACACCCGGAGGAATCCAGGATGGGGTGACTTGACTGGCTCTCATCAGGTTCTGTTACCCAGAATCCCTTGCAAACCTCAAAATTTGTCCAAAAAAACAAATTTTCCTCACATTTCTGTGGTGGAAAGCTCTGGAATCTGCGTGGATCCACAAAATTCCACCCACCGCGCATTCCCCAAAGTCTTCCGAGAAAAATGGCACCACACTTGTGTGGGTAGGCCTAGTGCCCGCGACAGGAAACGGCCCAAAACGCACCGTGGACACACCACATTTTCACAGTGAAAACGGACCCTTTTTTTGCAAAGTGCCTAGCTGTAGATTTTGAACCCTAGCTCTGCCGGCACCTAGGCAAACCTGGCAAACCTATACATTTTTGAAAACTACACACCCAGGGAAATCCAGGATGGGGTGACTTGACTGGCTCTCACCAGGTTCTGTTACCCAGAATCCCTTGCAAACCTCAAAATTTGTCAAACAAACCACATTTTCCTCACATTTCTGTGGTGGAAAGTTCTGGAATCTGTGTGGATCCACTAAATTCCACCCACCCTGCGTTCCCCAAAGTCTTCCGAGAAAAATGATACTCCACTTGTGTGGGTAGGCCTAGTGCCCGCGACAGGAAATGGCCCAAAACGCAACGTGGACACACCACATTATCACAGTGAAAACTGACTCTTTTTTTGCAAAGTGCCTAGCTGTAGATTTTGAACCCTAGCTCTGCCGGCACCTAGGGAAACCTAGCAAACCTATACATTTTTGAAAATTAGACACCCAGGGGAATCCAGGATGGGGTGACTTGACTGGCGCTCACCATGTTCTGTTACCCAGATTCCCTTGCAAACCTCAAAATTTGTCAAAAAAACCACATTTTCCTCGCATTTCTGTGGTGGAAAGTTCTGGAATCTGTGTGGATCCACAAAATTCCACCCACCCCGCGTTTCCCAAAGTCTCCAGAGAAAAATGGTGCCTCACTTGTGTGGGTAGGCCTAGTGCCCGCGAAAGGAAACGGCCCAAAACGCAACGTGGACACACCACATTTTCACAGTGAAAACTGACCCTTTTTTTGCAAAGTGCCTAGCTGTAGATTTTGAACCCTAACTCTGCCGGCACCTAGGGAAACCTAGCAAACCTATACATTTTTGAAAACTAGACACCCGGGGGATTCCAGGGAGGTATGGCTTGCGTGGATCCCCCAATGTTTTCTTACCCAGAATCCCCTGCAAACCTCAAATTTAGCTGAAAAAATCACTTTTTCCACACATTTTGGTGTGGGAAAGTTGTGGCATCACTGGGCTGACACAAATTTCCTACCACCCAGCGTTCCCCCAGGTCTCCCGATAGAAATGGTGCCTCACTCGTGTGGGAGGCCCAAGTACCCGCGACAGGCAAGGGCCCAAAACGTATTGAGGCGACATCAAAATTGCCTATCACAAAATGACCTGGTTTTGCAAGGGGGGTCACCTGGGTTTTTGGCCCCGTGCTCGACGGCCAGCTAGGGAAACCTACCAAACCCATATATTTCTGAAAACTAGACACCCGGGGGATTCCACGGAGGTATGGCTTGCATGGATCCCCAACATTTTCTTACCCAGAATCCCCTGCAAACCTCAAATTTAGCTGAAAAAAATCACTTTTTCCACACATTTTTGTGTGGGAAAGTTGTGGCATCACCGGGCTGACACAAATTTCCTACCACCCAGCGTTCCCCAGGTCTCCCGATAAAAATGGTGCCTCGCGCGTGTGGGAGGCCCAAGTACCCGCAACAGGCAAGGGCCCAAAAAGTATTGAGGCGACATCAAAATTGCCTATTACAAAACGACCTGGTTTTGCAAAGGGGGTCACCTGGGTTTTTGGCCCCGTGCTCGGCGGCCAGCTAGGGAAACCTACCAAACCCACACATTTCTGAAAACTAGACACCCGGGGGATTATAGGGAGGTATGGCTTGCGTGGATCCCCCAACTTTTTCTTACCCAGAATCCCCTGCAAACCTCAAATTTAGCTGAAAAAATCACTTTTTCCACAGTTTTTTGTGTGGGAAAGTTGTGGCATCACCGGGCTGACACAAATTTCCTACCACCCAGCATTCCCCCAGGTCTCCTGATAAAAATGGTGCCTCACTCGTGTGGGAGGCCCAAGTACCCGCGACAGGCAAGGGCACAAAACGTATTGAGGCGACATCAAAATTGCCTATCACAAAATAACCTGGTTTTGCAAGGGGGGTCACCTGGGTTTTTGGCCCCGTGCTCGGCGGCCACCTAGGGAAACCTACCAAACCAAAACATTTTGTGATAGGCAATTTTGATGTCGCCTCAATACGTTTTGGGCCCTTGCCTGTCGCTGGTACTTGGGCCTCCCACACGAGTGAGGCACCATTTTTATCGGGAGACCTGGGGGAACGCTGGGTGGTAGGAAATTTGTGTCAGCCCGGTGATGCCACAACTTCCCCACACAAAAATGTGTGGAAAAAGTGATTTTTTCAGCTAAATTTGAAGTTTGCAGGGGATTCTGGGTAAGAAAAAGTTGGGGGATCCACACAAGCCATACCTCCCTGGAATCCCCCGGGTGTCTAGTTTTCAGAAATGTGTGAGTTTGGTAGGTTTCACTAGGTGGCCGCCGAGCACAGGGCCAAAAACCCAGGTGACCCCCCTTGCAAAACCAGGCTGTTTTGTGATAGGCAATTTTGATGTCGCCTAAATACGTTTTGGGCCCTTGCCTGTCGCGGGTACTTGGGCCTCCCACACGAGTGAGGCACCATTGTTATCGGGAGACCTGGGGGAACGCTGGGTGGTAGGAAATTTGTGTCAGCCCGGTGATGCCACAACTTTCCCGCACAAAAATGTGTGGAAAAAGTGATTTTTTCAGCTAAATTTGAGGTTTGCAGGGGATTCTGGGTAAGAAAACGTTGGGGGATCCACGCAAGCCATACCTCCCTGGAATTCTCCGGATGTCTAGTTTTCAGAAATGTGTGGGTTTTGTAGGTTTCCCTAGCTGGCCGCCGAGCACGGGGCCAAAAACCCAGGTGACCCCCCTTGCAAAACCAGGTCGTTTTGTGATCCTCAATTTTGATGTCGCCTCAATAAATTTTGGGCCCTTGCCTGTCGCGGGTACTTGGGCCTCCCACACGAGTGAGGCACCATTTTTATCTGGAGACCTGGGGGAACGCTGGGTGGTAGGTAATTTGTGTCAGCCCGGTGATGCCACAAGTTTCCCACACAAAAATGTGTGGAAAAAGTGATTTATTCAGCTAAATTTGAGGTTTGCAGGGGATTCTGGGTAAGAAAACGTTGGGGGATCCACGCAAGCCATACCTCCCTGGAATCCCCCGGGTGTCTAGTTTTCAGAAAGGTGTGGGTTTGGTAGGTTTCCCTAGCTGGCCGCCGAGCACGGGGCCAAAAACCCAGGTGACCCCCCTTGCAAAACCAGGTCGTTTTGTGATAGGCAATTTTGATGTCTCCTCAATACGTTTTGGGCCCTTGCCTGTCGCGGGAACTTGGGCCTCCCACACAAGTGAGGCACCATTTTTATCGGGAGACCTGGGGGAACGCTGGGTGGTAGGAAATTTGTGTCAGCCCGGTGATACCACAACTTTCCCACACAAAAATGTGTGGAAAAAGTGATTTTTTCAGCTAAATTTGAGGTTTGCAGGGGATTCTGGGTAAGAAAACGTTGGGGGATCCACGCAAGCCATACCACCCTGGAATCCCCCGGGTGTCTAGTTTTCAGAAATGTGTGGGTTTGGTAGGTTTCCCTAGATGGCGGCCGAGCCCGGAGCCAAAAACTCATGGGACCCCCCTTGAAAACCAGGTTGGTTTGTGATAGGTAATTTTGATGTCGCCTCACTAGGTTTTGGGCCCTTGCCTATTGTGGGTACTTGACCCACCCACACAAGTGAGGCACCATTTTTCTCGGAAGACTTTGGGGAACGCGGAGTGGGTGGAATTTTGTGGATCCGCGCAGATTCCAGAACTTTCCACCACAAAAATGTGAGGAAAATGTGGGTTTTTTGACAAAGTTTGAGGTTTGCAAGGGATTCTGGGTAACACAACCTGGTGAGAGGCACACAAGTCACCCCATCCTGGATTCCCCTTGGGGTCTAGTTTTCAAAATTGTACAGGTTTGCTAGGTTTCCCTATGTGCTGGCTGCGCAAGGGCCCAGAATCCACAGGTAGGCACATCCTGAAGAAATTTCAGTGCCTAGTGGGCTTTCTGCCGTCCTGGGGATGGGGGAAATCGAGGGCTATTGCCCCGATATGCCCCCAAGGGGGGCAGAAAGACTGTGGCTATTCTTTTGGGGGGGGGTGGGGGCATTGGGATGCCCATTCTGGGAAGCCTCCACCCCTACTAATAGAAAAGCCAGCATAATCGCTGGCGCCTAGTGGACTTTCTGCCCCCCCGGGGCAGATCAGGGGCTACTGCCCCCATCTGCCTCCTGGGGGGGCAGAAAGGCTGTGGCATTTTTTTTGGGGGGGTGGGGGCATTGGCATGCCGATTCTGGGCAACCGCCACCCCGAACTGTTGAAAAAAAAATCCCTGGTGGCT
This sequence comes from Calotriton arnoldi, assembly GCA_963921515.1. Taxonomy (NCBI): domain Eukaryota; kingdom Metazoa; phylum Chordata; class Amphibia; order Caudata; family Salamandridae; genus Calotriton; species Calotriton arnoldi. The sequence continues at coordinate 2,615,000 of CAWUFW010001595.1, forward strand.
AGTGGGCTTTCTGACCCACCCCGAGGGGGCAGATAAGGGGCTATTGCCCCATCTGCCTCCCAGGGGGGGGCAGAAAGACTGTATCATTTTTTGGGGGGTGGGGGCCTTGACATGCCCATTCTGGGCAACCCCCACCCCTACCTATATAAAAAGAAAAATCCCTGGCGCTTAGTGGGCTTTCTGCCCCCCCGGGGGCAGATCAGGGGCTATTGCCCCCATATTCCTCCTGGAGGGGCAGCAAGTCTTTAGTTTTCTTTGTGGGGGTAGGGTGGGGGCATTTGCATGCCCATTCTGGGCAGCCCCCACCCCGGGCCTATAAAAAACAATAATCCCTGGTGTCTAGGGTGCTTTCTGCCCCCACGGGGGGCAGAAAGACTGGAATTTTGTGGGGGGAGGGGTGGGGGCATTGGCATGCCCATCTTTGGCAGCCCCCACCCCTAAATTAATCGCAAAAAAAAACCCTGGCGTCTAGTGGGCTTTCTGCCCCCCCGGGGGGGGCAGAATGGGGGCTACCGCCCCCATCTGCACCCAGGGGGGGCAAAAAGACTGTTATTGTGCAGGGGGGGGTTGGGGGCTTTGGCGTGCCCATATTGAGCTGCCCCCACCCCTAATTTACATAATAAAATAAATCCCTGGTTTCTAGTGGGCTTTCTGCCCCCCGGGGGGCAGAAAGACTGGAATTTTGTGGGGGAGGGGTGGGGGCATTGGCATGCCCATCTTGGGCAGCCCCACCCCTAAATTAAATGTAAAAAAAAACCCGGCGTCTAGTGGGCTTTCTGCCCCCGGGGGCAGAAAGACTCTAATTGTCCAGGGGGTGGGGGCATTGGCGTGCCCATATTGGGCAGACCCCACCCCTAAGTTATATAGAAAACAAAATCCCTGGTTCTAGTGGGCTTTCTGCCCCCCTGGGGGGGCAGATTGGGGCCTGCAGCCCCCATCTGCCTCCCAGGGGGGCAGAAAGACTGAATTAGGCCCAAAAATATGGGGTGAGCAAAGGCCCTTGCCCAAGGGGCCGCTCCCCCCTCCCTGGTGCCTAGTGGGTGGATCCCTGCTTGGGGATCGACCCCTGGGAGGGGTACCATTGGATTCTCCCCTTTCCAACGATACCTCTCCCTCTGTCTGCAGCAGAGGGATTTCGTGCCCCTGTCCTCATGACGGAATGGTTCCGTCATGAGCACAGGAGCACCGGTGCTCATGACTGAACCATTCCGTCATGAGCACCGAAAGGGTTAAGGCGTTCATGATATGTTTTGCACAGTTGGATAAAACTACACATATTGATAGTGTGTTGTTTATATTTCAGGTTTCCTTCCCTGCTGTTCGCTCCCTTTTCTTCCCTCACTTGATCACCTTAAAATTCTGGTCTGTTATGGCATGCAGAATTGAGGTTATCAAGAGGTGGACCTATTGAGCATCGGACCGACCCCGAGGACGAACCCACATTGTTACAGAATAATCTGCCCAAGGCATATAGTTCCTCTTGGTCGGTTTGGTGGTCAAGATGGCCTCTCTAGATGATGTGCTTGCTGCTCTGGCGGTGGTTCAACTGGAGGTGGCTGCTTCTAGAGCTGAAACAGCGATTTTACAGGGTAGACTTGACCGCATGCAGAGAAATCCGTTTGATGTACAAACAGGGAGATCTGCAGGGGGTTTCTTGGGAACGGACGGTGGGGTTCAAGCCCAGCCCTCTCCATTTACTGTGGAAGTACCCACACCCATTCCGCTGGCTGCTCCAGAACGTTTCTATGGTGAAGCCTCTGAAGTACAGGTCTTTCTAACACAGATATTACTGCACTTGTCATGCAGACCCAAGGCATTCCCCACCAATCAAGCAAGGGTGGCATTTATGATCTCCTATTTGGGTGGGGATGCAGCACAATGGGCGATGCCATTAGTTAGGAAAGATGATCCTCTTCTTTATGATCGGGAGGAATTCCAAACGTAATTTGAAAAGGTATTTGATCGCAGAGCTTCTTCCTTTGCGGCTGATAGAGAACTTCTGGAGTTAAAACAAGGCTCTAAAGAGCTAGTAGTATATCTCAATGCCTTCCAGAGACTAGCATCAGAAACTCAATGGCCAGAAGAGAAAAGAGCAGCCCTATTCTATCAGGGTTTAAGAGATGACCTTAAAGACGTTTTGGCTCAGATAGATCCGCAACCAACCAGGTGTACACAGTTAATCAACCTAACGTTACGTTTGGACTATAGAATAAACAAACGTAAAGGAGACAAAAGAAGGTACGAACGCCTACTAAGTATGATAGAAAATAGAACTATGGAGGGGGAAGAGCAAGTAACTTTGCAGAACCTATGGATATAGGCGCAGTAAGGGCTTCATTAATGACTGAAGAAAGGGAACTACGACGTAAAAACGGCTTATGCATGTATTGCAGAAAGAAAGGACATTACGTGAAAGACTGTTTAGTTAAACCCAAAAGTCGCATAGGGGAAATTAGGTCCTGTACGGCTACTCCAGAGAAAAAGACGGAAAACTAGTTAGCTCAAGTGTTGGAGGGGGGAGGACCTTGAGCTTTATTGATATCCCTTCCATAAGTGATACAGACAAGGCTTTGACTCAACATTTCTTCACAACCATTCAAATAAAGACACACTGTGGGTGGAAAAAGGTTCAAGCCATGATTGATTCAGAAGCCACGGGGCTATTCATGGACGATGCCATAGCTCAAACGCTCCAAGTAGCTTTACTAAGAAAAGAACATCCTAAGAGGGTTTTGACCGTAGATGGGAGGGAGATCACCTCTGGTCCTATTACCTTTCACACAGAAGACCTTTTGATTTCCAGTGAGGAGATACATACAGAAACCACACGTTTTGATATTATAAAAGCCCCACAGTATGGTGTAATACTAGGGATGCCATGGTTGAGATTACATAATCCAGACATCAATTGGGAAAAAGGTTTGGTCTCATTTGACTCCTTATATTGCAAGGAGCATTGTTTGGGGTCTAATATACATCCTGTGATAGCTTTAGCTCAAGGGCAAACAATAGCAACTGCTGCAGAGAAAGACATAGAACTGCCCCCAGTTTATCACTCTTTTCAGGATGTGTTCAATGAAGTGCAGGCCGATGTCTTACCCCCACACAGGCCTTACGAGTGCCAAATAGACTTGATACCAGGAGCGGTGGTTCCTGGTAGGAGGTTATATGCCCTCACAGAGCCAGAAAGTGAACACCTAAAATAATATCTAGATAAATACCTAGCTAATGGCTTTATTCGCCCCTCCAAGTCACCCGCGTCCTCTCCTTTGTTTTTTATACCAAAAGCTAATGGTGAAAAGAGGGCTTGCATAGACTTTAGAGCACTCAATAACATCACGGTGAAGAACCGTTATCCCTTGCCTTTGATTCCGGTTCTTTTGGATCAGGTTAAAATGGCAGTGATATTTACTAAGTTGGATTTAAAAGGTGCTTACCACTTGGTGCGTATGAGGGAGGGACAGCCGCGGCCCCTTCAGGTAAGAGCGGTGGGGTGATGGAGCCGGGTGAGGGAGGATTTCGAGAGATGACCACGACGGGAAATTAAATAAATAATTAATTTTCCCTCGCGGTCGTCTCTCGAAATCACCCCTCACCTGGCCCCACCGCACCACCGCTCTTACCTGCAGCAGCCGCAGCTGGGGAGAGAGATGAGTGGAAGACCACATTTCGTACATGCTATGGGCTTTTTGAGTACGCTGTGATGCCCTTTGGACTGTGTAATGCTCCAGCAGCATTTCAGTATTTTTTTAATGATGTGCTAAGGGAGTTTTGGGACTTTTACGCAGTTGTTTACATTGATGATATTTTGATTTGTTCCTCCGCTGTTAGTCTACATGAACAACATGTAAAATCAGTACTGCGTTACGTGAAAATAGACTATATTGTAAACTTAGTAAATGTGAGTTTCATGTCCCCGAGGTAGAGTTCTTGGGGGTTATGTTGTCCTCCACAGGGCAAGAAATGGCCGAACACAAAGTCCTGACTGTTCAAGATTGGCCTACACCAAGGACTGTGAGAGATGTTCAATGTTTCTTGGGGTTTTCCAACTTCTATTGCAGGTTCATTAACCAGTTCTCCAACCTGGTAGCACCCATAACCAAACTCTTAAGAAAAAAGGTTCCTTTTATCTGGTCAGAAGAAGCAGAACAGGCTTTCAACCAGCTTAAAAAGGCATTCACTTCAGCACCTATCCTAACACATCCTAACCCTGCCATTCCCTATGTTGTGGAAACTGATGCTTCCGAAGATGCACTGGGAGCTATTCTTTCTCAGAGGAATGAGACCATCGGACAGCTAAATCCTGTGGCATATATGTCCCGAAAGTTAAATGAAGCTGAGTCTCATTATACCATAGCTGAAAAAGAGCTACTAGACATCAAAAACGCCTTCAGTGAATGGGGGCATTATCTGCTGGGATCCAAACATATAATCACTGTGTACACAGACCACCGGAATCTCCAGTTTATGCGGGCTGCAAGGTTTTTGTCCCCTCGACAACTACTTTGGATGTTGTTCTTTGTGGAGTTCCAGTTCTTAGTGAGTTATCGACTAGGTACAGAAAACCGTAAGGTGGATGCCCTTACAAGACAAGAAACTAATATGGTAATCAGCGAGCCCCGAACACAATCCACACTGAATCCTTCTCAGGTTCTTTGTGTTACCCTGACAGACCATTTCTTAACAGAGGTGGCAAAGGCTGTGAATACTGTTAAATGGAAGAGATGGCTGTGGGAACATCCGCAGTGGAAATTACAGAAAGGGCTGCCGATGTATGAGAATCAATTATTAGTCCCCTACGTGAACAACAAAAGGAGGTACTCCAGTGGTGCCATAACATTCCCAGTGCTGGTCATAACGGGACAGAAAAGACCATTGATGGTGGAAGAAAATGCAAGTCATACACCAACTCAAACAGTAATGGCAAATACTTAAAATCACTTGAGCACCTTCTCAAAAAAAGAAGGAAAACATTTTTAAGAAAAAAATTATTAACAGGAGCACATGAATAATAATAAACATAAATGTTGATTCCTATATAATACTGCATGTGCTTGTAATCATGTGCTGAACCCAAAATATAGCGCCAGGACACCTTCGGGTAGTAGTTAGCGCTCTATAAATGTCACTAACAATAACAATAACAAAATAATAATTTACATTTTCAAATTATAAAAATAGCCTGTAAATGACCTGTACTTGGAACACATGTGCTAAAGTAAAGCACTTGATATACAAGCTGAAAGCAAGTGCACAAAATAACAGCCAAGTGGCTGATGTACCCAGCAGAATGATAAAGCATATAACATACAGGCTCAAAGCAAGTATAGTTCATAACAGCCAAGTGGCTTAGGTCCCCAACAGGATAACACATACATCTTATGAACATACCATCAAATATATCAGGTAATAGCCAAATGGCTGAGAGAAAACAGTGCTTCATAACATGAAGATAAATAGTTCATGCCTGGACAGTGATCTTCTATCATGTTAGCCTCATAGCTAAATTGCACATATTCAAGAGAAAATTAAATAACATTGAATAACTATTACTACTCGTTACTCAAATTAAATGCTGTCCAAAAAGAGCAAGCCATACAACTGAATAAAGAAAGATACCCCACCTGAATGAGTGAGTCACAACGAAACTCCACAAATAAATGTGGAGTGTGTGACATTCCATGTGATATAACAAAATAATCACAAATACATGATAAACTTAAGTCACACAATATTTCATATAAAATGCACAGAGTACAGAAATTGCAGATTCTATAATATGTGTTGTCCCTGGAGGATACTGAAAGCTAGAAAATAAGACAGAAAAGAAGATGGAAAAAAGCAGGTGGAAAAAAGCGGAGTGAGACAAAACCTATTCATATTCAGTTGAGCAACATTTATACATCCATTCCTGGCCTTATGATCTATATTTAAAAATGAGGTACTTCCCCATCAGCCTATATGGATGTGCAGTTCTTCGCTCTCGTTAAGTCCTCCTGGGCACTTACTGCCGAGCAGGATTATAAATTCAGACTCTCTCTGCTTTAGTTGTCTCTCTCTGTTGCCCCTCTGGCACTCCTTTCGATTCTGTCAATGCCAAAAAGCACAAGTAGATTAGCAGCCTGACCATGTTTTAGGGCCCAATGTCTGGCAACCGGATATGCTGTGTATAGATTTTTAATGGCCCTGTAGTGTTCCAACACCCTCTTCTTCACTGGACCGATGGTACTTCCCACATACCTGAGTCCACATGGACATACGAGTACATAAATACAAAAATCACTACTGCACATGATATAAATATCTTAATTTTCTGTTCCCTGCCTGTAGCTATCTGATACGTCTTCACGTACTTACTTTGTTTGCAGGCTTTGCACTTCCCACATTTGAAAAAACCACCTTGTTCTCTCAACCAGCCCTCCCTCTTGTTCTGTGTGCTGAAATAGCTGTGGACAAAGGTATCTTGTAATGACATAGGTTTGCGGTAGGTGATTTGTGGTGATGGGGGAATCTCCTTACCTATAATAGGGTCACTCCTTACCAAATGCCAATGTTTGCTGATCATTTTCCTGACCGATTGACTTTCGTTATTAAATGTCGCGATCAGTCGTACCACATTATCTTCTTTTTTACTGCATTTTTTTGTGAGAAGTGAATCAAGTGACATATTCTCTGCTTTCAATCTGGCTGTCTCAAGCACTTTACTAGGGTATCCCCTGGCCCTGAATCTCTCAAACATCCTGCCCCTTTCCTGATGGTACCCTTCATTTGAGCTACAATTCCGTTTGGCCCTCAATAGCTCTCCATAAGGGATACTCCATTTGAGATTACATGGATGTTGGCTGCCAGCATGCAGAATGCTGTTGCCTGCCGTCTCTTTCCGAAATAGGCTAGTGGTCATCCTGTTTTCCAATATTTCTACTCTCACATCCAAAAATCCATCTCAGTGGCATGGATCTTGTGTGTGAAAGAGAGATTCACATTATTGGCAGAGATGTGTGTCAGGAATTCCTTAAGATCTTTTTTAGGACCCTCCCAGATAATAAACAGATCATCTATATATCTCGTCCAGAATGCAATCTGTTTGGTCCATCTCTCATTATCCTCAATCCACACCTGTGTTGCCTCCCACCAGCCCATGAAGATCCCTGCATAGCTAGGTGCGAAGCAACTTCCCATTGCAGTACCTGTGAGTTGGTGAAACCAGGTGTCATTAAACAAAAAGAAATTATTGTTAAGGCAGAAAAGCAACATTTCAAATAGCATGTTGGAGTGATCATAGCGATTCAGTGGTTTATCCCTAAAGAAGTATCTGCATGCTTCAATGCCTTGGATGTGATTGATGCATGTGTACAGTGCAACTACATCTAAGGTGACAAGAAGATAATGTGACTGCCAGGGAATATCTTGGTAACAAAGTCAGTGCTATCCCGGCAATATGATGGTAAGGACAGCACATAGGGCAGCAGGAAAAAATCAAGAAAACAGGATGTGGGTTCTAGGAAACTCCCATTGGCACTGACTATAAGTCTCCGCGGGGGATTCGCCCTGTCCTTGTGAATCTTCGGCAGCATGTAGAAACAAGGGGCTATGGGTTGTTTAACCCATAAAAATAGATACTCGTCCGTACTAATCAGCCCCTTGTCTCTCCATGTGGGTAACATGCCCCGATATGTTGCAACAGCTTGATGGTACATCTGCATAGTTGTTCTTTCATAATTTCCTAAATTATCCAACTGTCTGCATGCTTCCTTTGTGTATTTGGTGACATCCCATAGAACCACATTTCCACCCTTGTCTGAAGTTTTTATGGCCACATTATGATCCTCCCTCAGGGTTTTAAGGGCTTCTCTCTGTCCTTTGCTCAGATTGTTGGCATAGCTATCTGTGGCCTTAAGCAAAATCCTATGTAAATCCCTGACGACAACCTCATGGAAGCTATCAATCATATTGTGTGGTGTGACTGGATTGCAAAGGGATTCGGGTCTAAATGGAGTTTCGGTAACTCTGTCTAGTTCCAAATCCATAGATGCTAACAGCTCCCTCTCTGTGGCCCAATTACCAGAATCACCTCCCAACTCGACCAAAGTGGAAATCCCTCTTATGTCCCCTAAAGGCAGATCCTCAGAAGTGGTGTTATGTGTGAGGGCTAGTGCAGAACCCAATGATCTCTTAGATTTATTTGGATTTTGAAGGAAAACCTTCTTTAACTTCAGCTTACATATAAATAAGAAAATGTCAATCCTGGTTCTGCAATAGTCCAGGTTTGCAGTTGGACAAAATGTTAGTTCCAATTCCAACACAGATGTCTCTTGTGGTGTCAGAATGTGGGAAAAGAGGTTGACCACAGTCAAAGTATTCTCACCCTTCATTTTCGCTTGGTCTGCCTTGTTGTTCTCCCATAAGGTGTTGTTTCTTTTTTAGCTTCCTCCCCCTCTTCTTGCCTTTTTCCTGTTTCTTTGGACTCTCTTCTTCCTCCCCTTCCTCTTGGCGGACGGCCTCTCACTGTCTGATTTCGCTGTAAAAAACGATATTCATCAAGGGAGGTGAAAGAAAAGGATTCCCTGCGCCCTTGCAGATTTTGTTCATCCAGATCCGAGGAGTAGTTGTCTGAGCCCGATTCGGAAATGGCCAATTCTTGTTGCCTCAGAGATCCAACCTGTTTGTTCTGACGTATGGCATCGTCAAACCTGCGCCCAATCGTGAGAATCCTTCTTTGCGCATAATCCTGTTTATCATGTAAAAACTTGCGTCTCTTTTTCTGTTTAATTTCTTCCTCACACTTGGTTAATCATTTCTCCATCTGTACCAGAAATTCTTTTACCGTTTCCTGTTCCTGTTGTTGTTCTAGGATAGATTTGAGCATGGCTAGCTCCTCCACATCTTGCTCTAATTCTAAAGATGCATATTTGGACAACAATCCCAACATGTTTTTACAAATTGCTGCCATAAGTGACGACCATTCCTCAAGCAATTTGGGGTTGGGATTCTGATATGTGGGAGTGATTAGAATCCTGAGGCCACGAGGTACTCTTCCTACCTCGATGTAATTCTCAAGGGACATCACCTCCCAACATCTATTAATTTCCTTCTTCATTAGCTTTTCAAAGAGGCTCGGTTGTTGTTTAAGGGTTGTTGCTATTTCTGGTCTACCAGCCATTTGGGGACCTGTTGCTTCAATTGAGCTGTCATCTTGTTCATTGAAGAGATCTTTGGCTGCTCCCAGGCTCTTTTGCTTTGATTCACTCATTATGTGGGTTAGCAGAAATTCAAAATGTATGGCCCACTAAACATATATATCTATTGCTGTTCTTCCTTCTGGGACCCGAATGTTTCCTGCTCACGAGTTGTGTAAGCAATTATCAAAAGCGTCATAGAGAAGTAAATGGAGTCACGTACTTATTTTGGATTTAAAGCACAGCCACTGGTTTACGGCATACAGTTTCAGAGAATAGCTGACGTGGCCCCGAAGAGAGAGGGCGGCCCGAGTGTGAAGTCACGATCAGATAAGCCTCCAAGGAATTATGCGATAATGCATGCATGCAGAAGTGAAATGCCTAGTTCCCAACTCCATACACAGCTTCGAAAAGAAACCAAACAACACGCTCCGCCCGTGCCGATAGGCTACAGCGCGGTTCCCCTGACAGATCGTGTTTCTATCTAGTATGCGATTTAGACCCCTCGGTAACCCGCAAGGCAAAATGCAAAACGCGTATGTGCCCTCCGGCACAATTTCTCTCACACACTTACCTGATGTGTTCCACGAGGAGCCCCCAGTTCGCATACCAATCTTCTGTGTGGCATTTTTTGGTGAGAAATCTGGCGGATCTCCTACGAGTTATCCATCAGAATGTATTTCGATATTCCTTACTTTACATGTTGTTTTGTTAACCTGATGTTTTCAAGTTTATCGGGTATTCACCTTGTATAAATTGATGTATTATTAATTTCATTATTCTGTTTGAGCATCCCCCTCTATCATGTTCTGTATAGTATTTTTTCTATGTTTATCACTGTTAAGGTTATTTCTGTGGTCGATGGGGCACAATTTTCAAATGAGGCCGTGATGAAGACCTGTCCAGCTTGAAACGCGTTGCCGTGAATAAATCAACTTGATAACTGAACGCTGAATGCAATCACCTTCATGCCCTGACTGACTCGTGAGGCACCACCCTTGGTTCGCCCTAAGTTGGCAGGGTATGCCCAGACGTGGGTCCCTTGCTCACTTTGCCACTGGATTCAAGCTAGCCTGGCTGATGAAGGGTGTTACCCAGAAACCGGTCCCAGGATGCTTGTTTCCGGTTCAGGAAAGACCTGGCTTGGCAGTTCGGGCTGGACTGTTCCCATGAGGCACACGGTCAAGACTGATTTGCATATAGCTGGGTCTGAACTGAGGTGGCGAAGTGAGCTAAAGAATGATGATGGATTCAACCCAGATCTGTGACTGGGGGTGAGTGTTTGAAAAGTTTCAGCGCTCCGTCCATCATCTCCTTGTGTTTACTTTGTTCGCCCTAAGTTGGCAGGGTATGCCCAGACGTGGGTCCCTTGCTCACTTTGCCACTGGATTCAAGCTAGCCTGGCTGATGAAGGGTGTTACCCAGAAACTGGTCCCAGGATGCTTGCTTCCGGTTCAGGGAAGACCTGGCTTGGCAGTTCGGGCTGGACTGTTCCCATGAGGCACAGGGTCAAGACTGATTTGCATATAGCTGGGTCTGAACTGAGGTGGCGAAGTGAGCTAAAGAATGATGATGGATTCAACCCAGATCTGTGACTGGGGGTGAGTGTTTGAAAAGTTTCAGCGCTCCGTCCATCATCTCCTTGTGTTTACTTTGCACCCTTGGTTGTTATATATATATACCTAGAGGCAACTCTTTTTGTATTTTGTCGCGGGATTGCACCACCGCGAAACACTTGCGGGTCCGTGGCTGCTTTATTGGGGCAGCTAATTGTGGAACAGGAGGTGCCTGTTATATGCAGGGGTGCCGGCGCGAACATCGGCAATCCTTTTAAAGACATTTTTGAATGTGAGTGCCGGCGGCGACCCACTTGGGTTTTACAGAACCACCAGTCCCAGGAAGCATTGCTTCAGGTGGTTCACCTGAGCGTTATTATTATGGGGATTTACTGGTGGTTGCCGCATGCCGGCACGTCACATGGTCTGCCACTGAAGAGGGCGTTGGCCCGAAACGCGTCTGGCAGGTAAACCAGAAAAGGACTTTGTTCATGGCGTGTGCCTTTGCTTTGGCGTAATTTCCACCTGGGAGTGCATCCCACCTAGAGGCAACTCTTTTTGTATTTTGTACAGCGGCCTGCCTGGTCGATGGATTGCACCACCGCGAAACACTTGCGGGTCCGCGGCTGCTTTATTGGGGCAGCTAATTGTGGAACAGGAGGTGCCTGTTATATGCAGGGGTGCCGGCGCGAACATCGGCAATCCTTTTAAAGACATTTTTGAATGTGAGTGCCGGCGGCGACCCACTTGGGTTTTACAGAACCACCAGTCCCAGGAAGCATTGCTTCAGGTGGTTCACCTGAGCGTTATTATTATGGGGATTTACTGGTGGTTGCCGCATGCCGGCACGTCACATGGTCTGCCACTGAAGAGGGCGTTGGCCCGAAACGCGTCTGGCAGGTAAACCAGAAAAGGACTTTGTTCATGGCGTGTGCACTTGCTTTGGTGTAATTTCCACCTGGGAGTGCATCCCACCTAGAGGCAACTCTTTTTGTATTTTGTACAGCGGCCTGCCTGGTCGCGGGATTGCACCACCGCGAAACACTTGCGGGTCCGCGGCTGCTTTATTGGGGCAGCTAATTGTGGAACAGGAGGTGCCTGTTATATGCAGGGGTGCCGGCGCGAACATCGGCAATCCTTTTAAAGACATTTTTGAATGTGAGTGCCGGCGGCGACCCACTTGGGTTTTACAGAACCACCAGTCCCAGGAAGCATTGCTTCAGGTGGTTCACCTGAGCGTTATTATTATGGGGATTTACTGGTGGTTGCCGCATGCCGGCACGTCACATGGTCTGCCACTGAAGAGGGCGTTGGCCCGAAACGCATCTGGCAGGTAAACCAGAAAAGGACTTTGTTCATGGCGTGTGCACTTGCTTTGGCGTAATTTCCACCTGGGAGTGCATCCCACCTAGAGGCAACTCTTTTTGTATTTTGTACAGCGGCCTGCCTGGTCGCGGGATTGCACCACCGCGAAACACTTGCGGGTCCGCGGCTGCTTTATTGGGGCAGCTAATTGTGGAACAGGAGGTGCCTGTTATATGCAGGGGTGCCGGCGCGAACATCGGCAATCCTTTTAAAGACATTTTTGAATGTGAGTGCCGGCGGCGACCCACTTGGGTTTTACAGAACCACCAGTCCCAGGAAGCATTGCTTCAGGTGGTTCACCTGAGCGTTATTATTATGGGGATTTACTGGTCGTTGCCGCATGCCGGCACGTCACATGGTCTGCCACTGAAGAGGGCGTTGGCCCGAAACGCGTCTGGCAGGTAAACCAGAAAAGGACTTTGTTCATGGCGTGTGCCCTTGCTTTGGCGTAATTTCCACCTGGGAGTGCATCCCACCTAGAGGCAACTCTTTGTATTATATATATATATATATATATATATATATATATATATATATATATATATATATATATATATATATATATATATATATATATATATTTATTTCCGGTCACCCTCGGTGAACCGAAGAAAAAGAGGGCACTTCAGACAGCGTGTCTCATTACCAACTTTTTATTGGCATCAGTTCTCCAAACACTGGCGCGTTTTGGCTACCGTCAGCCTTTCTCAAAGTGTTTTGAAAACCCTAAACCTTAAAAACCCCTTACCACCCACAAACCGATCCCCTATGCAAACACTAAAAATACCCTTGCCACCCAACAACCCATACCCGCCATTAACTCTAAAAACCCCTTGCCACCCAAAAACTCATACCAGTTCCTAAACCCTAAAATTACCTTTGCCACTTGAAAACCCATACCCACCCTAATCCCTAAAATTACCCTTGCCACCCAAAAACCTAAACCCACCATAAACCCTAAAATTACCCTTGCCACCCAAAAACCTAAACCCTAAAATTACCCATGTCACCCAAAATACCTCACCCACCCTAAGCCCTAAAATTACCCTTGCCACCCAAAAACACATACCCACCCTGTACCCTAAAATACCCTTGCCACCCAAAAACCCACACTCACCCTAAACCCTAAAATTACCCTTGCCACCCAAAAACCCACACTCAACCTAAACACTAAAATTATCATTGCCACCCAAAAACCCATACCCACCCTAAACCCTGAAATTACCCCTGCCACCCAAAAACATATACCCACGCTGTACGTTAAAAATACCCTTGCCACCCAAAAACCCACACTCACCCTAAACCCTAAAATTATACTTGCCATCCAAAAACCCATATCCAGCCTAAACACTAAAATTAGCATTGCCACCCTAAAACCCATACCCACCCTAAACCCTAAAAATACCCTTGCCACCCAAAAACCCATATCCAGCCTAAACCCTAAAATTACCCTTGCCACCCAAAAACATGAACGCACCTTAAACCCTAAAAATACCCTTACCACCAAAAATCCCATACCCGCCCTAAACCCTAAAAATGCCCTTCCCACACAGAAAGCTTTTCCCCAAAAAAAGACCTTTCCCTAATATATATACACACACACACACATACACACACTCACACATATTCACTGGAAACAAACAAAGGTTACAGAGACGTTATAGTTAGGCTTACATTTCACTCGTTTAAAAAAACATTGAAATTCAGCATTTATAGGTAGGGAGGCAAGATGGCGGCTGCGCTCGCGGTCAAGTAAGCTGGCTGTCACCCCCTGAGCAATTCTCCCCCTCCTACCTTGGTCTGCATGGAAAAGAATTTCTGCAATCTATCTAGACTAGATAGGATATGTATATATGTATATATAATGCTGGCTTTGCAAAGAATCGGGATTGGTGGATATTTAGTTTAGTTCGGAAGGTTAAGTGTTTTCTTCTTTTCTACCTTTTCTAAGGGGGTGGGTACCAGGGGGTGTGGGGGCTTGCCAGCTTCTCATCACTGAGGACCTTCGGTCCTTATGCCTCATCAAGTGGGGGGGAAGGGAGTGGAGGCACGGAGGGCGTGGGGTGGAGGGTGGATTGGGGTAGAGGTAGGCGGGGGAGGTTTGGGGAGGAAGGGGGGACAAAAAATAATTAAAACATTTTTTTTTTAAAGAAATTCAGCAGTTATAGTTGACATCACTGATGACATCTCAAATGACTTGATGGAATTAGCAATGTCATTGACCATGTCATGAGTGATGTAATATGTACGGTCATAAGCAGTGCATTGTGGTGACATAAGTTATAGTTAGCTCAGGTAACTATAACTGGTGAATTTCAATGGTTTTGTACTAGTGAAATCTGAAACTAACTATAACGCCCCTGTAACCTTTGGTTTTTTCAGTGAATTTCAATGTTTAAAAAAAATTCTATTATCTAACTATAACGTCCCTGTAACCTTTGTTTTTTTCAGTGAATTTCAAAGTTTTTTCAAATTCCATTTCTAAAATATTATATCCCTCTAATGTTTAATTTTTTTGGGTTAATTTGTGGGATTTATTTTTTATACTAATTGTATTACAATTTATTTCAATGAAGTTTTTTTTGTACTGTAGACTTTTTTTTTTTACAAATATACTTTTTATGTTTTAAAACATAAAAATCACATATGTAGTTAATGTAAATGTGGGAATTTGCATACCTGTGTCAGGCCCAGACGCCATGCCATTGCAATCCCTCGATGCACAACCTGTAAAAGAAATGGAAAAAACATTAACACCCGGATGCCATGTTAAAGAAAGCTTGTCTCTCTAAACAGGCAAACCAAGACAGCCAATCATCATCATCAGAAGAAAGAAAAAAGGAAGCCAGGTATCCAGAAGTGGAGGTGCTGGTGAAAGCCGACATGTAGGAGACACACAGGAAGAGCGAGGAAACCGGAATCGGGGGAAGGACGAGAGGCCTGAGAGAAACGTCCCGAGAGCGTGGATAGAGGTCTTTCTCCATCTCGGCGACTTTGTTGGTGATTTCTTGCCTCTTTCCTCCCAAGAGGTTGATGTATTGAACTGCTGAAACATTGTCCACCTGGAGCAGTATGCAACAATCAGAATTCTTTGGGATCAGTGAAAAAATTGCAAAAGACCCTGCCAGAAGTTCAAGGCAGTTGATACCTAGCTGCTTTTCTTCTTGGTACTAGCTGCCTCCCATGAAGATTACTCCGAATTTTCTTCCTCAACCGATATGGCTGGCATCTGATTCAATCACGATATCTGGAGCCATCCCAAAGAGGGCTCTACCATTCCAAGCTTCAATGTTGGCTAGTCACTATTAAAGCTCTTTTTTTCACTTCCTCCAAAACTGATAATGCTTGAGCATAAGAAAGATTCTTGTGGAGATGCAGGATCTTCAAACGCTGTAAGAGTCAAGATAATGATGTGCACGCCAGCCGAGTAATCACCATATGGTCTCCACTCACCCCACAGACCACCACGGCCATCATGTTAGCCATCCACTCAGGGGCACCCACCAACCCCTGCCCCCACCTTCTTTTCAAACTCGCAACCAACCAAATCAGCTCGGAACTCACCAGCATCATCAACACCTCCATCTCCATAGCAGCCTTTCTGGACAGACTGAAACACGCACAGGTCAGAACCCTCCTAAAGTAACCCTCCTCCGACCCCAGCGAACTAAAAAATGATCGACTGATCTCCTTGTTCCTGTACACGGTCAAAGTACTCGAGAAGGCCATCAACCAACAGCTCACTGAATACCTGGAACAAAACCACCTGCTTGACGTCTCTCAATCAGGACTCTGTGCCAACCACAGCACAGAGATCACGCTGATTGCTGCCACAGACGGCAACAGAACCCTCCTCGACCGTGGGGAGACGGTAGCCTTAATGCTCCTCGACCTACCTGCTGCCTTCGACACAGTATCCCACCACACCCTCATCAACAGACTGCACAACATCGGCATACAGCAAAACGATCTCAAGTGGATCGCCTCCTTCCTTACAGGATGCACATCGAGCATCCGGCTCGCCTCCTTCCTTACAGGATGCACATCGAGCATCCGGCTGCCGCCTTTCACCTCCGAACCCAAAGACATCTTTTGCAGAGTACTCCAAGGATCTTCCCTCAGCCCCACATTGTTCAACCCCTACATGACCTCCCCCTTGCAGACATCGTCAGATCCCACGACCTCAACATAATTTCCTACGCAGACGACACTCAACTCTTCCTCTAGCTCACTGAAGACCTCGCCACCATCATAACAAACTGCCGAGACGCCATGACAAATGTAGCCAACTGGACGAGAACCAACTGCTTCAAACTTAAATCCAACAAGACAGAAGTACAGATCTTCGGGAAGAACATATCAATTTGGGACCACAGATGATGACCAGCAGAACTCGGACCCACACCCGTGCAACCAGACCACACACGCAACCAAAGCATCATCCTCGACAGCGAACTGACCATGAAACGACAAGTCAACGCTGTTGCCTCCTCCTGCTTTCATACCCTCTGCACGCTCAGCAGAATCTTCAGCTGGATTTCAGTCAACACCAGAAAGACCGTCACTCAATCCCTTGTCACCAGCCGCCTCAACTACGCCAGCATCCCCACCCTCCTCCTCAGAAGACTACAGACCATACAGAACACCGCATCCAGACTCATCCTGGACCTCCCCAGATGGACCCACATCACCCCCCACCTCAGAAGCATCCACTGGCTCCCCATCCAGAAGAGATGCCGGTTCAAGATCCTCACACATGCCTACAAAGCCCAACACAATCAAGGACCGGCCTACATGTTCCAACCCCACTCACCTGAAAACCAGGTACTGCGGAAACAGAGAATATCCAACCTCTCACACACAAAGAAGGGGGAGAGGACAAACTTCTACCCCAACCTCCCCTATAGATATACACAAACACAAAAGAGATGTAGTAGTGTTTGGTTTTGCACTAAACTAATTATAGTGGCATGGGCTAGATGAGTAAAAACTGCCCTCACCTATAAGTTGTGGCATGCTTCATCATAGGGCTTGCTGACTAACACCCCATGCGCAGACCTACGCCTGGGGTGTAGAAAAAGGGAATGGGGAGACAATACAACATAAACTTAAAGGGATCAAAAAATGCGAAGATGTTTGTTCAGATCGTAAAATCTAAAACTAGCTCAGGAATATTCACTGCTATGCTTTATTCCTGGATTTCCCAGCCAGGATTAAAAGTAAAAAGTAGGATGGTGGTGTCAGGTATTTTTAGTAGTCCTTCACCCCTCCTAGCTGCATACTTGTTGTCAACATGTTTCAGCAGATTTACTGTAGCCCTAGCGCGGGTCTATACAACTTTCGTCAGGACCTCTGATCCCCTTTATTCCCCTTCCTTCCTATCTTGTTTCTGTAGGTTCGGGGTATGTCTCCTATAGTCAGGGGCTGTTCAAAAACACACTGCGGTAATACCTGTGGAAAAAAATTATAGCCAATATAATCATAGAATTGAGGTTTAGAGCAATAGATGTATAATGCAAACATCAAGATCCCTTGTATAATTCCTCTCTAGCACTTTTACCACTCTGTTATATTTCACAGAGTCAGTTATCATAGGAATCTTCAGTAATTATAAAATATATATATACATATCTCCCCCCCGGTCGCCTGAATTCAGGTTTCAAGATTGACTTATCTTTAATAAAATTGTTAAAGGTAAATCTCCTAGGTACACTCTATTCAGAAAACATTCAAATCGTATACATCCACTTGTTCAAACCCATCCCACATTGGTCTATAGGGAGGGATGGGATCTCCAGAATATTTATCCATAATAAGCACTTACCGAGTTTCAAAGTAGTAGAAGCTCGAATTGGTGTGGGAGCTGTGGCGGCTCCCTGTAGTCACACACTAGTTATACCAGGAGACAAAATGCATGTTTCTTTTCTTTCAAGCAGTATCCCGTCAGGTCTCTATATTATTTTTACTTTTATGCAAAACCCATCATCATCATCGTGTGCGAGCACCATTCTCAACTCGCACGGGTCATTTTTAAGGTTATTAACTGGGACCCGTTGTCCACATGTGTTCTCTAACATTAGGATTTTTATTATGTGCATGAGAGTCGACTCGCTGATATTGGTGCTCCAAATTCTATTGGTACCGATATTCAGGTGCTTCGATAGTTTGGTAGTCTGGCCACTCCCCAGCATCTTCTTACTTCATCAAGGTGAGGCTGCCGTTCCTGCAATTCCCTCCTCGCGCCGTTTAGGTGCCGGTCATCCGACTCGGCTGACCTACTTGACGCGTTTCTTTCTGTCAAGTGATGCTCCAGATCTGAGCACGTGATCGGAGGCATCTATAATGTCTTCACCGTTCACCTCAGTTATCCCTAGTTACCCCAGGCAGTACACTACCACCATGTTTGAGGAATAAAAACATACTAGTTGATGTAATAAATGGCATCTAAACATTGTATATAGAAAACGTGTTCTTCAAGGGATTCGATCCACTTCTCACCTAACTGGATTGAGGCATTGTTTATTTACTCATGTTATTAATCTTGTTCCATATTATATTAACAAGCACTGGGAACAGTATGTCTCCCAGTGGGTATTTTGACCACCAACCAGAATATGAATGCAATTTACATAAGGGATACGATCGGCCAGGAGATACTCGAATTATGAATTTAGGGAAATCTAGTCCAGATTCTCTATTGAGGGGCTTGTCGTATGTCTAGGTATTTTTCTACCTTGTTTTTCGCCCATTATATTTTAATACTCTTCTGATTCTGGAACTTGTATTTGCATATATTCTATGGTAACTGTTTTTTCCCCACCCGTTCCACTTCTATGAAAACACAAGAGGATGAGGTTTTTAATCTATTGAGTGAGTTCCACGGGATTTCAACATGCAGACCCTTCTCATTGCTCCGAATACTGTATATCCATTTCTGCTCCCTTATGAGCAGAAGTCTTTTGACATCTTGTGTTTTATTAGGAATATCTGGTTTATCTAACACTGTCCAGTAGATATTATCCACCGTATGTTGCTTTTCCAGATAATGTGTGGTGAATTTTGTCATGGTTTTTTGACGTAAACTCATCCCTATATATAGAAAATTACAGGGACATTCAATCAAGTAAATCACATTTTCTGAATTACAATTTGTGTATTTTTTCTGTATCCATGGGTATTTAAGACCCACATCAATGCTTTTTGTGTCTTTGGTTAGATTACATTTATTTCTAAAGACAGTGGTCCCTAGACAAGGATTAATGAGAGCACACAATAAATATAGACCCAATCAGTACTATATTTTACAGCTGTCCAGCCGGACAGGTGTTTTTAATATATAGTTGCTTAAATATACACAAAATTCAGCAAGAAACAAATAAAGTGGGACACAAGCCTGTATCCAACTTAGTGGGAAGGACGTACAACATGAAACAAAAAGGCTCAGGCAGAGTAAATTGTTTGTATGAGACACATTTTGGTAGGACAAACAAATTATAGTGGAGACACCATTACACATAATAAGTATTAAATAAAGAGGTGTATATGGCGTACAACAAGTCGACGGCGTTTCGAACCTTACAAAAGATATAGGATCATCATCAGGACATTAACAATGGTATGCCTGTATACATTTTGCCTGTAATAAATAAAACCGTAGGAGGGAATAAAGGATGAAAAAAAGAAAAGAGACATATGAAAGTTAGCTCGGGCGGAAAACAATTTGAAAACAACTTGGGTGCTGGTGATGGCAGTGTATGTCAGACCAACGTAAGAGGATCGCAGGTGAGTACAATGATACCGGAGAAGTGAGCAGAACGTATAAAATTGCTAAGCAAGAGTAAAAAAATTACGCAATAACGAGCAATGTTTGCTAAAAATCATAGTCATAAGCGTGCGGTGATAAAACGCGCAATACGGTAGAGAGCTTGGTGAGTGGTGAAAAATCCGCGAAACTAGCGGAGTGCCGGTAAAAAGCCGGTGTTGAAAGCAAAATAGGCGTAGGATTGAGTAAGAGAAACAAGGAATAAGTTAAAAAGTGGCAAACGCATGCACTGGTAAAGCGCGTGTGAAAACAGTGCCAGTGGGTAGAGTGCTTGAGGGCAGCCAGCAAAAGATAGTTAAAGTAATACCTAGATCCAGGTCAGAGTGATTAGGAGGAGGTTTGTTTCAGGCAAAGACCGAGTAGAAGTCCAGGCCAAGTACAAGGAGAGTAAAGGATGCAAACAGCCGCGGCCGCGGTCTGTGCAGTTGGATGCTGGGTCAGAGTCGACCTACGTGAAAAATGACAAGTGATGTGGATCTAAGAGAAGATCGTAGAGATTGGCGGGGTGCCGAAGGAGAAAAGGAGCTTACCTAATAAGGGCTGTAACAGCTTAAAGGAGGCGTTTGAAATGTTCGCGCTGCGGAGCGGTCTCGAAATCAGAGTGGCCTAAATGAAGGAGAGTGGCCAATTAAGAAGGGTTAGATTACAGACATCACAAGAACCACATCTGGTGTGACCTGATACTGGTGGGACATCCCACAGACTTTGAGGTTGTTCTTGTGTCTTCTGGCTGGGTCTTGTGTGTTTTTCAAGGTGTATCCAACAGGAAAGGGAGGTACCCTAATACTTAGAAAAGGGACGGAGCTGAGAAGCACAAAAACAAGAATCCCTTTTCAGAGAGAAATGCACGAAAATAGAAATAAACAGGCAATTATACACACATACCTGAAGCTTGGATCATGTGGTATAGGTACTATATTAACACAAACAAAACTCACTATGTAGCAAAAACAAGGTGAAATGCCCAATGCTGAGATGTGTAGCTATGAACTTAAAAATACCATAAACAAATCATGTACTCAAAGTTTAGATTATTTATTAAAAAACGTTATACATATAAAAATATACTCTGTTTGTTTTTGAAAGTCTTCAAATGGTGCAAGTTCATATATTTATCAGTATACATCAAAGACAATACTTGCGTGAGTAGCTTATATATTCACTTCAAAAAGCAAAAACAGATAACAAATACAAATATACAAATTGATCACTTTAAAACAAAAGGGTTGTCACTTTAAAACAAAAAATTTGTTGACGCGGCGTTTCGGCAAAAGATTTCTTCGCCTTCTTCAGGACAGAAATTATTTCAATTTATCTAAACAACAATAAAAAAACTGTGAGTACATATATATATCATATTTACATATCTTTTTTACAACACAGTTCATTTTTACAACACGATCTCATTGGCGACAAATACACATTGCATAAAATAACAGCCATTTTTTCATATGTATTAAAACAAAAACAAATTATTAAAAAAGGAAGAAATTACCATACATATATCACATGATCCTGTTGCTTATATGATTATTATAATGTACCCTTAAATCATGGGACAAAAAAGAGATCTTACCGAATAAAATTTTTTAATTATTAAAAGACCCAATAAATCGTCTCGTGCTGAAATGGCAGATAGGCGTTGACGGGAACTGAAAATCCCCCCAAATCCACTATACGTGAGAGTCTATAAAAAGGAGAAAGAGCTATTGAATTCATAGTCAGGTTATTAAGCATACCATAGCAAAAAACCTCAAAAATACACCCACCTATGTGTAGATCTCTAGGTTGAACACGACACACTCTTTGACTTCATGGTCAAATATTCATTAATATACGGATGATTAAGGTAGATGGTAGGAGTTATCTACAAGATAAGGGCACAGCAATGAAATAGTTACCCGAATCTATAAAGCATACTATCCACATAAGCCACATACTCCTTGTTTAAAACCCAGGATTCACCTTGGATACAAATTGCAGAGACAACCTGTATATTGTAATGTTGCCCGCTCCAAAGATGGCCTTCCCTGGCAATTTAATGGTGTAGCCACTCTGTCACCTGGCTTTTTCGTATTGCTGTCAGGTTTAGTTATAGGGGACCCGAGTGAGACCAATCACTAAAATCTGTCGGTTCAAAAAACGAATGGAATTGTCCTTTAGATATGTGACACTCTAACTGCAACATAACCCATTTTATTTAGTATGGTGTGCAGTCTAATAGATTAGATTAACTACAGCAGCATGCAGCAATACAATTTAACTGCTTTTTAAAGCGCATATCCCCAAATTGATACGTACAGCATAACAAAAGGGTTGCTGATAAAACCTCGCATTATGCAACGATATAACTTAACTGCTTTTCAAGCGCATATACCCAATAAGATGCGTATGGCATTCCAAAAGGGTTACTAATGCACCTCGCATTTATGCTTTGAGGATGATCCATTAAGAAGAAAAAACCAAAATATTTACAATAGGCCAAGAAACATTTATATAATTGTTGTTGAAAGAGCCAAAATTAATTGCCCCATCAGTCCCGATGTTATAAGTACTAAACACACGAGGACTCACCAAGCGGCTGTAGAAACTTATCCACATATTTACTCAGGGGTTCTGCTATGGAGTCAATACTTGAGACTATCGGTCGCATAGGGGGATTTAGAATATCTTTATGATCTCGATGATTAACACTTCATATGCTGTAAATATGTGGATACGTTTCTACAGCCGCTTGTAACAAAGCAAAAGGCTTATATTAAAGATACAACAGCAATGATCCACAAAGTGGAGAATGTTTCCTTTGATGCTGATAGTCAGTGGCTAGTCACACTAGACATAGAGGCCCTTTATACAAAAATACCGCAGGAGGATACGATCCAGATGGTAAAGGGCCTCTTTTTAAATGAAAATGGAGACTTGTCTCCACACTCAACATTTATTGTAGAGTGTGTAGAGATCATCTTGAAGAACAATATATTTTTGTTCAATGCAGAATTTTTTAGACAAATCAAAGGGACCAGCATGGGAGCCACGTGCGCTCCCAGCCTGGCTTGTCTATATGTTTCTGCCTTTGAAGACAAACACATTTTTAATGCTCTAGCCCCTTTTTATGAAAATGTCTCTAATTGGTCCCGCTATATAGATGATGTTTTCTTTATATGGCAGGGACCAAAATAAACCCTGGTAGCATTTATCCAGTGGCTCAATTTGGGGGATGAAAACCTCACGTTTACTTCATCAATAAATAACGACAGCTGTGACTTCTTAGATATTAAAATAAAGAACAATGAAGGTACTTTGAAAGTCGAGCTATATACCAAACCCAGGGACCGGAACACAATGCTTCACTATGGGAGTAATCACCCCCTTAGCCAAAAAGACAACATCCCGTTCGGTCGATTCTTAAGGGTTCGTCGTAACTGTACAAGCATCAGAGATTATGAGTTTCATGCTGAAAAGCTGATTAAAAAATTTACCGATAGGGGATATCCAAAGAAATTGGTCAAAAGAGCGTACAAAAGAGCCAAATATTATAACAGGGACTCACTCTTTGAACCTAAAGTAAAAGACAGAGAAAATAACAAATCACAAATTACGTTTGTCACTAATTTCAGCAATATTAGCAACAAACTAAAACATTTAATAAATAGAAATTGGCACCTTTTAAATAGCAATAATGTAGCTGTTCTAGACAAACCGATTTTTTCTTTTAGGAGAAACCGTACAGTTAGAAATTGTTTAGTCCATACATACAGAACAAATACTGAGAATAAACAACTCAGTATAATCGATGGCACGGTGCTCAAGGGAAATTTCCCATGTAGTACCTGTAATATTTGTGCAAATATAATGAAAGGTTCAGCAATAGTACATAATGGGACTACACACCATCTGAATAGTTTAGTGAATTGTCGGACTAAAAACGTATTTACTTAATAATATGCCCCTGCAATAGAGGATATATAGGTGAGACCTCCCGTGAGATAAGAATAAGAACAAATGAGCATAAATCTGCAATTCGCACCAAGAAAAAGAACGCCCCATTAGTGGAACATTTGTTAGAAAAAGGTCACACCATTGATGAGTTAAGATGGTGTATTGTAGAAGCAGTACAAATAAATCCGAGAGGAGGTAACCTGTTGATTAAAAGGAAAAAGAGAGAGCAGTAATTCATATCTACATTTAACACCTACAAGATTGGGTTAAATAGTAAAGAAGAATGGGAAAGGCTGATTTAATTAGTCTCTGCCAACTTAGGTGCTTATCCCATCAGTCTGACTATGTTTTATTATGTTTTATTATGGTTCTATGGAGGTTAATTCGTTCTATCAACCCAATTATGAATATAGTGTATAATACCAACAAGTATGTTTGCTGCATAAGCTTTGATTCGGTTTATGTTGCAAAATAATTATACAAACATTGTTGGTATACTGAGATTAGAGAAACGCGTTCTTTTTCTGTGCCTATTTTATGCTATTTTAATAGCATTATGTATTACCATCTCAAAATGGCCTCCATTTTTATCGGTCCTGTGTGTATTATTTAAGATTACACACATGCTCTAATAGGCTGTTGCGGAGGGGGTTAAATTGAAATTTATAACAATACACTCTGACATACTTTGATGCCTAATGTACACTGCTGGTCCCTTAACGAATCACATTATATAATTTTGAGGGGTCAGTTCGATCTATCCTCTTGTACTAAACAAACTTTAAGATGGTCACATCAGTTTTGGTAATTCTCCCAAGATGGCGGCTGCATTATTCCATTCTAGAATATGTGAGGAGTGACTAACGTAATGGCCCAGGAGATTAGAGAAACGAGTCCTTTTTCTGTGCCTATCTCATGCTATTTCAATAGTATCATGTATTACCACTTCAAAATAGCTGCCATGTTTATCGGTCCTGTGTGTATTATTTAAGATTACACACATTCTTTAATAGGCTGTTGCGGAGGGGGCTAAATTGAAATTTATAACAATACACTCCGACACACTATGATGCCTTATATATACTGCTGGTCCCGTAACTAATCACACTCTACAATCTTTAGGGGTCAGTTCGATCTATCCCTTTGTATAAAACATACTTTAAGATGGCCACATCAGTTTTGGCAATCCTCCCAAAATCGCGGCTGCAGTATTTCATTCTAGATAATGTGAGGAGTGACTAACGAAATGGCCCAGGTGAGGCGATTTAGCCCGCTCTCTGGTATAAAAGGGAGTGTCTGCGATCTGCGCGTTTCTGCAACTTTCATTACGAACAGAGACATGGCCGGTAGAGTTTGGATTTGGTGAGTCCGCGTGTGTTTAGAACTTATAACATCGGGACTGATGGGGCAATTAATTTTGGCTCTTTCAACAACAATTATATAAATGTTTCTTGGCCCATTCTAAATATTTTGTTTTTTTCTTCTTAATGGATCATCCTCAAAGCATACATGCGAGGTGCATTAGTAACCCTTTTGGAATGCCATACGCATCTTATTGGGTATATGCGCTTGAAAAGCAGTTAAGTTATATCGTTGCATAATGCGAGGTTTTATCAGCAACCCTTTTGTTATGCTGTACGTATCAATTTGGGGATATGCGCTTTAAAAAGCAGTTAAATTGTATTGCTGCATGCTGCTGTAGTTAATCTAATCTATTAGACTGCACACCATACTAAATAAAATGGGTTATGTTGCAGTTAGAGTTTCACATATCTAAAGGACAATTCCATTCGTTTTTTGAACTGACAGATTTTAGTGATTGGTCTCACTCGGGTCCCCTATAACTAAACCTGACAGCAATACGAAAAAGCCAGGTGACAGAGTGGCTACACCATTAAATTGCCAGGGAAGGCCATCTTTGGAGCGGGCAACATTACAATATACAGGTTGTCTCTGCAATTTTTATCCAAGGTGAGTCCTGGGTTTTAAACAAGGAGTATGTGGCTTATGTGGATAGTATACTTTATAGATTTGGGCAACTATTTCATTGCTGTGCCCTTATCTTGTAGATAACTCCTACCATCTACCTTAATCATCCATATATTAATGAATATTTGACCATGAAGTCAAAGAGTGTGTCGTGTTCAACCTAGATATCTACACATAGGTGGGCGTATTTTTGAGGTTTTTTGCTATGGTATGCTTAATAACCTGACTATGAATTCAATAGCTTTTTCTCCTTTTTATAGACTCTCATGTATAGTGGATTTGGGGGGATTTTCAGTTCCAGTCCACACATATCTGTAATTTCAGCACGAGATGATTTATTGGGTCTTTTAATAATTAAAATTTTTTATTCGGTAAGATCTCTTTTTTGTCCCATGATTTAAGGGTACATTATAATAATCATATAAGCAACAGGATCATGTGATATATGTATGGTAATTTCTTCCTTTTTAATAATTTGTTTTTGTTTTAAAACATATGAAAAAATGGCTGTTATTTTATGCAATGTGTATTTGTCGCCAATGAGATCGTGTTGTAAAAATGAACTGTGTTGTAAAAAAGATATGTAAATATGATATATATATGTACTCATAGTTTTTTTATTGTTGTTTAGATAAATTGAAATAATTTCTGTCCTGAAGAAGGCGAAGAAATCTTTTGCCGAAATGCCGCATCGACAAATCTTTTGTTTTAAAGTGACAACCCTTTGGTTTTAAAGTGATCAATTTGTATATTTGTATTTGTTATCTGTTTTTGCTTTTTGAAGTGAATATATAAGCTACTCACGCAAGTATTGTCTTTGATGTATACTGATAAATATATGAACTTGCACCATTTGAAGACTTTCAAAAACAGAGTATATTTTTATATGTATAACGTTTTTTAATAAATAATCTAAACTTTGAGTACATGATTTGTTTATGGTATTTTTAAGTTCATAGCTATACATCTCAGCATTGGGTATTTCACCTTGTTTTTGCTACATTGTGAGTTTTGTTTGAGTTATAATAGTACCTATACCACATGATCCAAGCTTCAGGTATGTGTGTATAACTGCCTGTTTATTTCTATTTTTGTGCTTTTCTCTCTGAAAAGGGATTCTTGTTTTTGTGCTTCTCAGCCCTTTCCCTTTTCTAAGTATTAGGGTACCTTTCTTTCCTGTTGGATTTGTAAGTACAGCTTGTTAGCTGGGGAGTCTTTTTTGCTCCAAAGAGTAAGTAATTAATTATCTTTGATTGTACGTGTTCCTAATTTAACATGGACACATTAAAAACATATGGTTTTTCGGAGGACCAATTTAACAAAATTATTAATGGTACCACCAAAAATGTAAATACCATCACAATAAGTAACACTGATGAAGAACAGTGGAGAAATTTATGGAATAAGAAAAAGAAGATAATTAGAACATAATTACACGCTGACTTCTTAATAGAATACTGTAAGAAAGGCATCATCCCAAAAGGTTTGCAAGTTAAAAACGAGCCTGGTCTTTTCATTAAAAATAAAACATTTATTGAAAATTGGACCTTTATAGCGAATAGATGCAGCCGGGACTGGATGCTTTTAATTATAGAGACAGCATATGAAGTGTTAATCATCGAGAAGAAGGAAATAGATGAGATGAAATCTAAATTAAAAGAAAATACCTCCTTGGAGGATGCCAAGAAAAACTTGATGAAATACAAAGTGATCTTGATGGATATAAAGAATGCCTCCTCAACAAAAAATCTAATAAATTTAGAAAGGATGTTAGTAAGTATAATATCGAACATGTATACCCCTATTTACAAAAAGACTATTATGACCCACCTAGGGAAGAACATCCCAGTAGAAACAATTGGCAACAGAATAGGAGAATATATCCCAAGAAAAGGGTGACCTTTTTGATACTTCCTATACGAGCTCAGAGTCAGAAACAGAAGGAGCCCAAGACTCCAGATTAGGTAAAGATAGAGAACAAGCACCCAGCCAAGCCGTGATAATCTTACTTTTTTAGAACAATGCCAGTCACACTATGGCCCAAACAACAGGGGCAGAGGACGAGGCAGAGCGAACTTTTACCCCCAAAACCAAGCTAAAAAAATGACATATATGAAAACAAGGAGTCAAAAGAATTGGGACTAGAACATAAAGCTCCAATTATAAACTTATCCAAGAGAGCGTTAACTAATGACGAAACAAGTGTATTGGAAAAGGGATTAGGTTTTGCCATTTCTTCATCTGTAGACAAGTTCAACTTAGAAAGAGATTTACGTAGTTTTTTAGAAAAATTAGATTAAATAGATTCTTTGAAGGAAAAGTAAAAATACCCACAGAAAATAAATCCGGTCTTAAACCCAAGTCGACTTGGACACCTCCCATTCAGATGGTACATAAGGAAATTGAAATTTTTGAAAAAGTTGTAGAGAAGGGTGTCGAGGAGCTTTTAGATAAGAAAATATGGGTGAATAAGAATCTCACTAAACAACAACAAAATGCATTAAGTGAGTTAGAACAATGTAAGGAAATCACCATAAAACCTGGGGATAAAGGGGTAGTATCCTTGTGCTAGACACAACTGATTATGATGAGAGAATGGGTATGCTTTTAAGGAATCAGCTTCACTATAAAAATCTAGTAGAGAAGAATGGCTAACACTTAATAAACAGGTAGGCAATTTATTGAAATTTGCAATAGAAGATGGTATAATTTGCCAAGAAGAATATGATTTTTTAAAGAATGACAATCCCACTATACCTGCACTATATGGTTTACCAAAAGTCCATAAAGATATTCTAAATCCCCCTATGCGACTGATAGTCTCAAGTATTGACTCCATAACAGAACCCCTGAGTAAATATGTGGATAAGTTTCTACAGCCGCTTGTAACAAAGCAAAAGGCTTATATTAAAGATACAACGGCAATGATCCACAAAGTGGAGAATGTTTCCTTTGATGCTGATAGTCAGTGGAAAGTCACACTAGACATAGAGGCCCTTTATACGAATATACCGCATGAGGATACGATCCAGATGGTAAAGGGCCTCTTTTTAAATGAAAATGGAGACTTGTCTCCACACTCGACATTTATTGTAGAGTGTGTAGAGATCATCTTGAAGAACAATATATTTATGTTCAATGCGGAATTTTTTAGACAAATAAAAGGGACCAGCATGGGAGCCACGTGCGCTCCCAGCCTGGCTTGTCTATATGTTTCTGCCTTTGAAGACAAACAAATTTTTAATGCTCTAGCCCCTTTTTATGAAAATGTCTCTAATTGGTCCCGCTATATAGATGATGTTTTCTTTATATGGCAGGGACCAAAAGAAACCCTGGTAGCATTTATCCAGTGGCTCAATTTGGGGGATGTAAACCTCAAGTTTACTTCATCAATAAATAACGACAGCTGTGACTTCTTAGATATTAAAATAAAGAACAATGAAGGTACTTTGAAAGTCGAGCTATATACCAAACCCAGTGACCGGAACACAATGCTTCACTATGGGAGTAATCACCCCCTTAGCCAAAAAGACAACATCCCGTTCAGTCAATTCTTAAGGGTTCTTCGTAACTGTACGAGCATCAGAGATTATGAGCTTCATGCTGAAAACCTGATTAAAAAATTTACCGATAGGGGATATCCAAAGAAATTGGTCAAAAGAGCGTACAAAAGAGCCAAATATTATAACAGGGACTCACTCTTTGAACCTAAAGTAAAAGACAGAGAAAATAACAAATCACAAATTACGTTTGTCACTAATTTCAGCAATATTAGCAACAAACTAAAACATTTAATAAATAGAAATTGGCACCTTTTAAATAGCAATAATGTAGCTGTTCTAGACAAACCGATTTTTTCTTTTAGGAGAAACCGTACAGTTAGAAATTGTTTAGTCCATACATACAGAACAAATACTGAGAATAAACAACTCAGTATAATCGATGGCACGGTGCTCAAGGGAAATTTCCCATGTAGTACCTGTAATAATTGTGCAAATATAATGAGAGGTTCAGCAATAGTACATAATGAGACTACACGCCATCTGAATAGTTTAGTGAATTGTCGGACTAAAAACATAATTTACTTAATAATATGCCCAAGCAATAGAGGGTATATAGGTGAGACCTCCCGTGAGATAAGAATAAGATTAAATGAGCATAAATCTGCAATGCGCACCAAGAAAAAGAACGCCCCATTAGTGGAACATTGGCTAGGAAAAGGTCACACCATTGATGAGTTAAGATGGTGTATTGTAGAAGCAGTACAAATAAATCCGAGAGGAGGTAACCTGTTGATTAAAAGGAAAAAGAGAGAGCAGTACTTCATGTCTAGATTTAACACCTACAAGATTGGGTTAAATAGTAAAGAAGAATGGGAAAGGCTGATTTAATTAGTCTCTGCCAACTTAGGTGCTTATCCCATCAGTCTGACTATGTTTTATTATGTTTTATTATGGTTCTATGGAGGTTAATTCGTTCTATCAACCCAATTATGAATATATTGTATAATACCAACAAGTATGTTTGCTGCATATGCTTTGATTCGGTTTATGTTGCAAAATATTTATACAAACCTTGTTGGTATACTGAGATTAGAGAAACGCGTTCTTTTTCTGTGCCTATTTTATGCTATTTTAATAGCATTATGTATTACCATCTCAAAATGGCCGCCATTTTTATCGGTCCTGTGTGTATTATTTAAGATTACACACATGCTCTAATAGGCTGTTGCGGAGGGGGTTAAATTGAAATTTATAACAATACACTCCGACATACGTTGATGCCTAATGTAGACTGCTGGTCCCTTAACGAATCACATTATATAATTTTGAGGGGTCAGTTCGATCTATCCTCTTGTACTAAACAAACTTTAAGATGGTCACATCAGTTTTGGTAATTCTCCCAAGATGGCGGCTGCATTATTCCATTCTAGAATATGTGAGGAGTGACTAACGTAATGGCCCAGGAGATTAGAGAAACGAGTCCTTTTTCTGTGCCTATCTCATGCTATTTCAATAGTATCATGTATTACCACTTCAAAATAGCCGCCATGTTTATCGGTCCTGTGTGTATTATTTAAGATTACACACATTCTTTAATAGGCTGTTGCGGAGGGGGCTAAATTGAAATTTATAACAATACACTCCGACACACTTTGATGCCTTATATATACTGCTGGTCCCGTAACTAATCACACTCTACAATCTTTAGGGGTCAGTTCAATCTATCCCTTTGTATAAAACATACTTTAAGATGGCCACATCAGTTTTGGCAATCCTCCCAAAATCGCGGCTGCAGTATTTCATTCTAGATAATGTGAGGAGTGACTAACGAAATGGCTCAGGTGAGGCGATTTAGCCCGCTCTCTGGTATAAAAGGGAGTGTCTGCGATCTGCTCGTTTCTGCAACTTTCATTACGAACAGAGACATGGCCGGTAGAGTTTGGATTTGGTGAGTCCGCGTGTGTTTAGAACTTATAACATCGGGACTGATGGGGCAATTAATTTTGGATCTTTCAACAACAATTATATAAATGTTTCTTGGCCTATTGTAAATATTTTGGTTTTTTCTTCTTAATGGATCATCCTCAAAGCATAAATGCGAGGTGCATTAGTAACCCTTTTGGTATGCCATACGCATCTTATTGGGTATATGCACTTGAAAAGCAGTTAAGTTATATAGTTGCATAATGCAAGGTTTTATCAGCAACCCTTTCGTTATGCTGTACGTATCAATTTGGGGATATGCGCTTTAAAAAGCAGTTAAATTGTATTGCTGCATGCTGCTGTAGTTAATCTAATCTATTAGAGTGCACACCATACTAAATAAAATGGGTTATGTTGCAGTTAGAGTGTCTAATATCTTTTTTTTTTAATTTTTTTTATTTTGCCAACAGGTAGGAAGATCAGACAGACATAATTAATTGCATAAACAGCATTATTCCAAATCAATAAAGCCTTTACATTTGACCCTAAGATGAAACTGAGAACAAAATTAGACAAATCCAGCCAGTAAAAAGATCAAAAACACATAAGTGCTTCTTCTGAGAGCATTATCACCGAGCGACAGAGTCTTTACACGTGAACATAACAAAGTACTGCAAATAAAAAATAGAGAAAAAAAAAAAAAAGCTGGACATATTGAGACTAGAACAGATCCCCCCAAATTGCATTAAATTTCAGTAAAGATCGAATGCCTCTCGATTTAGCTAGTGCATGTTCCATATCATGAGTCTGTCTTACCAGAAGCCACCAGTCAGTGGCGGTAGGTGGCTTTGGTGAGATCCAGGCCCTAGCTATAGTTAACCTAGCAGAGGTCAGTAATATGGCCATTAGGCTGTTACATTTAGGCTCCTCGGTACTATAACCCAGCATAATATCCATTATTGTTAAAGGTAGTTTTATCCCTAACTTCTCAGACAAAACCTGGCCAACCTTCTGCCAGAATGCTGACAATTCTGGGCATGTTATAAACATATGCTTAATATCAGCAGCATACAGACCACACTTGGGACATTTAGTCCGATCATTACCTATGTTATTCGGTGACCATTTTGATATTCTTTCAGGGGTATAATATAACAAGCATATCATGCGGTGTTGCTGTAACCGTAGGTTTGTAGAGTGTATTGACTTATCTATAATACCAAGGGCTTGTGAAATTACATTTGCCGAGACCGCAAAGCCAAGTATTTTGCCCCAACGTTCAGCCAATCTACCACAGTTATTCTTCCTGCAATTGTTAATACCTTTATACCCCTTGCTAATCAAAGATTTTGTGCTCTCAGTATGAAGGATATCCCAAATATCAGATTCAGATATACTCGTCAGATTTAAATGCTTTATGAAGTAGTCCCGAACCTGATAATATTTTAGCAATGCGCTGTTTGGTAATTTATACTGCATTTGTAATTTCTCGAAGGATAAATATCCCCGACAGTCATACAAATCCCCCAAACTCTTGATACCCAGACAAGCCCATTGTTTGCCTACTCCATCATGAAATATTTCTGGTAGGCCAGGATTAGACCAAAGAGGGAACTTATCATAGAAATACGGTATGCCACATTTGAGAGAGATAGCACGCCAGATAGAAATACTGTCACGTATAGTCTTGAACTTGACCCTTTTAAAATAATTCGGATCATTAATTCTGTACAAGAACATTCGACTCTCAGTGCCCAACAAAAATCTATGTGAAAAATCAATGCCCTCAGAATGAGTTAAGCTTCGCAAGCGACAAAAAAAGCAGACCAGAAATAAGATTTAAAATCAGGAAATTCTAACCCCCTTGACTATAAGGGAGTTTCAACAAATCTATAGCCCTACGGGCTCTTCTGTATCCCCAAATGAAACTGCTCAGTATTCCTTCTAATTTCTTAAAGAATGTATTAGGAATCCGAAGCGGGATGGATCTGAACAGATAAAGATATTTTGGAAGAATCTTCATTTTAATTATATTGATACGTCCGATAATGCCTAAGGGCAGCTTATGCCAGTTCTTTAATGAAATGGCTGTCTCTTTTAGCAACGTTTCGTAATTTAATGAGATTATATTATGGATCTGAGCAGAAAGCCTCACACCGAGATAGGTGACAACAGAGCACGTTCCCTGTATTTGGATCGCAGGTTTGAAGTTAAGAAGAACCTGAGTTTTATTGATATTTCATTTATACCCTGATTGTATTCCATATTCTTCGGCTGCTTTAATTATAGCCCTCAAGGCATCAGAGGGTGCTGTCGAAAAAATTGCTAAATCGTCTGCGTATGCAGTCACTTTCAGAAAGTTTTCTCCCTGTATAAAAGCTTTTATTTCCGGATGTCTCTGTAAAATAACTATAAATGGTTCAATGTATAAAGCAAAAAGAAGTGGAGAAAGTGGACAGCCCTGACGTGTGCCACGAAATACCCGAAAAGTAGACGACTGAAGACCTGCGTACAATATTTTTGCGCGAGGTTGATCATATAAAGCTTGGACCCAATTCAAAAACTGGCCCTTAACTCCAAAAGCCAATAATGTTGTCCATAAAAAATCCCATCCCACTCGATCAAATGCTTTTTCTGCATCTAACAAAATCATACCGAGTGGGGTGGATGTAATATCTGCAGCATCAAAAGCGGCTACAGCCATATTAGCATGGGCAGTTGTATCCCTACCCTGTATGAACCCATGCTGGATTCTAGAGACAAGTTTAGACATTATAGGAGCCAGGCATTTAGCGAGTATCTTCGCATAAATTTTAGCATCATTATTAATCAGCGATATTGGTCGGTAAGACCCACAATCGTCTGCTGGTTTATTTTTTTAATGAAAAAAACAATCTGTGTCATTCTCCAAGACTCAGGGGTCTTGCCGTGTTTCCCAATGTAGCTAATCAGTTGCCTAAATGGAGACAAAAGAACATCCTTAAAAACTTTGTAGAATTCAAGGGGATTGTATCTTCTCCCGTGGCTTTCCCAGATGAAAGAGTATTAATTGCTAGTTCTATCTCCTCCCTAGAGACATCTACGACCAGAGAGTCAGAAATTACCTCATCCATACTGGTTAAAGCACAATTCTGGATGTATTCCCGGATTTCTTCTTGTTTAGGTTGAGTCGTTGGTGTATATAATCCCTGGTAGTATAAAGCAAATCGCTCTAAGATTTCCTGTGGTTGCTTATATTGTATTCCATCCACCCCCTTGATAAATTTTATCTTTGTCTTAACCTTATCCTCAGCCACTTTATAAGCTAATAACTTGCCTATTTTTTCCCCATATTCATATTGCGACAGCTGATATCTCTTAGAGCTAGCTAATATTCTTTCCCTAAAAATATTCTTTAGATTAGATCTTAAGTTGCCTAGTATTAACCCCAGCTGTTCTGTCCCCCCGTCTCCTCTTAATGCTGCCTCAGCATATTTGTCCTCAGCTATTCTAATAGCAAGAGTCATCTCCTTAATGGAGTCTTGCCGTTCTTTATTTTGCTGCCAAATATATTGCTGTGTAGAGCCACGAATTATTGCCTTCCAAGTGTCCCACACCACCGCGGGAGAGGCGGATCCAATATTCTCATAAAAAAAGAGCCTAAGCTGTTCCTTTATCATGGCGACATATGTCTCGTCTGTTAAAAGATACCGGGGAAAAGAAAAAGTTCTAAGTTTCTTCTGCTCAATGGAGAATTTAAATGTAAGAAGAATTGGATTGTGATCCGACGTGACCTTTGGGCAAATTTCTATATCAGCAGCCCATAGTAACTGATCGGACACCCAAGCCATGTCGATGCGAGAATGTAGCTTATGCGGAGCTGAGTAATATGTATATCCCGGTATCTCTGGATATAGTGACCGCCAGACATCGTTGATTGACTGCAGTCTACCTAATTCCATAATTGCAGCACGGACCTTTCTCATTCTTGAAGAAACGATGCGTCTAGTAGTGTCTATCCTATGATCCATTGTACAATTGAAGTCCCCCATCACAACCCGTTCCCCCTCCCAATTCAACAATTCCATGTTTATTAAATCGAACACTGTAGCATCGTCCGTATTAGGACCATACAAAACACAAAAGACATACTTTTTCTCCCTTATCATTAGCTGGGCGATAGCCCATCTCCCCCCCTTATCGGACAACGTTTTAATAACTGAGCATGGAAATCGTTTATGATGCATAATAGCTACCCCCCGTATAGATATACTCTGTGATGTTGCTACTATAGGCTCGTAACCGAGCTGTTTCAGAAGCCCACGATCTTTATAAGATAAATGTGTCTCTGTTAACATTACTATTTGAGGGCGATATAACTTCAATTCTTCTGCGACTAGCTGCCTTTTGATCCTGCTATTCAGCCCTGCGACATTCCATGCCAAACATCTAACACGATTCCATTCACATTGTTATTCACCTCTAGCCCTTCAAATTCCCTCATCCTATCCCTCTCAGCCACCTTAGGCCATTTCCCTTCCACCTTATCCATCCCCTTGACAATAGTTAACCACCTGTTTGGCTTTATTTTGTTTTTGGCTCCACCCATGCCCCCCAACCCCCTTCCCTCCCTACCCCATTTGCCCACCCCCCTACCCCTGCACCTAAGAGGAGGAATCATCCCTTCTTGAAGCTGCCGCTGGTTGGGCAGCTTTTTGAGATGTAGCAACCCCAGGAGACCCCGGCGCCCCCCCGCAGCCATAGAGAAAAATAAAGTGACGGAGAAAGAAAAAAAGAAAAGAAGAAGAATAAACAAGTTAATAAGAGAAAGCAGAAAAAAAGAAAAGATATCTATGCACTAAGAAATTCTAAATACCATCAGCACTTTTATCCGTCTTTCCTATTTTTCCTGCCATCTATAAAGCATTTCCTTTGCTTCCAGTTCAGAAGAAAAAAATACGACTGCCCCCCCGAAAGACTTTCAAGCGTGCAGGCTCCTGCAAATAAACTTGAGCACCAGTTGCCTTCAATGGGTCTATCAGCTGTCTTAATTGCCAACGACGATCCATTCTCGTCTTACAGTAGTCTGCCCGGAAAAAAATTGAAAATGATTCGACATACACCGGTGTTCTCGGGCTCGCCTTCATCAAAACAGCTTGCCGTAATAAATAATTTCCAAAATAAAACAGAAAAGGCCTTGGATATCGATTGTCTTGTCTGTTCTGTACGAATGGCAGTCTATGAGCCCTCTGTACCTGACAGTCCCAATCCCAGTCCCCAAGGTCCGGGAAAGTCTTCTGAAGAATGTGGACGATAAAAGATCGTGAATCCGAGCCCTCCTGGCCCTCCAGAATACCAAACAATTTTATATTGTGCCGCCGCTGGCGATTTTCCAAGTCTTCAAGCTTCAGCTGCATTGCCGTAATCTTGTCGTCATGTTGTTGTACTGAGCTTGAGGCCTTGGAAACTACTTCTTCAACTTGGACCACTCTTTGTTGTAGATCAACCACCTCTTCTGTAAGAGTACCCATTTTTGACTTTACTTCCCTCAAAGATGACTGTATCTCACTGCTATCAGCCCGGGCTTGGGCAAAAAGCTTGCATGTTTCCTCCCTTTGATCTTTGAGGGAGTGGAGTATCAGAAGGAGCGTTGAGGGTTCCTCCCTCATAGAATCCTTGCAATCGTCTTGAGAGTCTTCGTTCCCATGTGATAGTGATAGTGCCCCTGAGGGCTGGGAGGGCTGGGAGGGGCCAGAGATTGGAGATAACCCAGAGTTATCCTGGACGTAAGCCTCAACCGGCGATTGCCTAGGGTCTGATGTTGGCCCTATATCTACTTCATCTGAAAGTGTTGAATTAGAGGTGAGAGCATTCCTGGCGCTACAATTGGAGCCTGCATCGGACAGCCGTGATATCATTGTTTTAATACCCCCTTTAGCCTGGACCCAACGTCGTATAGGGCTACTGGCGACCACTTCCTTTAGTTGCTTTGATTTTCCATTACCGGCCCCCTGGCTGAGTCGAGGATGGAGTTTCTTTGCATCCTTCACGAGTCTTGCCTTGGCAGTGTTGTTTTTCTTGGCCGCAAGTAGTTGAGCACTCTGGCTATCCTGCACCGCTCCCCGCCCCGCCCCCTGAATTAGCGATGTATTCTGTGGGTTTGAGGGGCTAGGGTCATTGGTGTCTGATGTAAGAGGAATATTTATGACCTTTATGCCCTTTCCGTTCTCAGACATTTCAGTTACTAGCCGCACCCTAGGTTCAGGTTCAGGTGATGTATTAATATGCCCAAGGCCC
Source organism: Calotriton arnoldi (assembly GCA_963921515.1). Lineage (NCBI taxonomy): Eukaryota > Metazoa > Chordata > Amphibia > Caudata > Salamandridae > Calotriton > Calotriton arnoldi. The sequence continues at coordinate 2,652,549 of CAWUFW010001595.1, forward strand.
TCTGAATCAACATTTTTGGGGGGGCTATCATTAACACCTCCTTTAACGATATTGGCCTCCCTTGTGTTTTCCTTTAAAGTTACCGTCTGTAGTGTAGACCCCCCTTTCAGGGTAGAAGCAGTAGTTGTTAGCGTCTCTTTCAGATTTGCCTCCCCCCTTTCCACAAAAACAGTCACCTCAGATTTATTGCTGCTCTTTGAAGTATCCCATTTAGCCACTTCTAGGGAGTCCAGAGGATCTTTGCCACTTTTTAAACAATCTAACGCATTATTTTGAGCAAGCTGAAGTGATATAGGGGGGTCCTCACAGGATTCATCTATCAACCTGACAGCTGCTACAGCTTGATGTATCTTAGTAACAGTCTGTTCTGTATGCAGCCCATCCATAGCGTTAACAACAAAGTCTGCAAGATTGTTACCTGCACTTGCAACAGTTGCTTCTTCCGAGAAGAACAATTCTGTCGATTGCCGTGATTGAAGAAACTGTAGCACGGGTTTACTAATTGCCGTAGAACGCTTCAGGTTAATGTCCCTCGTAGTGTCCGTCTTTTCGTGGGTTGGAGCGCCCTCTGAATTAACCGGTAGCCTGCTTGCCGGTCGGGCGCTTCGGGAAGTAAGCTTCGGTGGTGCCATTATCAGCCGCTGTGAACGCATGAAGACTCCAAAATGCAGGCGCCATGGAATCTGTCAGAGCCTCAGCCTCAGGAAGTCCGCCGTTGCGGTGTGTTTGGCGCCAATCCTTGCCAAGGACTGCATCCAGTACGCCTCTTCGAGGTGCCGTGCCGGCCGCAGGGGAAACCAACACGAATATCGTCTACCTCGCCCGTCCTCGTTCTTGCCTCCTTGAAAAGCATTCAAAAGCCAGTTACGGGATCCGCAAGCACACTCCTCATGGCTGCGGAAGATACGGAGTCAGCAGCACCGGGAGCCTCCAGGGTCACCGGCTCTCAGTGGCGGCACCTAGCCGCCATCTTGCTCCTCCAGAGTGTCACATATCTAAAGGACAATTCCATTTGTTTTTTGAACCGACAGATTTTAGTGATTGGTCTTACTCTGGTCCCCTATAACTAAACCTGACAGCAATACGAAAAAGCAAGGTGACAGAGTGGCTACACCATTAAATTGCCAGGGAAGGCCATCTTTGGAGCGGGCAACATTACAATATACAGGTTGTCTCTGCAATTTTTATCGAAGGTGAGTCCTGGGTTTTAAACAAGGAGTATGTGGCTTATGTGGATAGTATGTTTTATAGATTCGGGCAACTATTTCATTGTTGTGCCCTTATCTTGTAGATAACTCCTACGATCTACTTTAATCATCCATATATTAATGAATATTTGACCATGAAGTCAAAGAGTGTGTCGTGTTCAACCTAGAGATCTAAACATAGGTGGGTTTATTTGTGAGGTTTTTTGCTATGGTATGCTTAATAACCTGACTATGAATTCAATAGCTTTTTCTCCTTTTTATAGACTCTCACGTATAGTGGATTTGGGGGTATTTTCAGTTCCCGTCCACGCATATCTGCCATTTCAGCATGAGACGATTTATTTTAATAATTAAAAAAATTTATTCGGTAAGAGCTCTTTTTTGTCCCATGATTTAAGGGTACATTGTAATAATCATATAAGCAACAGGATTATGTGATATATGTATGGTAATTTCTTCCTTTTTTAATAATGTGTTTTTGTTTTAATACATATGAAAAAATGGCTGTTATTTTATGCAATATGTATTTGTCATAAATGAGATCATGTTGTAAAAATGAACTGTGTTGTAAAAAGATATGTAAATATGATATATATATGTACTCATAGTTTTTTTATTGTTGTTTAGATAAATTGAAATAATTTCTGTCCTGAAGATAGCGAAGAAATGTTTTGCCGAAACGCCGCGTCGACAAATATTTTGTTTTAAAGTGACAACCCTTTGGTTTTAAAGTGATCAATTTGAATATTTGTATTTGTTATCTGTTTTTGCTTTTTGAAGTGAATATATAAGCTACTCACGCAAGTATTGTCTTTGATGTATACTGATAAATATATGAACTTGCACCATTTGACGACTTTCAAAATCAAACAGAGTATATTTTTATATGTATAACGTTTTTTAATAAATAATCTAAACTTTGAGTACATGATTAGTTTATGGTATTTTTAAGTTCATAGCTACACATCTCAGCATTGGGCATTACACCTTGTTTTTGCTACATTGTGAGTTTTGTTTGTGTTATAATAGTACCTATACCACATGATCCAAGCTTCAGGTATGTGTGTATAACTGCCTGTTTATTTCTATTTTCGTGCATTTCTCTCTGAAAAGGGATTCTTGTTTTTGTGCTTTTCAAGGTGTATGCCATTGGAGTTTGAAATGCGCCAGTTTTGTAATATACATTTTATATTATTCGACGCTGTGTTGAAAGTGGTGACCAGACTGTGTTCGTCACTTTTGGTTTCACTGTTTTTTCCAGGAGGGCTTCCCTGTTACAGTTCGATGCTCTCTTCTGTGCTTTCCTTATCACCCTGTGCGGGTAATCTCTCTTTTGAAGTTTTTCAGAGAGTGAAGTCAATTCCTCTTGGAAATCTCTTCTTTCTGAGCAGTTCCGTCTCAGACGGAAGAACTGACCAACCGGTAAGTTCTCACTAAGGGATTTAGGGTGAAAGCTATTGAACGATAGTAGGGCATTCCTGTCCGTGGGTTTGTGAAATCCCGGGTTGTTAGTACTCCTTCCCTCGGTTCGATTACCAAATCCCCCCAAAAAAGTTTTGTTCGTTTTACATCCACCATTACACAAACAAAACTTCCTTTTTGGAATTTGGTAAGAATAGATTTCCAAGAGGAATCGCAATGTGACTGTGAGAAGTTGGCCTGGTATATGCTGAACACTAATTATAGTGGGCACCTTGCACAAGTCCAAACAACCCCTTATTGGAGATAGGTTAAAGACAACCTTATTGAAAGCTATCCTAGTGGTAGCTATGGAGAGCAGCCTTCAGGCTAAGTCTTGAAGGAATGTAAAGCAGCTTGTTTTACCAGTCTATAATCTCTTGAGTGATCAAATGAAAGAGCACCACACCAGGTATATATTCAAAATATATGTATTTATTGCTAAACACACCCCTCTAGTCTCTTTATGAGGCTAGAGTTCGAAGTACATAAGTTAGAAGTTATTTAAACACAGTAATAGCACAAATACACGTTTGGGCCCTAGGGGCGTACCAAACCATATACCAATAAAGTGGTATAAGAACCACGACTGAACTAGACACTAGGCCTAGGGCCTCTAGAAGTGCTTGGACCACAAGGAACCACCCAAGGTAGTGACACAGGGGACCCACGGGAGACGCGTGCAGTGTAAATACACAACTGCGATACGCCGTTGACTTCTATGGAGAAAGTCGTGATCGGGAAATTAAAGAAAAGGGACACTTAAAGGAGGACTTGGAGCAAACCCTTTGAGATCTAGGACTTTGAAGAGTCTCTACCCACGGGAGCACCGGAGTACTCGTGTTACCTCACCCAGGGAAGCCGGGTGCATAGGTGCCTTTCGGGGTCGGGTTTCGTCGTCGATTTGAATGGCGATCTGCTGCAAAGTGCTGCTGGCGACCAAGTGAAAAGTGTCCGGGTGGATCCAAGAGTGGATCGGAGTTCTGAAGAACCTGAAAGCAGAGGGGACAGAGTCTGGGTCACTAGCCAGTGACCAGGAAGGCGATGGACAGATGCCCACCGATGTTGAGTGCTTCAGGTGCATTGACGGTCGTCTTGTCTCTTCAGCCACGAGGTCCAGGAGGCGTTGTCGGTGACCAGGAGCAGGATTCGGGCTGGTACACAATGCCTGTCGAGTGCTGAGGTATCGGCGACCGGATTGGACCCAACAAGCCTTGGCAACGGCAAGTCTCGATGCAGAGGAAGATCGTCGATGGTGCAGACCAGCAAGGCTGGGGAACTCACCCAGCGAGGGTAAGTGAGGGCAGGCCTGGAGCAACCAGGATGCCAAGTAAGAAAAAGATTGGCCTTCGTTAAGGGCTACTAGCCAACGGGCTAGCGACCGCGAAAGAGCCTCGAGACGTCGCACGTGGATCTGGCTCACAGGACACTCGTGGAGTGGAGGCCAGTGATCTTCGGTGCAGTTGGTGCTGGAGGCTAGGGCTACTCGGAGCCCAAAGCACGACTTCGAGGGAGACCCAGAAGAGGATGCACTTGCAAATGTGCTCGGTGTCCAGGGGTCACGGTCTCAAGTCACCCACGTTAGCCACGGGCCTCAGCTTTGCTGGGGACTCAGGGTAGCCTCGGGGAAGTCTGAGAATCTACCTCTGGTAATGCGATGACTTCGGCGTCCGACGGGAGCTTCAGAAATGCAAACCGGACAGATGCTTCTTTGGTGCCTGCCAAGCAGGGAGTCACTCCTTGACCCCAAGGGAGATTCTTCTGTCCTCTAGTCGTGAGTAGAGCGTCGAAGGTCCAGGATTCAGTTTCAGAGTTTCATCCAGGGATAATCTAAAGTCCTAAGGACTGGGTTCCTATACTTATACTAAGTATAGGGGTTGGACTACTCTGTGGCCCCACCTATGGGTGGGTCAGGGCAGAGGGGTGGCTACACCCCTTTCCCTTTGTCCAGTTCGCGCCAAAGCAGGGGCTGCAAGCCCCTGATCCGGTTTGAACTGGGGTATGCACAGGGACACCAAGTGTGCCCCCAGTGCAGGACTTCAAAGCACCCGAAAGTGCTCCCGCCCAGCCCCAATACACATTATCCTGTCTGGGGAGGTGGTCACACCTCCCTGGGACAGGAAACCTATTGTCCAGGCCTCCCCTGCCGGAGTTTCATCCAGCAGCAGGAGGCCAGACTCGTGTCTGTGGCAGCAGCATCCATTTTGTGATGCCAGGGCTTTGGAAAGAAGTTACCGGGCTAGCCAGAGTTAACATGTCTTTCCCTCTAGAAGGGTGGAATGCTACCCCCGCCGCCAGAATTGGCGGGGGGTAGTATTCCAAGATGTTTGACACCAAACACGACATGTTTAGGTGCAGCCATTCCAAAGTTAGCATTTAACGCGAGGTTATAATGCGCTTAAGAGTATATGGTCAGGCTGCACTACAAACAGCATCAGAGAAGGGTCTCCGAACGCTGCAGAGGGGCCCTGCTCATGCAGGGGCACCCTCTCACATAGGAACCATGCACTCTGCCTTTAGGATTGATAAGGCCTGCCTTAGGAGTGACTTATAGGTTTATATGTGTGTATGTATTTAGTGATATAGGTAACCTATATCACAGTAAAGGGTGCATGCACCACCTTACCCAGGCTGCAGTAGCAGACCTGTGGTGTCAGTTTGGATGGCCTTCCAGGGGTGGCATAATACATGCTGCAGCCCCTGGCAGGCCTCTGAGGTACCTATGCCCTTGGTACATAGTATACCATATACTAGGGACTTATAAGGGCACTCCAGATTCCAATCAGTGATGTGCCTAAGGCACATGGAAACCATTTTAGAGAGGAAGCAGCTAGGCTGGGGTTCTGATTAGCAGGGCCCCAGCCAGACTAATGTCGAAAAACAGTGAAGCATCAGCAAAAGTGGGGGTACCCATGTGAAGCAGATCCTACTCTCCTACACAACCCCCCCAAACGTAGGGACATTAAACTAACCTTGCCCAGTTAAGTCTTCATGTTCTAAGTGGAAGTACCTAGAGAGTCCATCTGCATTGGCATGGTTACTCCCAGGTCTATGTTCCACTGTAAAGTCCATCCCCTGTAGGGAAATGGACCACCTAAGCAGTTTGGGGTTTTCACCCTTCATTTGTTTTAGCCATAAGAGGGGCTTATGGTCTGTCTGAACCAGGAAGTGTGTACCAAACAAGTATGGCCTCAACTTCTTCAGAGCCCAGACCACAGCAAAGGCCTCCCTCTCTATGGCTGACCAACGTTTCTCTCTAGGGGTCAGCCTTCTGCTAATGAAAGCTACTGGCTGATCCTGACCTTCTTCATTCAATTGTGACAGTACAGCCCCTACCCCCAATTCAGATGCATCAGTTTGAACAATGAACTTCTTGGAGTAATCAGGACTCTGTAGAATGGGAGCAGTGCACATGGCCTGCTTCAGGTCATCAAATGCCTTTTGACAGCTAACTGTCCACTGAACCTTTTTGGGCATTTTCTTAGAAGTTAAGTCATTCAGGGGTGTCACTATTGATCCATACCCCTTGACAAATCTCCTATAGTACCCAGTCAGGCCTAAGAAGGCTCTCACCTGAGTCTGGGTAGTGGGAGCAGTCCAGTCCATGATAGTCTGGATCTTGCTCTGCAAAGGTTGAACCTGGCCTCCACCCACAAGGTGGCCCAGGTACACAACCTGACTCTGCCCTATCTGGCACTTAGTGGCCTTGATAGTCAGGCCTGCCTTTTGCAGGACCTGTAAAACATTCCTGAGGGGACCAGGTGATCCTCCCAGGTGGAGCTAAAGACAGCAATATCATCTAGATATGTTGCACTATAGGCTTCCAGACCTGTGAGAACTGTATTCACCAACCTCTGGAAAGTGGCAGGTGCATTCTTCAGACCAAAGGGCATCACCACAAATTGATAATGCCCACTAGGGGTTGAGAATGCTGTTTTGGGCTTTGCAGTATCAGCTAGTCTGATCTGCCAGTAGCCAGCTGTCAAGTCAAATGTGCTGAGATATTTGGCAGAGGCCAAAGTATCTATGAGCTCATCTGCCCTTGGTATTGGATGGGCATCAGTCCTAGTGACTGCATTGAGACCCCTGTAGTCCACACAAAACCTCATCTCTCTTTTTCCACCACTGGTGTGAAGTTTTGGCACAAGGACCACTGGACTAGCCCAAGGGCTATCTGAGGGTTCAATAACTCCCAACTCCAACATGTTCTGGACTTCAGTCCTGATACAGTCCCTGACATGGTCAGGTTGCCTATAAATCTTATTTTTAATAGGCAGACTGTCCCCAGTGTCCACTTCATGAGTGCACCAGGTGGTCTGACTGGGTGTCAGTGAAAACATATGTCTAAACTGATTGAGAACTTGTCTACAATCAGTTTGTTGCTGGGTAGTGAGGCTGCCTGCCAAGGCTGCACCATCTACTGACCCATCGTCAGGGTTCTGTGAGAGCAGGTCAGGGAGTGGGTCACTCTCTTCCTCCTGCCCTTCATCAGTAGCCATGAGCAAGCCCATGTCTGCCCTGTCCACATATGGTTTTAACCTGTTGACATGGAGAACCCTGTGGGGACTCCTGGGTGTTCCTAGGTCTACTAAGTAGGTGACCTCACCCTTCTGCTCAACAATAGTGTGGGGTCCACTCCATTTGTCTTGGAGAGCTGCTGGGGCCACTGGCTCCAACACCCACACCTTCTGTCCTGGCTGGTAAACAGTCAGAACAGCCTTTTGGTCATGCCAGGCCTTTTGAAGTTCCTGGCTAGCCTCAAGGTTTTTGGTTGCCTTTTTCATGTACTCAGCCATCCTGGAGCGGAGACCAAGTACATAGTCCACTATATCTTGCTTTGGGGGCTTGAGAGGTAACTCCCATCCTTCCTTCACCAAGCACAGTGGACCCCTCACAGGGTGGCCAAACAGAAGTTCAAAAGGGCTGTAACCAACCCCCTTCTGAGGCACCTCCCTATATGCGAATAAAAGGCAGGGCAAGAGTATGTCCCATCTACGCCTAAGCTTTTCTGGGAGCCCTTTAATCATGCCCTTCAAGGTTTTGTTGAATCTCTCAACTAAACCATTGCATTGTGGGTGATAGGGTGTGGTGAACTTATAAGTCACTCCACACTCCTTCCACATTGCTTTTAAGTACCCAGACATGAAGTTAGCACCCCTGTCTGATACTACCTCCTTAGGAAAGCCCACTCTTGAGAAAATTCCCAGGAGGGCCCTTGCCACCACAGGTGCTGTAGTGGTCCTGAGGGGAATAGCTTCTGGGTACCTGGTGGCATGATCCACTACCACCAGGATAAACCTGTGCCCAGAGGCTGTTTGGGGATCCATGGGACCAACAATGTCAATCCCTACCCTTTCAAAGGGCACCCCCACCACAGGTAGTGGTATCAGGGGGCATTTGTAGTGCCACCTGCCTTGCCACTGGCTTGGCAGGTTACACAGGAGCGACAAAACTCCTTGCTGTCTTCAGACATGTGGGGCCAGTGAAAGTGAGGGACAATTCTGTCCCAAGTCTTGTTCTGGCCCAGGTGACCTGCTAAGGGAATATCATGGGCTAGGGTCAATAGGAAGCCCCTGAACTTCAGAGGTATAACCAACCTCCTGGTAGCACCAGGCTTGGGGTCTCTACTCTCTGAGTACAGGAGTCCATCATCCCAATACACTGTATGGGGACCACTAGCTTTCCCAGCAGCCTCAGCAGCAGCTTGCTGTCTGAGGGGTTCAAGGGAGGGCAGCTCTGCTGCTCCTGGCTCAGATCTGCCCTAGAAGGTCCCCCTGTCCCCAAGAACTCAACCTGGTCAGGTTCAAGTTCCTCTGGGACAGTTCCTTCTTCAGGGCTGAGATCATCCCCCTCAAGGGACTGATCTTCCTCCTGAGCCAAGGGGAAGGCACTGCCTTAACCCTACTACTCCTCCTCTTGGAAGGCACTTGGTCCATTCTTCCAGAATCCAAGGCCTGTTCAGTGCTAGACATTTTGGCTTGTGACCTGGTCACAGCAAACACATCTGCAGGGATCCCCAGCATTTCTGCATGGGTCCTGAGCTCCACTTCTGCCCAAGCAGAAGTCTCTAAGTCATTGCCAAGCAAGCATTCGACGGGTAGGTTTGCACTTACCACAACCTTCTTAAGGCCAGTTACCCCTCCCCAGGAGAAGTTAACAACTGCCAGAGTATGGTCTGTTCTGACATTGCTAGCATTGGTCACTTGGTACATTTCACCAAGTATAACTTGCCCAGGATTCACAAGGTCTTGTGTCACCATTGTGACACTTGCCCCTGTGTCCCTAAATGCCAAAGCCTCACGTCCATTGATTAAAGGCTGTTGTCTGTACTTGCCCAGATTACTGGGACTCACAGTGGAGGTCACATCCATGCCTCCATCACAGACTAACACAGCCTGAGTCAGTTCTCTGACTAGGTCAGAGCCCAACTCAGTACCCAGGGTGAACCCTACTAAACCCTTGGCTGGAGCACTCCCACCAATTGTACTAGGGGGAACAGGTGCCTTAGGGGCATTGGTGGGTGCTGGACTGGAGTCTTTGGACTTGGTGCAATCACTGGTCCAGTGGGTCTTTTGCTTACAGACCTTGCACCATGGTTTTCTTTGGCCTTTCCCTTTGGTAGACTGTGAATCCCCACCAGAAGAAGATTTTTGGGGGCCTGATGAAGACTTTTGATCTTTACCCTTCTCCCCACCCTTTTCAGAGTTCTTAGCATCTTGCTTCTTGGTTTCCCCACCTTGGTTCTGTACCTTCTGCTTCACCCTGGTTCTGACCCATTTGTCTGCCTTCTTTCCCAATTCTTGGGGAGAGGTCAGATCAGAGTCTACCAGGTATTGATGCAACAGCTGATTTTGACAGTTATTAAGAATCTGCTCCCTCATTATCAGATTGTACAATCCTGAGAAGTCACACACCTTACTGCCCATCAACCAGCCTTCCAGAGCCTTGGCAGAACAATCCACATAGTCTACCCAGTCTTGAGTCTGTGCTTTTTGGGTATCTCTGAACTTCAACCTGTACTGTTCAGTGGTTAGGCCAAACCCATCAATAAGAGCACTCTTCAAGACCTTGTAATTATCAGCATCCTCCTCTCTAACAGTGAGGAGCTTATCTCTACCTTTGTCTGCAAAGGAGAGCCACAAGATTGCTGCCCACTGCTCCTGAGGGACCCTCTGTACCTTACAGGCCCTCTCTAGAGCAGTTATCCACTTGTGGATGTCATCCCCATTCTGATAGGGAGGGACAATCTTGCTCAGGTTCCTATGGTCATAGGACCTTTCCCTATCTCTAGGGACATGGCTGCCACCATGGGACTCTAGTCCCAACTTTCTTCTCTCTCTAAAGAGATCTAGGGACTCCTGTCTATAGCCAGTTGCTTCTTTTTGATTTCAAGCTGAGCTTCCTCATATTGAACCAGCCTCTTTCTTCTCTCATGAGAGGATTCCCTCCTATGAGATGAGACAGAGCTCCCTATTGAGGTGCCAGAGTGGTTAGACTCCTGAGAAGGAGATCTAGACCTTCTGGGCACACTCATAATCCTTCCTGGGGGGACAAAGAGGGCATCATTCTGATCATCCTCTTCATCTTCCTCAGGAGGGATTGGATTATCCAGGTCAGGGCCATTGTCGCCCTCCTGGCCTGTTTCAGAGGGGGGGGCTGGGGGTATTGGTACCCCTGGCCCCTTCCTCCTCTTCTGCCCCACCCTCAGCTCCTACCCCTTCAGTCCCCAAGGGCTTACTAAGGTCATAAGCCACCAACAACTCCTTGAGGTGTTGGGTGATGGGGCTTTGGCCTGTCCTTATTTTTCTCAAGTTGCATAAAGCTCTCAATTCCAAGAATGGGAGTGTATCATACTTGGAGGGTGGAAGCTCAGTGGCTTCCTGCAAGGATTCTTTAGATCCAACCCTTAAAGACATTACTAGTGTGGTGTGTTGTATGCACTACCTACTCTAGTGTGGCCTACTAAACTCTCTTGAGTTGTAGAAAGGGTTGTGCTATCCCTTAACACACAACTCTAAGTTCAGTAGAACTTACTGTATTCTAAGCTTAAATTATATGTACCTTAGGTACCTTTAGTGGTTTTCAGTTGATCAATTCAATTGAGATTATCTGGTAAAACAATAGCAAGCTGGAATCCCATCGCTGCACACCAATGTGAGAAGTTGGCCTGGTATATGCTGTCCACTAATTATAGTGGGCACCTTGCACCAGTCCAAACAACCCCTTATTGGAGATAGGTTAAAGACAACCTTATTGAAAGCTATCCTAGTGGTAGCTATGGAGAGCAGCCTTCAGGCTAAGTCTTGAAGGAATGTAAAGCAGCTTGTTTTACCAGTCTATAATCTCTTGAGTGATCAAATGAAAGAGCACCACACCAGGTATATATTCAAAATATATGTATTTATTGCTAAACACACCCCTCTAGTCTCTTTATGAGGCTAGAGTTCGAAGTACATAAGTTAGAAGTTATTTAAACACAGTAATAGCACAAATTCACGTTTGGGCCCTAGGGGCGTACCAAACCATATACCAATAAAGTGGTATAAGAACCACGACTGAACTAGACACTAGGCCTAGGGCCTCTAGAAGTGCTTGGACCACAAGGAACCACCCAAGGTAGTGACACAGGGGACCCACGGGGGACGCGTGCAGTGTAAATACACAACCGCGATACGCCGTTGACTTCTATGGAGAAAGTCGTGATCGGGAAATTAAAGAAAAGGGACACTTAAAGGAGGACTTGGAGCAAACCCTTTGAGATCTAGGACTTTGAAGAGTCTCTACCCACGGGAGCACCGGAGTACTCGTGTTACCTCACCCAGGGAAGCCGGATGCATAGGTGCCTTTCGGGGTCGGGTTTCGTCGTCGATTTGAATGGCGATCTGCTGCAAAGTGCTGCTGGCGACCAAGTGAAAAGTGTCCGGGTGGATCCAAGAGTGGATCGGAGTTCTGAAGAACCTGAAAGCAGAGGGGACAGAGTCTGGGTCACTAGCCAGTGACCAGGAAGGCGATGGACAGATGCCCACCGATGTCGAGTGCTTCAGGTGCGTTGATGGTTGTCTTGTCTCTTCAGCCACGAGGTCCGGGAGGCGTTGTCGGCGACCAGGAGCAGGATTCGGGCTGGTACACAATGTCTGTCGAGTGCTGAGGTGTCGGTGACCGGATTGGACCCAACAAGCCTTGGCAACGGCAAGTCTTGATGCAGAGGAAGATCGTCGATGGTGCAGACCAGCAAGGTTTGGGGAACTCACCCAGCGAGGGTAAGTGAGGGCAGGCCTGGAGCAACCAGGATGCCAAGTAAGAAAAGATTGGCCTTCGTTAAGGGCTACTAGCCAACGGGCTAGCGACCGCGAAGGAGCCTCGAGACGTCGCACGTGGATCTGGCTCACAGGACACTCGTGGAGTGGAGGCCAGTGATCTTCAGTGCAGTTGGTGCTGGAGGCTAGGGCTACTCGGAGCCCAAAGCATGACTTCGGGGAGACCCAGAAGAGGATGCACTTGCAAATGTGCTTGGTGTCCAGGGGTCACGGTCTCAAGTCACCCACGATAGCCACGGGCCTCAGCTTTGCTGGGGACTCAGGGTAGCCTCGGGAAGTCTGAGAATCCACCTCTGGTGATGCGATGACTTCGGCGTCCGACGGGAGCTTCAGAAATGCGAACCGGACAGATGCTTCTTTGGTGCCTGCCAAGCAGGGAGTCACTCCTTGACCCCAAGGGAGATTCTTCTGTCCTCTAGTCTTGAGTAGAGCGTCGAAGGTCCAGGATTCAGTTTCAGAGTTTCGTCCAGGGATAATCTAAAGTCCTAAGGACTGGGTTCCTATACTTATACTCAGTATAGGGGTTGGACTACTCTGTGGCCCCACCTATGGGTGGGTCAGGGCAGAGGGGTGGCTACACCCCTTTCCCTTTGTCCAGTTCGCGCCAAAGCAGGGGCTGCAAGCCCCTGATCCGGTTTGAACTGGGGTATGCACAGGGACACCAAGTGTGCCCCCAGTGCAGGACTTCAAAGCACCCGAAAGTGCTCCCGCCCAGCCCCAATACACATTATCCTGTCTGGGGAGGTGGTCACACCTCCCTGGGACAGGAAACCTATTGTCCAGGCCTCCCCTGCCGGAGTTTCGTCCAGCAGCAGGAGGCCAGACTCGTGTCTGTGGCAGCAGCATCCATTTTGTGATGCCAGGGCTTTGGAAAGAAGTTACCGGGCTAGCCAGAGTTAACATGTCTTTCCCTCTAGAAGGGTGGAATGCTACCCCCGCCACCAGAATTGGCGGCGGGGTAGTATTCCAAGATGTTTGACACCAAACACGACATGTTTAGGTGCAGCCATTCCAAAGTTAGCATTTAACGCGAGGTTATAATGCGCTTAAGAGTATATGGTCAGGCTGCACTACAAACAGCATCAGAGAAGGGTCTCCGAACGCTGCAGAGGGGCCCTGCTCATGCAGGGGCACCCTCTCACATAGGAACCATGCACTCTGCCTTTAGGATTGATAAGGCCTGCCTTAGGAGTGACTTATAGGTTTATATGTGTGTATGTATTTAGTGATATAGGTAACCTATATCACAGTAAGGAGTGCATGCACCACCTTACCCAGGCTGCAGTAGCAGACCTGTGGTGTCAGTTTGGATGGCCTTCCAGGGGTGGCATAATACATGCTGCAGCCCCTGGCAGGCCTCTGAGGTACCTATGCCCTTGGTACATAGTATACCATATACTAGGGACTTATAAGGGCACTCCAGATTCCAATCAGTGATGTGCCTAAGGCACATGGAAACCATTTTAGAGAGGAAGCAGCTAGGCTGGGGTTCTGATTAGCAGGGCCCCAGCCAGACTAATGTCGAAAAACAGTGAAGCATCAGCAAAAAGTGGGGGTACCCATGTGAAGCAGATCCTACTCTCCTACAGTGACCAGCTGTGGATTTTGGACCCTAGCTCAGCAAGCACATAGGGAAACCTAGCCAACCTATGCATTTCTAAAAACTAGACACCCAGGGGAATCCAGGATGGGGTGACTTGTGTGGCTCTCACTAGGTTTTGTTACCCAAAACCCCTTGCAAACCTCAAACTTTGTAAAAAAAAAAAAACTTTCCTCACATTTCTGTGATGGAAAGTTCTGGAATCTGTGGGAAGCCACAAACTTTCACCCACCCAGCATTCTCCAAAGTCTCCGATAAAAATAGTACCTCAATTGTGTGGGTAGGCCTAGTACCCGTGACAGGAAACGGCCCAATATGCAATGTGGACAGATCACATTTTTCCAGTGAAAACCTACCCTTTTTTTGCAATGTGCCTATCTGTAGATTTTGGACCCTAGCTCGGCTGGAAACTAGGGAAACCTAGCAAACCTATGCATTTTTTAAAACTAGACACCCAGGGGAAGCCAGGATGGGGTGAATTGTGTGGCTTTCACTAGATTCTGTTACCCAGAATTCCTTGCAAGCCTCAAACTTTGTCCAAAAAAACAAATTTTCCTCACATTTCTGTGATGGAAAGTTCTGGAATCTGTGGGGAGCCACAAACTTCCACCCACTCAGCATTTCCCCAAAACTCCCGATAAAAATGGTACCTCACTTGTGTGGGTAGGTCTAGTGCCCGTGACAGGAAACGGCCCAAAATGTACTGGGGAGACTTCAAAATGATTGATTACAAAAAGACCTAGTTTTGCGAGGGAGTCACCTGCGGTTTTGATCCCGGGCTCGGCGGCCATCTAGGGAAACCTATCGATTCCAGACATTTTTGAAAACTAGACACCCAGAGGAGTCCAGGGAGGTGTGACTTGCGTTAAACTCCCAAAGTTTTCCTACCCAGAATCCCCTGTAAACCTTAAATTCAGCTGAAAAAATCAAATTTTTCTCAGATTTCTGTGTGGGAAAGTTGTGGGATCACTAGGCTGGCGCAAAATTCCTACCACCCAGCATTCCCCCAGGTCTCCTGATAAAAATGGTACCTCACTTGTGTGGGTGGGCCAAGTTCCAGCGACCGGGAAGGGTCCCAAAACATATTGTGGAGACATCAAAATTATCTATCACAAAATGACCTGGTTATGCAAGGGGGCACCTGCATTTTTGGTCCTGGGCTCGGCGGCCATCTAGAGAAACCTACCAAACCCACACATTTCTGAAAACTAGACACCCCGGGAAGTCCAGGGAGGTGTGACTTGCATGGATCCCCCAATGCTTTCATACCCAGAATCCCCTGCAAAACTAAAATTTAATTAAAAGAAATCACATTTTTCTTACATTTCTATCTGGGAAACTTGTGGGATCCCTGGGCTGACACAAATTTCATACCACCCAGCGTTTCCCTTTGACTCCCGATGAAAATGGTACCTAACTTGTGTAGGTGGGCCAAGTACCCGTGGCAGGGAAGGGCCCAAAACCTATTGTGAAGATATGTTTATGTTTTATGTTTTATGTTTATGAGATTTGTAAAGCGCATGACTACCCATGGGCATCTCAGCGCTGGAATGATACAGGACGGAGACTGTTTAGCACTTGGGTTTAGGGAAAGAGCCATGTTTTTAGTCTTTTTTTGAATGCCACTTCATTGTCAATTAGTCGGAGTTCTGGGTCCAAACTGTTCCAGAGTTTTGGCACCAGATGGGTGAATGACCTTCCACCCCATCTGGCTCTCTTCACTGTGGTAGAGTTCATCAGGAAGTTGGCGCTGGACCTAAGTTGTCGACAGGGGGAGTAGTGTGAGACCAACTTTTGAATCAGAGCGGGTCCTCTCCCATACATGGCTCTGTGGGCCAGGCTTAAGGACTTAAATTTGATTCTGGCATGGACCGGAAGCCAGTGAAGCTCTCTTAGTGCGGGTCTAACTGAGTGGTGTCTGGGTATGTTCAACAGCAGTCGGGCAGCTGCATTTTGTACGACCTGCAGTCTATTCGTGACATATTTAGGGGAGCCCAGAAAGAGAGAGTTGCCGTAGTCCAGCCTTGATACCACCAGGGCCTGGACCACAGTTTTCCTAGACTCCTCTGGGAGCAGGGACATTATTTTTCTAATCATGCGGAGTATCCCAAAGCAGGTACCTGATAGTTTTTTGGCCTGGACCTCCATTGTCAGGTTCTGGTCCAACCACATACCTAAGTTTTTTATTGCTGTTTTAGGAGGAGGAGGCAGTCCCCACTTAGAAGGCCTGGGGATCTCCGCGCGGGGACTGAAATTATTGCCCAGTATCATTAGCTCTGTTTTATCCCCATTCAGTTTGAGGCTGCAATCCGCCATCCAAGACCCGATTTTTTCCAGGCAGGGGACGAGTTGCCTATGGTCCGAGTTAAGAGAGTCTGATATTGAGAACACTAGTTGAGTGTCATCGGCATATGACACGATGGAGAGACCAAAATCCTGAATTATATGTGCCAAGGGGCTAAGATAAATGTTAAAAGTGTTGGACTCAGGGAGGATCCCTGAGGACTCCCAAGGTGCTGAGAGGGAGTCTGACTTAAATCCGGCCTCCATACATTGGAAGGATCTATCCCTCAGGAATGACGCAATCCATTGGTTGGCTACTCCTCTGATTCCAACATTCTCCAGTCTTTGGATTAGCACTGTATGGTCTACCGTATCAAACGCTGCACTTAAATCCAAAAGTACTACAGCCACAGTTCTCCCTTGGTCTAAGATGGATTTAAGTTTTTCAGTGACCACCAGCAGGGCTGACTCCGTGCTGTGTTTTGGTCGGAAACCCATCTGGGTCTGGTGTATGATGTTGTTGTTTTCGAGGAAGCTAGAGATCGTGTTGTTCGCGTATTTCTCAGCAATCTTGCCTAAGATAGGCAATAGGGATATTGGGCGATAATTGGCCAAATCTGCAGGGTCGAGTTGTGTTTTTTTTAGCAGGGGTTTAATGATGGCGTGTTTCCACTCTTTGGGCACCTTGCCCTTTTCAAAGGAGAGATTAATGAGATTGGATAATTGGTTAAAAACAGCATTCCCACCTTGGGCTAGGATGTGAGGTGGGGCCGGGTCAAGCGGGGAGCCTGATTTGAGTTTCTGTGATGTGGAGCAACCTTGTTCTACCTTCATTTTCGGGAAGGACAAGAGGGCAGGTGTGGAGGGGTGGGACAGTTCCAAATGTTCACTCTTTTTTGGGGGATTTGAGATTCTATGGGGGCCTTCTGTGACACCTGGCGTCGTGGTGGAATTAGGATGGAGGGAATTGTAAATGTTTTCCACTTTACTCTTGAAAAATGAGGCTAACCCATTGCATCTTTCTTTGGAATATTGGGAACTGTTTGTGCCTGGGTCTATTGTGGTGAGTGATCTGACAATTTTAAAAAGCTCCTTAGAGGAGTTAGAGGACCTTGCGATTTTTGCTTCAAAGAAGGCTGCTTGTGCTTTCCTAATGCTCTTGTGGTAGAGCTGTATGGCTATTTTGTAAGCTCTTTTGAGCTCTGGATCATATGATTTCCTCCAATTACCTTCTAGTCTTTTGCAGCTCTTTTTTTGAGCGACCAGCGTAGGGCAAAACCAGGACGATCTATTCGAGTGTTTATGCGTTAGTGGACCTGGCTTCCTAAAGTTCCGATCAATGGAGCTATTTATCCAGGTTCGCCAGTTGTCATAGGCCTCTTCCAGGTCATTAGTGTCTGGTGGTGTGGAGGATTCCAGATCTTTGATCCACTTCTCCGGGACTTTCCTAGGCCATTTGCGCCCCACTACTATAGGTTCTTTTCTTTGATCCCCTGTATGCGATTTACGGAGGCGCAACGGAATCATGGCGTGATCTGTCCATGGCACCCGCTTGGGTGCAAGCACCTCCAATCTGGGATCGTTTGACAAAATGGGGTCTAGGAGGTGACCTTTTTCGTGGGTAGCTGATGGTGTCAGTTGTGAAAGCTGTAGGGCCTCCATGTCAGCAAGACATCTCATAGCTGACGGGTCTATGGGATCATCCAAATGGATTTTTAGGTCACCTAACACTGTGAGGGCACTTTTCCCTATTAACATGCTCGCCAGCATGTCAGGGGCCGAGTCTAAAAATTGTGTACAAGCCCCTGGAGGTCTGTAGATCAATCCACCTGAAAAGGAGCTTGAAGGCGATAGTGATAGTCTAAAGGCAAAAGCCTCGGATTTTGCGATGTTAAGGGGGGAAATGGTACACCCAAGCTGTGTTTTGCAAATAATAGCAATACCCCCTCCTATCGCTCCAACTCTATCTTGGCGGTGAATTCCATAGCCCTGAGGTAGGGCTTCTAAAATTTCCGGGGTTGAACTTTCTCGAAGCCAAGTTTCGGTTAAAAACAAGACCTCCAATTCCTCTTCTTCTATTAGAAGTCTAACCTCCATCGCATGCTTGGGTAGGGATCTGCAGTTAATTAGTCCCATCTTCCAGGCTTTGCAGTGAGCCATCCTGATATCCAATTCAAGTGTAATAGGCACCCTGCTCTTTCCAGAAAACCCGCAGACCGGGAAAATCAAGGGCAGCTCTGATCTCAGAGAATGCCTACACCATGGCTGGACAGCTACGTTCAAAGCTAAGAGCTCCGTGTTAGTGTAACTGACGGGTTTTCCAGGGAGGATAGTCATTTGGGCAGGGTTCCTGGCCCCTGGACCCGGATGGGCGCGGACGGGCGCAGACGGGCTTGCCTTAGGCGTGCCTTTGGCGCGCCAGCGGCGCGCCCACTGCGCGCGTCCGCTACGCGTCGGCGCCATCCCGAATTTAAGTGCAGCCTGAGCCAAAGCTTACAGTGAGCACTAGAGCGCCGACTTCCAAGATGGCTGTGACCTAATGGCCACCCGGAAGTGAGGATATTCGGCGTGGATACCTCCCTCCACAACAATCAGCTATGGGAGCTGTGGTGGACCGGGGAGTCAGAATCCAGTAGACAATACAAATTCAGGTATTTCACATTTAGTATGCAATAATAAAAAGCTTAAAAATGCGCGCGGTCGCGCTGTGCAAAATGCGCTAGCAGCAGTGTTTAAAAGATCAGTAGCAGTTAAAACAATTTAAGAACAGCGTGGCAGTTTCCCTCCGCCTAGCGTGTGCTTGTAGTTTGTGGCTGCCTCTACCTGATCAACTGCGCGTCGGCGCCATCCCGAATTTAAGTGCAGCCTGAGCCAAAGCTTACAGTGAGCACTAGAGCGCCGACTTCCAAGATGGCTGTGACCTAATGGCCACCCGGAAGTGAGGATATTCGGCGTGGATACCTCCCTCCACAACAATCAGCTATGGGAGCTGTGGTGGACCGGGGAGTCAGAATCCAGTAGACAATACAAATTCAGGTATTTCACATTTAGTATGCACAATAAAAAGCTTAAAAATGCGCGCTGTCGCGCTGTGCAAAATGCGCTAGCAGCAGTGTTTAAAAGATCAGTAGCAGTTAAAACAATTTAAGAACAGCGTGGCAGTTTCCCTCCGCCCAGCGTGTGCTTGTAGTTTGTGGCTGCCTCTACCTGATCAACTGCGCGTCGGCGCCATCCCGAATTTAAGTGCAGCCTGAGCCAAAGCTTACAGTGAGCACTAGAGCGCCGACTTCCAAGATGGCTGTGACCTAATGGCCACCCGGAAGTGAGGATATTCGGCGTGGATACCTCCCTCCACAACAATCAGCTATGGGAGCTGTGGTGGACCGGGGAGTCAGAATCCAGTAGACAATACAAATTCAGGTATTTCACATTTAGTATGCAATAATAAAAAGCTTAAAAATGCGCGCTGTCGCGCTGTGCAAAATGCGCTAGCAGCAGTGTTTAAAAGATCAGTAGCAGTTAAAACAATTTAAGAACAGCGTGGCAGTTTCCCTCCGCCCAGCGTGTGCTTGTAGTTTGTGGCTGCCTCTACCTGATCCAGATCAAAATTATCTCTCACAAAATGACCTGCTTTTGCAAGGGGGCACCTGCGTTTTTGGTCTTGAGCTCAGTGGCCATCTCGGGAAACCTACCACACACACACATTTCTAAAAACTAGACACCCGGGAGAGTCCAGGGATATATAACTTGCGTGGATCCCCCAATGTTTTCCTACCCAGAATCTCCTGCAAAGCTCAAATTTAGCTAAAAAAAAATCACATTTTCCTCCTATTTCTGACTAGAATCACCACGCCGGCACAACTGTCCTACCACTCAGCGATCCCTTCAGTCTCTCGAGTAAAATGATACCTCACTTGTGTGGGTGGGCCAAGTTCCTGTGGCTGGGAAGGGCAAAAAACATAGGGATTGAGGAGATAGCACGGCGAACTCTAAGCGCTATATTTTTTTTAAACTACCTTTTTAGGCAATTCTGCATTGGATACCCACACAAGTGAGGTATCATTTTTATCAGGAGACCAAGGGGAATGCTGGGTGGTAGGATATTTTTGCCGGCGCAGTGATCCCACACAGAAATGTAAGGAAAATTTGATTTTTTTAACTAAATTTGAGGTTTACAGTGGATTCTGGGTAGGAAGACATTGGGGGATCCACGCAAGCCACACATTCCTGGACTCCCCCGGGTGTCTAGTTTACAGAAATGTCTGGGTTTGGTAAGTTTGCCTAGATGGACACTGAGCCCAGCACCAAAAACGCATGTGCCCCCCTTGCAAAACCAGGTCGTTTTGTGATAGATAATTTTGATGTCTCGACAATACGTTTTAGGCCCTTGCCTGTAACAGGTACTTGGCCCACCCACACAGGTGAGGTAGCATGTTCATTGGGAGACCTGGGGGAACATGGGGTGGTAGGAAATTTGTGTCAGCCCGGTGATCCCACAACTTTCTCACACAGAAATGTGAGAAAAATTTGATTTTTCCAGCTAAATTTGAGGTTTGCAGGGGATTCTGGGAAGGAAAACGCTGGGAGATCCACGCAAGTGACATCACTCTGGACTGCCCTGGGTGTCTAGTTTTCAGAAATATCTGGGATTGGTAGGTTTCCCTAGAAGACAGCCAAGCCCGAGATCAAAAACGCAGATGACTCCCTCGCAAAACGAGGTCTTTTTGTAATCGATAATTTTGAAGTCTCCACAGTACATTTTGGGCCGTTTCCTGTCGCAGACACTATTCCCACCCACACAAGTGAGGTACCATTTTTATCTGGAGATTTGGGGGAATGCTGGGGTGGTGTAAGTTTGTTGCTCCCCTTAGATTCCAGAACTTTCCATGTCAGAAATGTGAGGAAAATGTGTTTTTTTTCACAAAGTTTGAGGTTTGCAAGGGATTCTGGGTAACAGAACCTAGTGAGAGCCACATAAGGCACCACATTCTGGATTCCCTTGGGTGTCTAGTTTTAAAAAATGTATAGGTTTGATAGGTTTCCTTAGGTGCCGGCAAAGCTAGGGTAAAAAATCCACAGCTAGGCACATTGTGGAAAAAGGGTCAGTTTTCACTGGAAAAATGTGATGTGTCCACGTTGCGTTTTGGGCCATTTCCTGTCACGGGTACTAGGCCTAACCACACAAGTGAGGTACCATTTATATCGCAAGACTTTGTGGGGAATGCTGGGTGGGTGGAAGTTTGTGGATCCACGCAGATTCCAGAACTTTCCATCACAGAAATGTGAGGAAAAAGTGTTTTTTATGACAAAGTTTAAGGTTTGCAAGGGATTCTGGGTAACAGAACCTGGTTAGAGCCACACAAGGCACCACATCCTGGATTCCCCTGGGTATCTAGTTCTCCAAAATGTATAGGTTTGCTAGGGTTCCTTAGGTGCCGGCAGAGCTAGGGTCCAAAATCCACAGCCAGGCACATTCCGAAAAAGGGTCAGTTTTTACTGGAACAATGTGGTGTCCACATTGTGTTTTGGGCCGTTTCCTGTCGTGGGTACTAGGCCTACCCACACAAGTGAGGTACAATTTATATCGCAAGACTTTGCGAAGAATGCTGGGTGGGTGGAAGTTTGTGGATCCACGCAGATTCCAGAACTTTCCATCGCAGAAATGTGAGGAAAATGTTTTTTTCTGACAAAGTTTGAGGTTTGCAAGGGATTCTGGGTAACAGAGCCTGGTGAGAGCCACACAAGTCCCCACATCCTGGATTCCCCTGGGTGTCAAGTTTTCCAAAATGTATAGGCTTGCTAGGTTTCCTTAGGTGCCGGCAGAGCTAGGGTCCAAAATCTACAGCTAGGCACATTGCAAAAAAAGGGTCCATTTTTACTGGAAAAATTTGATGTGTCCACGTTGTGTTTTGGGTCGTTTCCTTTCACCGGTACTAGGCCTACCCACACAAGTGAGGTACCATTTATATCGCAAGACTGTGGGGAATGCTGGGTGGGTGGAAGTTTGTGGATCCACGCAAATTCCAGAACTTTCCATCACAGAAATGTGAGGAAAATGTTTTTCTGACAAAGTTTGAGGTTTGCAAGGGATTCTGGGTAACAGAACCTGGTGAGAGGCACACAGAAATCACCCTATCCTGGATTACCCTGGGTGTCTAGTTTTCAAAAATGTACAGGTTTGCTAGGTTTCCTTAGGTGCCGTTTGCGCTAGGGCCCAAAATCCACAGCTAGGCACATTGCAGAAAAAAGGTCAGTGCCTAGTGGCCTTTCCGCTGCCCGGGGGCAGCTATTGCCCTGATATGCCCCCAAGGGGGCCAGAAGGACTGTGGCTGCTTTTGGGGGGATGGGGGCATTGGTATTTCCATTCTGGGCAGCCCCCACCCCTACGTATAAAAAAGCCAGCATAATCCCTGGTGCCTAGTGGGCTCTCTGCCCCCGAGGGGGCAAATCAGTAGCTATTGCCCCCATCTGCCTCCCGGGGGAGGCAGAAAGACTGTGGCTAATTTTTTAGGGGTTGGCGGCACTGGCAGGCCCATTCTGGGCAGCCCCCACCCCTACGTAAAATATAATTTAAAAAAAATCCCTGGTGCCTAGTAGGCTCTCTGCCCCCTAGGTGGGCAGATCAGTGGCTATTGCCCCCATTTGCCTCCCAGGGAGGCAGAAAGACTGTGGCAATTTCTTTTACGGTGGGAGCATTGGCATGCCCATTCTCGGCAGCCCCCCACACCTATGTATATAAAAAAAATAATCCCTGGTGCTTATTGGGCTTTCTGTTCCCCCCGGGTGCAGATCGGGGGCTAATGCCCCCATCTGCCTCCTAGAGAAAGCAGAAAGACTATAGCATTTTTTTTGGGGGGGGGGGCATTGACATGCCCATTCTGGGCAGCCTCACCCCTGAACTTTGATTTTTTTTATCCCTGGTGCCTAGTGGGCTTTCTGCCCCTCCCCCGGGTGGCAGATAAGGGGCTAGTGCCTCAATCTGCCTCCCGGGGGGGGCAGAAAGACTACAGCATTTTGTTTGGGGGGTAGGGGCATTGACATACCCATTCTGGGCAGCCCCCACCCCTGAACCTTGAAAAAAAAGAATCCCTGGTACCTAGTGGGCTTTCTGCCCTCCCCGGGGGGGCAGATAAGGGGCTATTGCCCCCATCTGCCTCTCGGGGGGGCAGAAAGACTGTGGCAATTCTTTTTGTGGTGGGGCATTGGCATGCCTATTCTGGGCAGCCCCCACCCCTATGTATAAAAAAATAATTCCTAGTGGGCATTCTGACCTCCCTGGGAGGAAGATAAGGGGCTGTTGCCCCCATCTGCCTCCTGGGGGGGGGGGGGCAGAAAGACTGGCATTTTTAGGGGGAGGGTGGGGGCACTAGCATGCCTATTCTGGGCAGCCCCAACCCCTGATCTAAAAATAAAATCCCTGGTGTCAAAGGTGCAGTCTGGCCGGGCAGAAAGACTCAATGTGCCCATTTAGAATGGGGGGAGCAAAGGCCCTAAGGGGCCACTCCCTCTCTGGTGGCTAGTGGGTGGATCCCTGCTTGGGGATCACTCTCCTGGGGTGTTCCCCAAGCAGGGATCCACTAGGTAGGAGTAGCATTGGAAAGGGGAGATTTTCCCTTTCCAATGATAACCCTCCCATGTGTTTTGGTGCGCGAGGGCTGGGATAGCCGCACGAGCACCGAAACAGTGAAACTGAAATTAAGTTGCAATTTCAATTTCAATGTAATGACTTCAGTGCGCCAATGCCTCAGAAGGTTGGGAAAGCTCCTCCCCACCCCTCTAGGCCAAAAAAACTTTGAAGTTTGCAGCAGAGGGATTCAGTGCACTTGTGCACATGACGGAACGATTCCGTCATGAGCACAGGAGCACTGGTGCTCATGACGGAACCATTCCCTCATGAGCACAGAAAGTGATCACTGACACTCTCACTCATTCTCTCCTGATAACATTCAAAACTCACTGAGATATCTGTTACTGATAACAGCCGCCTTCTTTCAACCATGCTTCTGTTCTTGATACCCATATACACTCATTCAGGTCAATATTCAGTGGCAACCCTGAAGCATGAACATGTTAATGTTTGTGTTACAGCTGAAAAGTTGTAAAAGTGAAACTCTTTAAAAACAAGCAGTGAAGGCTTACCTCAAGGTGTATTATGTAGCCCTGATCCATAATTCAGTACGCCAACCCTTATATTTCAAAAAGTAACAAGCACAAAGTGAATCCTATATATTCTGAGCCTAAAGCCACACGTTCAGAAATTATGGAAAACCCCAGCCCTTTGAACCGCAAGAGATGGCAAGTGCTGCGCCTTCTGCTGGAGTGCAGGAAATCCTCTCTAATTTAGCTAATTATTGTAACGTGACGTGTACGGACGTGTGTACTGAGGAATGCTTGTTTTTCATTAGTGCTCGTAATGTTCATCAGTATTTACCAGTATCCGGGCTTCTTTGTTCCATATTTATCTGCAGAACCCTTCTGCTCAGCAGCTGCCATGAAATATGAATCATGGCGACAACAAGGGATTACAAATGGATTGCACTCATGAAGAAGCATCTTTTAAAGTATGGTAAATGTGCAACTCTGTCAAATAATCTACTCCTGTAGAGTCGCAATGAGCGCCATTTTGATGTGTTTTGCTTACGGGTTGGAACCTTAGACTTTGCCAGTTGTCAGCGCTATAAATGCTAATTAGAAGTCTGGGCTCAGGACTAAGGTACGCTCTGCTTGCTGTATTTGAAACTTTGTTTACAACTCTGAAAGCTTACTTGTAGATTTTAGCTCGGAGAAATAAGTCAACCTCTCAGCTGCTTCCAGGACTGTATGTTTAATTTGGTTGCAGAGGTATTTTAGCACTTATATGGGACTGCATTTGTGTGTGAGTTACTGGACTTTAACACTACTTGGCATTAACTCGATCAGTGGCGTAACCTTTGGTTGGGCTTCTTTCTAGCTGTGAGTTTTGGTGCAGTATCATGAATGATGATGTTGGTAAACTTGTTTTTCTTGCACTCTCCATGCCTTACTCCGGCTCGAGCTGTCCAGCGCCTGCGTGAGCCACTCCCCTGCATTCTGGTACTTTTGGTACCCTCCCCTGCCAGACCGGTCTGCCCAGCACCAGCTGCGACTGTAACATGAGCCCTTTGTTCAGACTCAGGAGAGTCGCATCATGTCCTGCTTTCTGCCAAACCTCCCTGGAGATTCAAATTAAATTACAGCAACATAGTACTCGAAGAGTAGGTTTTTATAGATTATTTTCCCCACCTTCAATAGCACCCAGACATTACCTGATGTATGCATGCTGGACAGTGAAGTTACTTTACAGCATCAGAGAGGGGATTCTTGTGTGAGTATTTCTTTGAGTGCAGAATTTTCCTGTGATAGGTTCTGAGGTGATATTTAATAAAGAGATGTAATCTTTTAAAGATATTCATGGTTTTATTTATTTGATTGGACCTGTTTGGTTTATGGGAGGTGCCTGGTGAGAAAAGATTTTCTAGGTGATCTGTTTTCACATTATACAAAGCAGACCACTCTGCTACAAAGTGCTTGGAAACAAGAGTGAATGATTGTTCTTCCTTATAACTTACCATAAGTAGTCATTCTAGGAAACAACATTCAAAGGAATGTCACTGATATACCACATATTTCCACTACACAACGCCACGCAATTCAACGCCACGCAATTCAATGCCACGCAATTCCATGCCACACAATTCCAATCCAACACACCTCTCCCTTGCACTTCCAATATCCCTGTCGACTCTCTTCCACACACTCACTGCCCACCTCATCTCTCCCTCACACTGCCACTACCCACTCTCATCTCACAATCCCAATGCCCCCTCTCATTCCTCCCTCACACTCCCTATCTCCTTTCTATACTGCCTTCTCAAACATACTAAGCACCATTTATTTCCCGTGCCTATTCAAGGTTTCCGTCGCTCAAGCCCACGCTCTCATCCTCTTCTTAGGGTATCTTCTGTGTACACAGGTCCTCCTCCCTCTTTATGTGTCTGTGGCCTGCTCTCCCCTTTTTTCTCTCTTTTCACACACTCTTTGTGCTTCTCTGTCTCGAGGTAATTCACCACTTCCTGAACAAACTACCTATCCCTGTCTACCTCAACAGACGACTCAGCTTCTACACCCCCACCCGCCAGCTCCGCTCGACCAGCCTCGCCCTCGCCACAGTCCCCCGCATCTTGAAAACGACCGCCGGCGGCAGATCCTTCTCCCACCTCGCCGCCAAGACCTGGAACACCCTCCCCACCAACCTTCCACAGACCCAAGACCTACTGGCCTTCAGAAGACTCCTCAAGACCTGGCTCTTCGATTAGTAGCAGCACCACCCCCCTCTTCCCCCAGCGCCTTGAGACCCTCGCGGGTATGTAGTGCGCTTTATAAGTGACATGATTGATTGATTGATTGTCCTTTCTATCTATTCTGTGCAGCTTTCACCCCTATCTATTCACCATGCTGCATAATTTCACTACACAAATATACTCCCCACCACACAATTCCACCCCACACAATTCCACAACTAACTATTCCAATACAACCCACATAATTCCACTCCACACCAAATACATCCACTACACTCCAAACCAAAACACATAGGTAAAAGACATTGTCATTTACAACGCCAATAGCTCTAACTCTCGCAAATGTAAGACCAATTGCATTACAAATGTTTGTTTTTCATGACGCTCCTTTAACTTACTCCCTCACCTTTCTCCTACTCGTCCCACATTGTGAATACATAAACAACTAAAGAGAACATGTGGGATAGGGCGCCAAATTTGTTTTCACCCAGAGCACTCTCCGAGCTAAGGCTAGACTTGATTAGACCCAATAAAAGATGGGCAAGGGAAAAGGGCCGGATTAGCCAAAAGCAACGTAATCGGAAGGAGATATAGCTAATGGAAGGGCATTTGTGTCCGTCTTCACTTTCCAATGAAGCTCACACAGATCTCCATTAAAAATTCTGTAGAATGAGGCTTGTCAAGTCAAAGAAAATGCTTTTCTGTGGACAGTTAGCATGTACTCTTGGATGTCAGGTACAAAGTATGGTTGAGGCTGAAGAGTCGAGGCAGTTTTGTATGAGATACTAACGAGATAACTTGGCTCTCTTTCTTTTGTTGGCACATGATTTCATCTTATCTTTCTTCTAACGTCTTATCTTTCCTCAAATATGTTACAGGCACTCATAGTGGGGGGAAAAGGGGACATGGAAGGTAGATCTTCAATGCTTATAATAAACGTATTGCTAAACGTCCATGGACAGTCAAAATTGGAGGCTACAAGATCCATGATCACCTCAATAGAAGACATTTTTTGCACATATTTGCTACCGGCTAAAGTATTTGCGGGGGACTTCAACCTGCACCACCTGGGAACGAAGATGAGTGACATGATGCACTTAACAAGTTCAGAAAGAATTTTTTAACAACTTCCTCCAAAATTACGACCTCAAGTCAACCGAGGAATTATACAAAAGCTCAGACCCAAATCAACTGGGAATAGCTACATTCAACAATTGTATGACGATCGACTATATCTTTCTGTGTAATCAACTTAATCGTAAAATAGCCCACTTTGAAATGAAAACACATGACACAAGCAATCACGCAATTCTCCAGGTTGAATTGAGTATTACTATCAAACAACAGGAACAAGCCCTTACTACAGCCCACTCCACAGACACCGAGGAAAACTCACTAGTCAGAAGGATAAAATGGAATGAGCAGAAGGCCACTATATTAAACTCTTGGAAACATGAACAAGAAAGCAGAGGCAATCACCCCGGTATCGAGCCCAGCGTGGAAAACTGGGGAGCATGGACCTCGGCCTTGAAAACAACTCTCAGCAAAAACGAGAAAGTAAACTTCCAACCAAAAGTGACATCCACAACACAAATCCGGCATGATAACATTACACTTAGTGATATAACACGTAACTTAAAAAAGGCAAAAGAGCTCACAGGATTGTTGGCACGCAAACAACACGGGACACGTACAAAGAACTCAATACTGAGTGTAAACACCTGCAATGGACACTCAAATAGAATAAACTAGAGAAGAATGGATCAAGATCCACGAGCTAACAAAGCCCTATAAACACAGACAACTCTGGCAATATATAGCTCGTTTGGAAAATGACAAAGTGGACCGGCGCAATTCTGTCCATGCTGATGCATGGCTAAGACATGTTTCCTACATAGAAAACGAAGGTTGCATTCAACCTGGTAGTACAGAGGAACATCCTACAGAGAATACAAATGACGAAGCAGAGCCCCCATCAGAAGCCGGGGGGAAAGACCAAGACGGCCCGCCATTGAAAAAACAATAAAAAAGATAAGAAAAAACAGGGCCCCTGGACCTAATGGCCTACCGGGAGCAATGTTTAGAGAAGCCCCGGCATACTGCGGTAGAGTTCTATCTAACCTATTCACTGAATGTCGATTGCAAGCCAGGGTGCCAGACTCATGGCGTGGGTCATTCTTACAACCAATACTCAAGAAAGGAAACAACACAGAACCAAAAAACTACAGATTGACCCCCCTCCTGGACATCGAAGGGAAAGCCTATGCAAGCACCCTATTGACAGAGTTGAATAGGTGGATCGAAGAAAATGAAATCCTCCCCCAATACCAAACAGGGTTTAGTAAAGGCTGCTCAACAATCGATAACATAGTAGCCATATCGTATCTGAGTCAGCAAGCAAACATCAAAAATAAAAAAAATAGTCTTTGCCTGTTGTGTAGACTATTCGGCACCTTTCGATGGGGTGTCTCGACGCAAGCTCTGGACCAAATTGCGCAACTGGTAAATTCCAGCAGGGCTCCTCAACGCCATCATCTCGTTATACAGTAAAACTTGGATCAAAGTCAAGTTAGCAGATAACATAACAACAAAAAAGTTCTCCACAAACCAGGGCCTACAACAGGGATGCGTTCTCGCCCCCACACCTTTTAACCTATATACAGCAGACCTATGTAAGATGCTCCATAATGCCAATCTTGCGAGCCCTAAAATCGGAGCTAACAAGTTTCAAATATTACAATATGCAGACGATCTAGTGGTGATGGATCACACCAAAATAGGCCTACAAAGGGGTCTAAATGCCTTAAACACCTACAGCAAGACAAATGAACTAACAATAAACTCATACAAGACCAAAGTAATGATCTTCGGGCGTTGCGCAAAAAAGCACTGCTTATATGGAACGTGGGTAGAGAGATAATCTCCACCACAAAATCCTATAATTACCTTGGTGCTTGGCTCAGCGATTCTGGAAAAGCGAATTTACATTTACATAAAATTAATTCCAAAGTACAGTCAACAATTTACGCTCTGTGCAAACTGAACGAGAAAATGAACAGGCCAACGACAGTCCCTATAAGAAAGGTACTACAATCTAAAATAAGGGCAATAGCGGGTTACGCACAGCAGGCATTCCCAGGCAAAATGGACAGTATGTTAGAAAAAGCACAATGCCAGGCGTACAAACCCATATTCAAGCTACCAAAATACACTCGTAACAGCCTGATTCGCCTGAAGTTTGGTCTGGTGCAACAAAACAAAGAATGCCTCGGTATGCAGGTGAAATACTATTACCAAGTATTGACAGCCCCCGTTGGAAGCGTGAAGAATATGCTAAAACCCATCTATGGAGGGACAACCAACCCATGGCAAATCTATATGCAGAAAGCGGTGGAAACATTAGATCTGGCAATACAGAATTGGGGTCAAGAGGACATAAACTACCCGGCTATCAAAATTGCACTCAACAAACAAATCTACCAAATGTCACGTAAAATAGACCTAGCACATTACGAAATGAGAGGAGGTCATTCTGGGCTGATCTCAACATATATGGAGAATAAAACACAGCCCTACCTAAGCCAAGCATTGGGGAGGAAGGCTCTAAAAAATATTCAGTGGGCCAGACTTGTGCCCCTTCCAATCAAAGAATTAAATCCCGGGTGGAAATCCCTTGATCTTATAACCAACTGTAGAATTTGCAATTTTAAAACAGAATCCCTGCTACACTTGATGTGCTGCTGCCCCGGCATGTTACAGTGTCGTCAGAAGCTGCTAAAGCCAATGTGGCTATGCAAAGGAGTTCGGACAGTGAAAGAAGCAGCTTTGGTTCTATTTTCTTGCACCGTACCGACAGACTTGGCCAGATTTGGGAGATACATGGACGAGCTGCGCACCAAACTTATTGAAGAAGAAGGTCCTGACAGCACCGGAGGAGTCTTGAATAGCAGCAAGTCATTAAATAGAAAACAGATTTGTTGTTAATTTGTTTAATATCAAAAAAATGAGAGGGACCCCTTGTACCGGACCAGGGGAATAGGGTGCTACTGACAGGTAGAGGTGAAATTCCCTTGGTGGAAAATTATATAAATACTGGGTCTCAGGGTTCCCAGCAAAAGAAGTTATAGCCCATGTGTTAGATCATACACAGTTCTAAATATAACCATGCCAAATGTGAAGTATATATTGAAAAGTATTTTTATTAAAAATCGACAATTGTTGCAATTAAAAAGCACAATAAAATTGTTTACAATTACACTAAAGTCAAATTCATATACCATAAAATCATATATTTTACATACACATAAAAAAAACATATTTCACTGAAAGGGGTGATTGCGAGAACATTTGTACCTGGTTCCAATACTGTTTAAGATAAAAAACCATATACCTAAATTTTGTGTACCAACAAACATTTAACAGAGAGACAAATACAGACAGTACATTTTGTCATATAGTAACACATCCGGGTTCAACAGTTTAAATGCTAATCCTAGATACAATCTATCGTTCTTATCTGTAGGATAAGCTATTCCCACGGATTGTGTTGAGTGCAGCGTCGACGCGTTTCGATGGTTCTATTTAATATTCCATCTTTATCAAGACAACTATACGTCTCTCTTTATTGGCACTGTTTGGTTGCCTTTTTGGTTTCAGTCCTGTAGGCAGATACAGTATATTAATTTTCATATAGTTAAGCGGTTAACTTCACAGGTGTAAAATTTGCCACAATTCAATTGTACGTTATTGCAATTTAGGATTCCATTTCAGTACCCACTTATCTAGATAATTCACATAATCTATTATTCATTTTAAAAGTTTCCGGAAAGACAATTTTTCATACATCTTTGATCCCACATACACATTTCCCCTTTCAACTCTATCATATGGGCTCATTTTGATGTGTGCCTCAGGTCACATAGAGACCTCCTATCCCCTTACGACAAATTTAGGAGAGGCCAACCCCTGACCTAACTGGTTTGGAAAATAGTCATAGATTGGGACAGAAAAAGTTTTTACCTTATTTCATGTCACTGAGACCTTAGTTCACTTGACTTTTTGGGCATACTCTTAGCCATTAGTCCACGGAGTCTACAAAATATACATATAAAAGTGCCAGCGGTAAATGCCTCATAATTGTTATCGTAGGGATAAATCATATTATCTGTATTGTTGCAAATTTGACTTTATTCTCACCTCATAAAAACAACGATTTTAATCCTTCTATTTGGTTACTGTGCGTTAGGTAAATTCAGTTGGCTTAACGACAATGTAAGGACGAGTTGCAGCCCCGCCGGAGGAATTCTACGGTAATTAAGAGGGAATGTTATGTGAGGGAGCCTTACTTTTGAGCTTATTTTCACTCCTTAAAATGACCGCTATGGGTTTGGGGTATTTTGTTTTTTTGTGTGTCTTCCAGTAAATTTTAAAGAGGGAAGAAAAAAAAGACAGCCACTTCTTGGAAGAATTTATCGCTAAAACAGAATGCGAGTGGGAGAATAGAAGTAAAGTTTTTGACAGGTATGTTAGGCTATAAAATGTATACAATTATTAGCATTCCATACCTTAGGAAATATAGGACTAACGCCAGTCTCTTACCTCTAGATCCAAAAATCAAGGATTTCTTATGTGAAGACAGCTACTTCTTGGAAAATTTTAGTGTTGAGACTGAATGCGAGTGGGAGATTAGAAGTAAAGATTTTGAAAGGTATTTCAGGCTACAAAATGTATACAACTGTTAGCATTCCATATCGTAGGAAACACAGGACTAACGTTAGCCCGTTATTTCTAGATCCAAATTCAAGGATTTTTTATGTGAAGCACCAGTGATAAAAACGAGTTGCACAGTAACCAAATAGAAGGATTAAAATCGTTGTTTTTATGAGGTGAGAATAAGGTCAAATTTGCAACAATACAGATAATATGATTTATCCCTACGATAACAATTATGAGGCATTTACCGCTGGCACTTTTATATGTATATTTTGTAGACTCCGTGGACTAATGGCTAAGAGTATGCCCAAAAAGTCAAGTGAACTAAGGTCTCAGTGACATGAAATAAGGTAAAAACTTTTTCTGTCCCAATCTATGACTATTTTCCAAACCAGGTGGGTCAGGGGTTGGCCTCTCCTAAATTTGTCGTAAGGGGATAGGAGGTCTCTATGTGACCTGAGGCACACATCAAAATGAGCCCATATGATAGAGTTGAAAGGGGAAATGTGTATGGTGGGATCAAAGATGTATGAAAAATTGTCTTTCCGGAAACTTTTAAAATGAATAATAGATTATGTGAATTATCTAGATAAGTGGATACTGAAATGGAATCCTAAATTGCAATAACGTACAATTGAGTTGTGGCAAATTTTACACCTGTGAAGTTAACCGCTTAACTATATGAAAATTAATATACTGTATCTGCCTACAGGACTGAAACCAAAAAGGTAACCAAACAGTGCCAATAAAGAGAGACGTATAGTTGTCTTGATAAAGATGGAATATTAAATAGAACCATCGAAACGCGTTGACGCTGCACTCAACACAATCCGTGGGAATAGCTTATCCTACAGATAAGAACGATAGATTGTATCTAGGATTAGCATTTAAACTGTTGAACCCGGATGTGTTACTATATGACAAAATGTACTGTCTGTATTTGTCTCTCTGTTAAATGTTTGTTGGTACACAAAATTTAGGTATATGGTTTTTTATCTTAAACAGAATTGGAACCAGGTACAAATGTTCTCGCAATCACCCCTTTAGTGAAATATGTTTTTTTTATGTGTATGTAAAATATATGATTTTATGGTATATGAATTTGACTTTAGTGTAATTGTAAACAATTTTATTGTGTTTTTTAATTGCAACAATTGTCGATTTTTAATAAAAATACTTTTCAATATATACTTCACATTTGGCATGGTTATATTTAGAACTGTGTATGATCTAACACATGGGCTATAACTTCTTTTGCTGGGAACTCTGAGACCCAGTATTTATATAATTTTCCACCAAGGGAATTTCACCTCTACCTGTTAATTTGTTTAAAGCATAGCTTCAAACGATATATGAAACTCTGTCGCAACATTGTTTGTATAACGTTTTTTAATGCAAACAGCATTTTAGTCACAACTGCAACCGGTTACAATTTTATGTGAACTTTTTTAGATGTAAGATATACTGTGAAGGATTTTAAGGAATCGTGTTTTTTCATTCTTATTGATGTAAGATATATTGCAAATGGTTTTAAGTAATTGTGCAATAAAACTTTTCATTCAATTCATTCATTTTATCTTTCTTCTGATGCTCTGACTGTAGACCCCCAACCCCTCCCAGTGTGTGAGCAAAGGAATTAGAATCTTTATCTGCCTCCTAAATAACCGTTAAGCAGGAAATTTTCTTGTCATATTGCCGGGGGTGGTGGGGGGGGGGGTGCCTGTGTAGTCTCTCAGGCTTTAACACAAGGGCCTCTGTGAGCTTGGCAACTTGCAAAGCAGTCTTCAATGTGGCCTTGAAGCATTTAACAATGCCATTGCCCATGACCACAAAGGACTACATTTCTGGCAATAAAAACAAGCCTAGTTTGCAAAATCCTTATTAACACTGTTTTTTTGTTTGTTTGTTTGTTTATTTATTTATGGGATTTAGACAACACAGACTTAGCCACGGGAAAAATGGAGCGCTTCAAACAGTGCATAACACAGGCAGAGTAGAATTAGTCTGATAACCAGGAGTTAAACAACACCAACTGTGGTACCATCAAACAGAAAGTTAAGATTTTAGTAAGGGGAGGATACAGTCTTTGTAATCTCGTAGATGGTGCTTGAATAAATATATTTTGAGTTTTTTTCCTAAATATAGGTCTGCAGGCTTGCTCTTCTTTGTTTTCAGGATTTCCAGGATAAGGCGGGATTTGCCACTTGCCAGTCTTTTTCTTCTGGTGGTCTGTAGTTTGTTCTTGTGGTAATGAGGAAGTTCAGAGGGCTATGCATGCTAATTTGAAGTTGGTGTGTATATCTGAAATGTAACTAGTGAAGTTGTGTTAGGATTGGTTGCTGTGATTAGTTTGTTTCTGTATTAGAAATTAGACACACTATAGCATGTGTGAAAGGGTCCTGAGAGGCATGATAGTGGTTTTTGGAAGATCAACTAGAACAGTATTGTCCCTGTCTAGGTGGGAAAGCACGAGGGCTCAGATTGCTAATCTAAGGTCAGAAGGAAGATAGTGTCCCTAATGTTCTTAAAAAGGTGAATTTGTATGTTTTTACCACTTTATTTGCAAGTTCATTCATGTAGAAAGACAGATCAATGGGGAAACCTACAGAATTGGCAAATGGAGCTAGCGAAGGTGTAATACCAAGAGGAAAAATAATGTTGAGCCATTTTTTTAACTGGCCTGGGGGAAAAGATACAGTAAAGAAGTAAGAATTCTGTTTTGTTAGACTTTAGTTTTAGAGGGAAGCAGACATCCAGTCAATTAGCTTCTCCAAGACGTTTTTCAGGTCTGTTAAATTTGGTGAGTTGGAGACTTTGAGATACAGTTGTGACCTTGAACTATCACAGGCAGGGTCCAGACAGATGTTAAATAGATGCAGAGATAGAATTGAGCCTTGCGGTACTCCACAGATCATCGGGTCAGATGAAGATTTGAATGATCTGAGTTTCACACATTTTGATCTTGTCATCAGGAAGTATTTAAGCACTTTAGCACCTTCCGTCCTTTACCCAGGTGAGAGGAAAAATATTCAGGCAGAATGCACGATACTGGTGTCCAACACTGACGACAGATCCAACAAGGCAGGCCTCACATCCATCCATGATTTTGAGGATGTCTAGCATTTGAAGGGTGCCAATTAGGCTTTGTTTAATAGGTTGCGGAGGAAATATGGATCAGCAGTTGTCCATACACTGTTTTCAATTGTTTTTTTTACCAGGAAAGGTAGTTTGCTTACTCGTCGGAAGTTTTGAAGGTCTGGGTCGAGATCTGGCTTCTTCAGTAAGGGTTGGCTTGGCTGGACAGAAGAGAGGAAGGAAATATGCCTTCACCCACTGTGTGTTGACAGTGTTGAGTAGGAGAGTACAAATTATGTTTGTACACATTCAGACTTTAATTGATGTCTAAGGACCATAAATATGGATTGGTCTTTGTGAAAATCTGTAGAAGTGAATCTATTTTCAGTACTTGGAAGGAAGACGTTTAGACCTAAAGTTACTAAGGCTTTCTCCTGTGGCAGAATGATGCAAAGTGATGCATTGGTATTTACATTCCAGCGTAAAAGGCATTTTGTGATAGGAAAGTGCTCTTTTCAACCACAAAAAAGAACTTTCAACTGCAGCGCATCAATGGGGCTTTACTGGAGCACTAGTTGGGAGGAGGAGCACAAACAACTATAGGTTATTACTCAAATCCCGATATAAAAAGAAAGCCAGAACAGGCTTTGCGTAAAAAATTATGTCGTCTTCAAGCAGGCATTAACGAGAAGAAATGTTTTAATTTCTCCAAAAACCCACACATTGCATGTGTGCTGAATTGCATAACAAAATCCAGTGGCTGGGATCCTTCTGGAATGTGTCTTAGCATCCTAATTTGTACTGGAATGGTACGCTTGTAGTGCAGATCTTATGCTAGACAGCACCCCTCTGCTCGAAGGTGCAAGGTTCTGTCACACAAGGCAGCCTACTTTAAGTGTCAGTGCAGGAGATGACAGCAGCTGCAACATTAATCTTAGTAGGTATGGCTCTGTGCAGTGTTTTCCCTTTCGACCAATGCAGCTCTGCAAATATGGTTGCCGCACTGCGTTGCATGAAACATTAGCAAATCTACTTTTTAGTGATTGAAATATCTGGCATGAGGGGTGGAGACCTTTAATGGGAGAGTTTTAAGCCTTCGTGGATGTTGAGACACGTAGACGGAGTGTCGAAAAGTTATTTATTAAATAAATAACAGTAAACAAGGCCCACACGCAGGTGGAAGTAAAACGCACAGCTCCTGACAAAGAACCAATCAAATCTGCCCCAACATTCCATTACATCATATAAATACTGGATGGCAGGTATAAAGTGACATCATAAAGAGTAAAGGGCATGATTGGATAGAGAATAAAGTTGAGAGGAGAGAACACAGAGAAAAGGTAGGATGAAGGGAAAAACTAATGGTTATAGTTACTATGTACAGGTACAACATCTCCTTTTTTTCCAAAAGGAAAAAGAAAGAAAATTAATAAAGAACAAAATCATCAAAATGTTTGGGGTTGTTTCTATTATGTAAATTTTCGTTTATATGTGAAGAACCAGGTAAGTCACAGATTTCAAATGCATTAGATTCAAATGCAGTTTTTCAGCTGAAACAGAATCATCAGTAAGTCTCTGAGAAAGAGAAATTACATTATGTTCTTCTGAAGTAGTAAAAGTTTCATTGCTTCTCGGTATGGATGTAGCATGTGAGGTGGGTGAATTAACTACTTCATCATTTACTTCATCATTCACAAAGTTGTGATTAGGGGTTTCTTCTTCAAGATCTAAAAACTCCCAAATATCACCTTCACTATTAATATAATCTCTAGTCTTATTCTTTAGGAGAATTTCTTTTTGACCTGGTTTGAGACATACAACGTCACTCTTACTCCACCATCCCTTTTCACCTAAGTTAACTGAACCAGTAGTTACACTTACAACTTTATATGGTCTGGTAAAGGTAGACTCACCTTTCTGTATCTTAATAGGTTTCTTGATGATGACAAAATCCCTTTTTTTGAATATCTTATTTTTAGTTTTGTTACTTACATCATGATAAGCTTTTGTCAAGATTTGCTTGTCAACAATTTTCTGATGTACATTTATTACTTTGTCATCAATATTTGTGCTTTCTGAATTCTCTTGGTACCAATTCTTAAATTTAGGTGTCAAAATGGTATTACCTTTTCTTCCCCTCATCAAAAAAAAAGGTGTGTGTCCTGTAATCTTATTCTCAGTGTTGTTATAACTAAAAACCTTTTCACGAATAGGAACTTTAACTGGCAAATGAGAAGCAATAGCCAGTTGAACACCTTCTTTTAGGAATCTATTAACACGTTCCACCTGTCCATTAGAAGAGGGGCTATATAAAGGTGTTTTTTCTTGCTTTATGCCTAACATCTTTAAGTAATTGCACATTTTGGAAGAGACTAATTGTGTACCATTATCAGATACTAACACTTTGGGTTGTCCCTCAATAGAAATAATTCTGTTTAAGACATCAATGATAACATCTGTAATTATATTTGGAATAAATTCATAATGAATCCACTTTGAGTAGTAATCGGATAAAACAACAAGATATTTACAATTGTTTTCTAAACATTTGAAAGGTCCCGAAAAGTCAATAGCAACTTTAGCCCAAGGTCCCTTGGGTATTTCAATCATTTGTATTTCATTTTTACAAACCTTCCAATGCTTATCCACTTTCAAGCATTCTACACAAAAATCAACATGTTTGTTAACATCAGAATTTAATCCTGGCCACCAATAATATTCTTTGGAAATACTTTTAGTAGCTGTAGAACCTGGATGACCTCTATTTGCAAGACATATGAGACTTTTCCTAAGTTCATAAGGTGAAATGAATAAATCATGTCTCATAAGTAAACCATTTACAACAGTTAGTTCATCTGTAACCTGTTGATAACATTTTAAGTCATTGTTTATATTACGTAAAGGTGGCCATTTGCCAATCACAAATTTCTTAACTTTTTGTAAAGTACAATCTTTTTGTAGTTTTTCAACCCATTCACCTTCTGTGATAGCTCCATCACTTAAAATGATAGCATCAATAGGAGCAACTACACATTCTACTTCATCATTAATTTCATCTTCACTTTCAACAAGTGGCATCCTTGAAAGGCAATCAGCACGACAATTTAAATTACCTGGAATATGTTTGACTTTAAAGTTATATTCTTGCAATTTTGCAATAAGTCTTACCAGTCTTGAGGATGCTTTTCCATTACCTCTCCCACAGCCATCCATCATATATATCAGGGGTTTATGGTCAGTAATGATCTCAAATTCTTTACCCCATAAATAAGTTTTCAATTTTTCGACTGCCCAAACACAAGCTAGAGTTTCCCGCTCTATGGTGCTATAAAATAGTTCTGCTTTTTTAAGTCGTCTTGAAATAAAACCAATAGTAAATTCTTCGCTCCCCTTTTTTTGACTAAAGACAACACCAATTCCTACAGCACTTGCGTCTACAGTAATAATATTCTTCTTTGTAGGATCAAATGGATATAATGCAGGTGCACCCACAATAGATCTTTTAATCTCTTCAAAAGCACAATTTTGTTGTTCTTCCCACAAAATATTTTTCTCCTTTTCGTAAAAGTTTCCTTAATGGTTCCACTTTTTCAGCGTACCCTTCAATAAATCTTGAATAGTATTCGCAAAGACCCATAAATGACTTTAAAGTCTCTTTGTCATGTGGATTTGGTGTCTCTCTGATGGCTTTTACTAAGTCATCTTTGGGTTTAATTCCTTCAGCTGTTAGTTGATGTCCTAAATAATCTACTTTATCCTGTGCAAATTTACATTTATTTTTAGTGACAGTCATACCTTTCTCTTTAAGTATTTTAAGAACATCACTCAAAATTTTGTTATGTTCTCACATGGTAGATGCATGCACTAAAAGTTTGTCCTGGAATTTTTCACCTCCTTTTATGTCTCTAAAAATTATGTCCATCAATTTTTGAAAAACGCTTGCGGCAGAAGAGAGTCCAAAGGGTAATCTAACATATCTGTATGCTCCGAAAGGAGTCACAAAAGTTGTGAGATCTTGTGACTCCTCTGCCAGCTTAATTTGATGGTATGCCGACTTGAGATCAATAAAAGAAAATACTTTAGAGCCTGAAGTGGATTCCAATATCTCCTGAATCTTTGGTAAGGGATGACAATCCGCGACAATTTTCTTGTTTAGAGATCTCAAGTCGGCACACAACCTGATATCGCCAGTTTTTTTTTTTGTAACGACGATGGCGGAAACCCACTCTGAGGAATCGGTTTCCTCTATGACACCCTGATCACAAAGTTTTTTAAGTAAATCTTTAAGTTCTTTTCTAACTGATAAGGGTACTGGCCTAACTTTGTGTGAAGTGGGAATTGCACCTTCTTTTAATTTAATTTTGTGTTCAAAACCCTTTACACATCCAATGTGCTCTTCAAAAACCTCTTTGTACTTATCTAGGACTGCCTCAAGAGTAAGTTGTTTGTCATTAATACTTACACAGTCAACGAAATTCTCATCCAAAACAATAGGTTCATCTGAACCTGGTTTCAAAATAACACCAAGTTTGGCTAAGTATTTCCAACCTACAATATTACGTCCTTTCTTTGCCACATAAATTTTTGTAAAAATGACTCTGCCCTTGAAATTTATTGAATCTTCAAAATATCCGACCATTTCCATTTCAAAACCGCCAAAAGCTTTGGGATTAACATCAGTTTCTTTTAGATTACAGTTTTTCCCAAAAATTTAAAAAGTTTTGTCAGATATTATTGTAATCGGTGACCCAGAGTCAGCCATAATTTGTAACTCTATTTCACCGATTAGTACACAACCTAAAGGTGCTCTAATCCTACTTTCTGGTGCATCAATAGAAAGTACTATGTTTGAACAAATCTCTTTGTCAAACTCGTCCACGGAATTTACTTTAACTTTGTTTCTAAAATTGTTTTTTAAATTTTTGCATGACGAAGCAAAATGTCCAACCTTTTGACACTTAGCACACCTTTTTCCTAAGGCAGGGCAACCTTGAAAATCATCCAATTGAGTCTTAGATCCACACCTGTAACAAATGTATGTTTTACCTTCATTACTCTTGTCTCCTTTTTTTTAGCTCCAAATTTCTGCTCAAATCTTTTCTTATCCTGTAAGGCAAAAACATTAGTAGTATTCATACTTTCTTTTGATATTTCAATAGATGACAATAAAGAACGTTCAATCTCTTAGCAATGTCTATAACTTCCTGCAAGGTGGGATTCCTACAAACAAGTAAACGTTCTTGAATTTTTTTTTGAGTAACAATGAAACACGAACTGGTCTCTAATATATATATCAACCATTTCATTGTATTCACACTTAGTAGCAAGTACTCTTAATGCTGCAATGTACTCTTCAATAGATTCTCCTTCCATTTGTTTGCGCATGGCAAATTTATGTCTGCCAACCATAATGTTTGGTTCTTCAGAAAACTGTTTCTCCAAACGTTTCACAGCCTCCTGATACTCATTCATGGGAATAAACTGTCCTGGAGGAAGTTCAAATTCGGGCAAACTATCAAAAAGTTCCTGCCCTGCATTGCCCAGTAAACCAAACATAATGGCTTTTTTCCTTTCTGCACAATACTCCTTTCCGTCAATAGCCACCAAGTAGTTCTCAAATGCCCTAATGCCAACTCTTTCAGCGCATGGGTGGCTTTCCTGGTTCATTTAGAAAAAATGCTGGGACACAAATTGTACTGCTTTGTGCCATGTTGACAGTATTAACTCCTCTCTCAGATTTGACTTTTATTTCACTCATAAAATGTAGAGATAAAAATTGCTGTTATAATGTAAGATTTCCACTTAGAAATGTGCTTGAATGTAATAATTCCTCTTATATGCTCGATAGAATTCTTACCGATTGATGAAGTGCATGAGAGAAGAGTCAGCCTTGTGATAGTATCAGAAGAATTCACCACAAAGAATAATAAAGTTATTTTCAAAAATGGCCCCACGTAATGCGTGCGGCGTGCTGCTCGCTGTGTTGGTACGGTGCCTGAAAGGTGTCAGGTTTTTCAGAGGAGACAGCTTGCGGAGAGCATGACGATACGTCACAGTTGCTTCTGACGCGCGAGGCAGAGCTCAGCGGGAACGCGTGCACACCAAATGCCCAAGGGTTATTTTTCAACAGTAAAAGTGAACGCTTGAAAATTCACTTAATGAAAAAGCGCAAGATTTGAAATTGAATAACAAGCGCTAGCATTAAAGTACCTTTTCATGTAGAAATTCAGGAATTGCTGGCTGAATCTCCCTTCAGAAACATCCGCTTCGCAATAGCTCGCATCTCTTGAGATTCACGAAGAATAATGAACATTTAGCGAGCGGATGGTGACTGCTGTGGGCCTTGCAGAACGCTCGTCGCCAAATTGTTGAGACACGTAGACGGAGTGTCGAAAAGTCTTTTATTGAATAAATAACAGTAAACAAGGCCCACACGCAGGTGGAAGTAAAACGCACAGCTCCTGACAAAGACCCAATCAAATCTGCCCCAACATTCCATTACATCATATAAATACTGGATGGCAGGTATAAAGTGACATCATAAAGAGAAAAGGGCGTGATTGGATAGGGAATAAAGTTGAGAGGAGAGAACACAGAGAAAAGGTAGGATGAAGGGAAAAACTGATGGTTATAATTACTATGTACAGGTACAACAGTGGATTCTTTGAATGTCCACTGTGAAGAATTTGGTGATGGTTTCAGCCCTGGTAACTGAACTGCACCTATCGGGTGAGTGATGGGATTTGCACAATTTTATGGTTTGAAAAAGGGTTCTTGAATGGGTTATTGTCTCGTTAATCTTGTGCTTGAAGTAGTTCGGTTTGGATGAATGAACAGGATCTTTGTGAATTTTCCTTTGAGTTTTAGGGGCAAGCAGTTTGTCAGAGGTACCAGTTTTTCTCTGTATTTTCTCCAATTTGTTGGTTGTTTGTTTGCTTGAAGTTGACTCTTGGAGTACCACGGTGTACGAGGTATGTCTCAGATGTATTTAAGATTGAGAGGAGCAATGTGGTTAATGATATCCTTAGTCAACTCAATATCAAAGCCAATGATGGAGTCAGCACCATTATAAATAAGAGGCCTGAGTGATGGCTCTAGGTTCAGAGATACTGGACAGAATTATTCTTAGGTGTCTTTTCCATAGTCTGAGGGGGTTGATTTGACTCTGTTTTCCAGCATTGTGTTTGGAGATGCAAAAGGGAATGGGATGATGGTTGGACCAGTCATGAATTATTTGTTCTTCCAGTGTGATAAAAGTGGAAATGGAGATAATTAGGTCGAGCGTGTTGCATTTAAAATGGGCTGGAGAGATGCTAGATATTGTTGCAAGTTCAATTATCCAGCTTCACAGTTTCAGGCGTTGCTAATGTCAGAAAAATGTTGTTCAAAAGGAAGGATGATAACCACTGGAGAAGTACTGGAAACACCCATGACCTTTGTAGGCGTGAGTGAGGAGCTTGAAGGTGATTCGTTTGTTGATCAGGAGCCAGTGAAGGTCTCTCAGGTGACCGGAGATGTTGCTTCGACAGGGGATGTTTTTGGGTGGTGCTGGCGTCGAGTGGGTTGCCGTAGTCAAGCTTGCTGCTGTTGAGCTCCTGGGTGACCGTTCTCCTGCACCCGGTGGGGATCAACTTGAAAATCTTCCAAAGCAGGCAGAGATTGTTGAAGGAGGAGGATGAGACAGCGTTGATTTGATGGTTCATTGATAGCGAGGAGTCGAGGATGCTGCCCAGGTTGCTTGTGTGGTCGATGGGTGTGGGTGGGGGTTCTGAGCGCTGTGGGCCACCAGGAGTCGTCCAAGGTGGAGGGAATGGAGCCCAGGATGAGGACTACTGTTTTGTTGGAGTTGAGTTTGAGGCAGCTGTCCTTCATCCAGGTGGCTACTGCCTTCATCCCTTTGTGGAAGTTGCTCTTGGCGACTGAAGGTTCATCGGTGAGGGAGAGAATCAGCTTGGTGTCGCGGGCGTAGGAGATGGTGTTGAGTCCGTGCTTTCTGATGATGGCTGCAAGTGGGGCCATGTAGATGTTGAAGAGGATGGGGCTCAGAGAGGAGCCTTGAGGCACTCTGCAGCTGATCTCTATAGGTTCAGAGGAGAAAGTGGGAGCCTGACTCTCTGGATTTGGCTGGTGAGGAAGTAGAAGATCCACTCTAAGGCTTTGCAGTGGATGCTAGCGTCATGGAGTCTTGTGCAGAGGGTGTGGTGGGAGATGGTATTGAATGTGACAGAGAGGCCCATGATGATGAGGGCTTCGGTTTCACTTTGGTCGAGGAGAGTGCAGATGTCATCTGTCGCAGTGAGGAGTGTAGTCTTGGTGCTTTGGTTGCTTCTGAAGCCTGATTGGGAGGGACCAGGGTGTGGTTTGTTTTGATGAATTTGGGCATTGATGGCCTTCTCAATGACTTTGGCTGGGAAAGGGAGCAGAGAGATGGGTCTGTAATTCTTGAGGTCTGTCGAGTCGGCAGAGGGTTTTTTCAGCAGGGGGTTGATCTCTGCATGTTTCCAGTATTCAGGGAAGGTGGCTGACTTGATTGAGCAGTTGATGGTGCAGCAGAGTTCAGGGGCGAGGGAGGCACCAGCTCGGTTGAAAATGTGGTGGGGGCAGGGGTCTGAGGGGGCTCCAGAGTGGATGCTTTTCATGATTCTTAGCGTGTCGTCAGTGTTAAGGGTGGTCCAGATGAGCAAGGTCGGCTGGGATCTGGAGCATTTGGGTGCAGTGGTTGCGGGTGGGTCTTGGGTTGTGAAGCTGTCGAAGATATCTATGATCTTGCAGTGGAAGAAGGTGGCGAGGTTGTCGCAGAGGTCTTGGGAGGGGGGATGTCTGTGGCATCTGTGCTGGGTTTGGCAAATTCATTGATAACGGTGAAGAGTTCTTTGCTGTTGTGTGCTTTGGCGTTGATTCGTTCCTGTATGGCAGTTTTCTTTGTGGTTCGGATGAGGTGGTGTTGTGTGATGACAGCAGTTTTGAAGACTGCGCGGTATGCCAAGGTCTTGCTGCTCCTCCATCTTCTCTCAAGCCGTCTTCAGGTGTGCATGGATTTTTGGAGGGTGGGGGAGAGCCAGCTGGCTTTCTCGGAGGGCTGTCTGCCAGAGGGTTTCCTTAGGGGAGCCAGTGTGTTGGTGCAGTCCATCCATCGGTGGAGGTTGCGTGCTGAGGCGTTGGCGTCCGTGGAGGTCGACAGTGTGCTTTTCCGAAGGGAAGTTGCGAGTTGGTCTTCAGATACCTTGTTCCAGCTTCTGCGTGGGTAGCGGTGAGCGCGGTGGTGTTCAGTGGCTTTGGTGAAAGTGAAGTGGACGCAGTGGGGGTCAGCCCCATGGAGTTC
Source organism: Calotriton arnoldi (assembly GCA_963921515.1). NCBI lineage: Eukaryota > Metazoa > Chordata > Amphibia > Caudata > Salamandridae > Calotriton > Calotriton arnoldi. Next base: position 2,696,843 of record CAWUFW010001595.1, read on the forward strand.
GGAGGTGTGGCAGACAGAGATGTTGTTGCTTGCGGAGAAGATGGGGTCGAGCATGTGTCCTGCTGAGTGGGTAGGGGAGGTGACCAGTTGTTTGAGTCCGATAGTGGCGAGGTTCTCCAGTAGGGATGTTGAGGTGTTCCAGATGGAAATTGAGGTCACCAAGGAGGTTGTAGTCCGTTGAGGCGAGAGCGTGGTGTGCAATGAAATCGGCTATGGATTCGCGGAAGGGGGACGGGGTCCGGGAGGTCTGTAGACGAGGGTGCCATAGAGGGTGGCGTTTGGGTTGGTCTGGACCTGGAAGTGGAGGTGGAGGTGCTCCATGTCGGGTGAGTGGTCATCGGAGCTACTTGTGAGGTGGAGGGTGTTTTTGTGTATGATGGTGATGCCTCCTCCCAGTCGGTTGGTGCAGTCCTTGTGGATGATTTTGTAACCATCAGGGATGGCGGTGGAGATGTCCAGGGCTAAGGTGGGGTTCATCCAGGTTTCCGTGAAGAAGGAAGACGGGAGATGGAGTAGAGCAGGTCCCAGATCTCCCCAGCGTGTTTGTTGAGGGAGTGTGTGTTGAGTAGGATGCAGTTGAGGTGGTTGAGTCTGGTTCTTGGGGGCCGTGCAGTTGGTGGGTCTAGTGCGAAGGCAGGAGAAGGTGCAGTTGCGGCAGATGAATGGGCCTTGAGTGTCATTCGGCGACGCGAGTTGGCAGACGGTGGATTGGTATTGAGGGCATGGAGGATGCTGGTGTCGTTGCAGTGAAAGGCACGGGGACCAGTGTCGGTGGTACTGGGCGCAGTCCAGGTGCGGACGGGCGCAGATGGACTTGCCTTTGGTGGGCTTCAGGAGCCATTAAGTAGCGGTGGGTGGTGGGAGGGGCTGGTCAGCTGAGAGGCAGGAAGCAGTGCTGGAACAGGGCAGGGACAGAGCAGCGGCAAGGGCGTGATGAAAAGTGGCACAGAATAAGGGGAAAAAGAGAAATACAGAAGAAAAATAGAGAATGAAAAAGCCTAGAAAAGTAGAACAAGGGATGAGAAGTAACAGGAAAGCAGAGAGGGTGGAGGAGGGCCTCGAACTCAAGACCTGGAGTGCAGAGGAGCAACAGCTACCAGGTGGAGCTGCGCAGCGAGGGAGCAAAAGACACTGACAAAAACATGACTTTTAACGTGAAAAGTGATATTGCAGGCCACTAGAAATGGAAACATAATCTTTCTAGTAGGATTCATCACCCTCCAGGCTGTATAACAAAGGTCCAGCCATGGAAGAGCTTCTAAATATCGCTTGGGATGCGAGTTCCCTGAGTGATAATAGGTAGCAAGTTGTGGTAACAATGAAGATCTGTTATTGAGCGCGGAAATACACTTGAGTGAGCTTTAAAATTACGTGTTATGTTATGATCCAATCCAGGTTGGATGGAGTATCAGAAATCCGACCCCTTTATTCGATGGGCAAGCAAAGATGAAAGGGTAATCTGATAAAGACTGGGCAATCACAGATGGAGGAGTGTAACTATGAAGTGGAGGATCACCATGCTGTGGTGGCTGCAGTAGCATAGGAGGAGAAGCATACCTTATAGACTTTGAACAAGGATAATGATTGCAAATAAGCTTGTTATGAATGCTATATTATTTTGTACATGGGTACTTTAGTAATAATGGGGTTCCTTCTGATAAAATGGTTGATGTGAAATACTGAGGGATCAATGACAGCCCCAAATTGTCCGTTATGAGCAAAGCTTGTTGTACCACTTTAAACCTTATTATCATTGTAGATTTTGATGCTGTCATCTACGTCATCGAGCTCCATCGTTAATGATGAGTTACAGAGGTATGCAGGCAAAGCCTTTGTCAGTGGGCCGAAGTAGACTACCACCATCGACGGCGGCGTGGGTTACTGACATCAACGAGGCAGTCATCGACGGCGGGTTACTCTTGTTGAGGCGGCAACCCTCGACGGCGTAGTGCCGACGAGGCCATCGTCAACAAACATGTATGTAGGCAAAGCCTTAAACGGCGGGCTGAGGAAGACGCAGTCGACGTCACTGTAAAGGCCATCCTCGTTGACAATGGAATTACCGATGATGAGGATGTTGTTGCCGAGGCAGTGTAGGTTCTGGCCTTTGGGCTTTGTCATCAACGGGCCTTATGAGGACATTGAAGTGCGAACTCCAGGAAAAGAGAAGGAATTGCAGACTTAGAGATATAGGTTACTGAGGAGAATTTTTGTATTTTTCTCTTTTTTGAACTGTCCTTTGTAGACTCGGGATGAGTCTTTTCTAAAGACGCCTTGGGAGCATGTTGTTTGCTAGGCACCCCTATACGACCTTTGTAGAGGTCAAAGAAGTGTTATTGTCCTCTTAAATATCTCAATAAAGACATGTGCTCACAGAAGTGCTTATAATAGTAATAATAACGGTTTATTACGGTACTGTGGGACTCCCACTTCGACGACGGGGAATGATTCAAGCATGTGAATCTATGAAAGATCCAATACTGGATAAGCATTTTTCAACTGCTCCCAATGGGCTGGAGAAAAGTGGAGTTCACTGCCCAGGAGAGTGCAAGCAGGGTATGCCCTCACACTTCTGGTTGGGAATCACTATATGTCCCAGGGCTGGGCTACCCGGGAGAGTGTGTATTATTACATCCCGGGGTATGTGGTCTCCAGGGCCAACATCGGCACAGGGAGAAGGGCTACCCTGAACCCTTATGTTGTTTTTTACACAACAAATAATGTGGCAAATATTGTACCTTAGAACAGGTAAAGTCAACCCAATTATGGCATTGGGCCAAGCCCCATGAGGCAAAAGCAGAAAGAGCGCCTATTAGAGTCAAGGACGCGGTAAAGCATCCCCTGCAAGACCTACCCGGGTCTTCTTCCTCCATATTATTTGTTGTGTGACTGGTTATCTTGGTCAGAGTATTTACTCTTACTGAAACCAGACACAGTGTAGTATAGGGTAGTTTCTAGGTCCTGAAGAATCGCCACTCTATCACATTTGACATAACCAGGCGAGAAACATGTTGACCAATTAATTCACCGGGCTATCTAGGACCATTATTTCCCAAGGTAGCTCATAAGCTTTTAATTAAGTTAGTGAGCTCATTCATTAAATTGACTCATCCTGAGTGTCCCTTCACCTATTTTAACTCACTTATGTCACCATTCTACACTACACTTTTTTAGCCCAAACACCCTCACTTCACCATACAGCTAACTAAAAGATCTCCAGCAAAGAGCCCCCTTGTGTGTGCCGGTGGGGCATTGTAGCGCCGGTCTGACAAGGAGCTAGCCCAGTGTTGAAGCATGTGAGGGCCTGTGCTCCTATTGAACCATATTCCTTTCCCTGGAACCATCTACCTTAGTCTTCTTTCACGAGGAACATCACACCTCATTTATCTCCTGGATGAGGACCACATCAGGTCTATATCTATTGATATAGCGCAGCACATCTGATCCCTTAATATGGTCCAAGAGACCATTCAAATTGCAGGAGATGACCCTAACCATCTGGATGGGGAGTTAAGAAATTGCGATTCAACCTATGGCCCCAGGGATACGTCGCTGTGTGGCATCATGGAGTCTGACTCAAGTTTGAGGATTCACCCTAGTGATGTGTACCTGTAAGAAAAACATTACAAAACCATAACCCAATGAAAAGCAAAATCTTCCCCAACATCCCCCACCCCATACTTCGATCCACGAAGCATCTGTCGCCCATAAGGAGAACACAATACAACAAAATCAGGGGAAATACTCAGTCGAGGGCTGCAGTCTCCCATGAGAAGGATAACAATGCCTGACAGCAGTAACTAACATGTTGAATATGACCTCTAATACTAGAGAACTGTATGAAGATTATCCCGGCCCCCTTCCACCCGTCTCCACACTCTGACTGTGAGAGGTACTGTGGTAAAAAGGAGTACTCCAAAGAACCGTGGTAAAGTAAGGAAGTTTATTCACAACTAACTTCGCCCACGACAGGGTGCCTCTCGTCCGCAGAAGCCGCAGAGTCAACTGACTCGTACACCGGCTGTTCTGCCTTACGGCTAGCGCTGTCGCGGGCCCAATACAATACAAGAAAGCGTCACGGCTAGGCAACGCTTGAATCAATACATAGTCAAACATAAACATGTTGGCGTGTCTCGAGGCGGAACCCTCTAGATGCAAGAATCACGCCTCGAGACACACCGGCGCGCTGAAGAGCTCGCGCGTACATACCATATCACCTTTCCCCCAAAAAACACAAGGCAGTTTTGATCCAATGTGTTCAGAGACAGACCCCCTCACTTTCGTTTGATTGATTATCTGTGCCTGTTGAACAAATTCAGCATGTTCCACCATTCTCTATCTTCCAGCAACACAGATCCTTTGCTAATTTTAATAACTTTAGTGGGAGAAGAAAACACAGATTCTCCTTTTATTACCAACATGGGTTTCTTAATTATTACAAAATCCCCAACATGAATACTTTTGCTATCATTTCCACATGTTTGCCTGTCAGCAGACAGTTTGAGTTGCTTCATCTGAACTCTTGGTAACACCTTCTCTATAACAGTTGCATAAATGCTAGGTTCAGTGATTCCCAACTGGTGTTTTAGCCAATTTGGAAACAACCCAGAATGAGGTTTCCTTCCTCTTAGCATGCAAAGTGGAGAAACACCTGTGGTGCAGTGTGGAGAGGAATTGTATTCCCAGACTTTTTCTTTGAGAAATGATTTGACATTCAAACCTGCAGACATGGCTGTCTGTATGCCTTCTTCAATCACTTTGTTCCCTCTCTCAACCAGACCATTGGATGCTGGTGAATAAAGAGCTACTAGTTATTGCTTGATGTCATGTCTAGCTAAGAATAGTTGCATCAGATCAGATACAAAATAGGTCCCATTGTCTGAGACCAGGGTCGCAGGGGAGCCTTCTACAGAGAAAACTTGCTCAAAGAATTTGATGGCTGAGTCAGAGGAAGCTGAGTTAGTGAAGGAGAAATATAACCAATTTGAGAAATAATCAACCAACAAGATGATATACTTCATATCCAGGGCCGGACTGGGAACCAAAACCGGCCCTGGCAAAGTGCTCGGCTGGCCCCCCGGGGGTTGGGGGTGCGGCCGAGCTGTTTGCCGGGGCCGGTTTCGCCCGATTTTGTTACAGGGGGCGATATTGCAGTTATGCTGCAAGAATGGCCCTGTAACAAAAACGGCCCCCTAGGGGCCCAAAACCGGCCCCCACCCTTGCGGCCCACCGGGGAAATGCCTGGTGCCCGCTACCGCCAGTCCGGCCCTGTTCATATCACCAGTTAGGCTGACATAGGGTCCTGAAAAATCAAGGCCCAACTTGTCCCAGGGGGCTTCAGGGAGTGGAACCGGGTGTAGTATGCTTTTAATAATTTTCCAATGTTTGTCTGAGACTAAGCATTTTGGACAGTTGTCAATGGTGAGTTTTACTTGGCTTTCAAGAGAGGGCCACCGTTAGTGCTCTTTGATACGCATACTGGTCTTGGTGGTAGCAAGATGCCCTTTGTGTGCCTTACCAATGATAATGGGATGCATTTTTGTAGGAGGAATATGCTTATCACTCCTCATAATTAGACCATCATTAATAGAGAGTTCACTGGCTACTTGTGCATATGTTTTTAAATCATTGTGTAGTCAGCGAACATGAGGCCAACCCTTGAAGATGTATGTGCCTAATTGTTCCAACACATCATCCTCTTGATACGCAGTTTTCCAATCATCAGCAGAGAAGATGACATCCTCACCATGTAAATCCAGAATGTCATCAATGCTTGCAACACATTCAATATCATCAGTGTCATGTTCGTCTTCAAAGTCAGCAACGGGCATTCTGGAAAGACAATCTGCTCTAAAGTTGCTGCCACCTGACACAAGAGTAATGGTAAAGGTGTATTCATATAATTTGGAAACAAGTCTGGTTAGTCTGGCAGAAATGTTGTGGACACCCCCTGAGAATATGGAGACAAGAGGTTTATGATCGGTATGGAGCTCAAATCACCTGCCCCACACATACATGTTGAACTGTTGTACAGCCCATATGCATGCCAGCGCTTCATGTTCAATTGTGCTGTATTGCTTTTCAAACTTTCTTAAAGATCTAGATGCAAATGCAACTGTTTGTTCTTTACCTTTCACCTTTTGACTCAAGACTGCACCTAGCCCATGTGTACTTGCATCAACTGTTGTCACAGAATCACAGCCTTCTCTAAAGGCTGATAAAGCAGGAGCTTGTATAATCAAATCCTTGACCTTGCCAAAAGCATTCTGCATTTGATCAGACCATTCAAATTTCTGACCTTTCCTGAGCTGCGTTCTAAGTGGTTCTACTGCCTGGGCATAGCCTGAAACAAATCTCACATAATATTCTGCGAGCCCTAGAAAAGAACAAAGTGCATGATGATCTGTAGGAGGACTGGCATCTTTGATGGCTCTAATTAAGGATAATTTGGGTTTAATCTGAGTCCCAGAAATGGTGTGCCCTAAGTACTCCAGCTCTTGTGTAGCAAATTTGCACTTATCTCTTCTGACAGTCATGCCTTTGAGTGTGAGGGTGGAAAGTACGCTTTCCAAGATGACATTATGCTCCTCCAATGAATTGGCAAAGATCAAGATGTCATCCTGGTAAGCTTGCACGCCCTGCATGTCAGCAAATAAGACATCCATGAGCTTCTGAAATACACTGGCAGCTAATACCAGTCCGAAGGGAAGTCTAAGGTACTTGTAAGCACCAAAAGGTGTAACAAAAGCTGTGAGTTCCTGGGACTCAGGATCCAAGGCAATTTGATGGTATGCATATCTTAGATAAATGACTGAAAACCACTTTGCACCCCCCAAATTGGCCAGGATCTCTTGGATTCTTGGGAGGGGATGACAGTCAATTAAAATGTTGGCATTGAGAGACCTTAAGTCGGCACATAGACGAATCTCGCCTGATTTTTTGCGTGTGACTACAATCGGAGCAATCCACTGTGATGATTCTATGGGTTCTATTATGCCTTGGGTACACACATTTTTAAGAAGTAGTTTTAATTCTTCTTGACAAAGAGGTGAATTGAACGCACCTTGTGTACAACAGGTTTTGCATTGGGTTTGAGTTTAATCTGGTGAACAAACCCTTTGACAGTGCCCACTTTGTCTGCAAAAAGGTCTTTGTGTTTTTCTAGAATCATGTCCAATTATTCTTCTACAGTACTCACCGTAACTAGAATTTCTCCTAGCCTGATGGGGTTATCAGAACCAGGAACCAGATAAATACCCATCTTGGCTAGATCCTGCCATCCAACAATATTTTTACCCTTGATGGCTACATAAACCTTGGTTTGTATGGTTCTACCTAGGCACTGTACATTTGCCATGAAAAACCCCAACATATCAATAGGTTTCCCTCTGAAAGCCAATGGACTGACATCCGATGTGAGAAGGGTTTTGTTACTACCCCATAATTCAAAGAATGCTGAATCACGCAGAATGGTGATTGGTGAACCAGAGGCCGCCATGACCTGTAAAGAAAGTTAATCAATTAAAATTTCACCTTTGGGACCTTTTACTGTTGTAGATACTAGGTTACATTCAATAGTTAAAAGTACATTACTGATGAACTCAGTGCAAGCATTGAGTTCTGTGTTCACATTGTTGATTCGTAAAGGATTCTTGCTACTTCTGCAAACTGCCTGAAAATGACCTGTTTTTTTGCAAGATGTGCAACGTTTACCCAGGGCTGGGGAAGCTGGGTAATTGCTTATGTGATTCTTTGAGCCACAACGGTAACAAAATGACTGGGATCTCTTGGTAAACACTCTTTGCGTATTAAATCTGCTCTTGTTGTACACCGCACACAAATTGTCACTTTCAAAGTTTGATGAAGTATCAGAAACTGAATTGACTAAAGGTGCAGGGTTTAATGCTTTTGATGAAATGAGTCACCTTCTCAATATTCATGGCTATGTCCAGTACTTCATAGAGTGTAGGGTTGCGACAGCTAAGGAGGTGTTCTTGAATTTTCCTTGATGCACAGTTAAAAATGAACTGATCATGAATGTAAATGTCAACATTTGCTCCAAAGACACATGTTGCAGCTAAAACTCTAAGGGATGACACATACTCCTCAATCCCTTCATCCGCAAGTTGTTTCCTTTTGACAAAATTATGTCTCTATAAAATTATGCTTGGTTCCTGACAGAAGCTATTGAAAGGTTGCGTAAACAGTTCAAAGTAAACATTCCAAGGACTATCCCCAGATTGGCCACGAGGACTTACTGCAGGCGGAAGGTTATCAAAAAGTTGTTGTGCAGCAAGTCCTAAATTGCCATATAATTGTGCTAATTTGCGTTCTGGGGAATAACCAGCCGCATCAGTGGCTACTAGATGATTTTCAAAAAGATTAAACCAATGTGCCCATTTAATCCCAGGTTTACCAGGAGAAGATAAAAATGGTGGGGGCTGTGTGATTTTGTGTGGAGCAGCCATGGTCTAGATTATATTAATTAAACTGAGGTAATATAACAAATGTTGATCAGAAAAATGAAAAAAGACGTACCTTAGAGCTCCAAGCACTGTTTCCAGGCGTGTGCTTGCTTGCTAGTAAATAAAGTACCTGTATAACTGGAAAGGCACAGCACAAAAGTCAGCTCACAGCGTGTTCTAGGGATGAACTGTGAGTAGAGGAATGCGTCCTCAGGAGAGACTTGCCCTTGCTGACCTGCCTTAACCGGTTCACAGCGTGTTGCTGGGTTGAGCTGTGACCAACCGGCAAGCAGGGAATAAACACACCCTTAATTGGCTCTCATTGGAGGTGCTGGTTTGTGGAGCTGATCAATGTGCAGGCAGAGGAAGACGCCCTTTGTTGTCTCCGATAGGAAGAGAGCGCCTCCCAGGGGCCTGACTGCAGCAACCAATCAGGGTGTGGAAGAAGATACACACCCTTCGCTGGTTTTGGTGACGATAAAGCGTTTCCCGAGCACCTGATTCAAATATCCAATCAGGGCTCAGGAGGCGGTCGAAACAACAAAGCAACGACGAAGCTAGAAAAGTGAGGAAAAAGAAAGGATCCAGGTTGGCGTGGGTGCATGCGTCGGTCGGTGGGCGAAGGTTCTCGATCGCCAAATGTGGTAAAAAGGAGTATTCCAAAGAAGCGTGGTAAAGTAAGGAAGTTTATTCACAACTAACTTTGCCCACGACAGGGTGCCGCCGGTCCGTAGAAGCCGCAGAGTCAACTGACTCGTGCACCGGGCATTCTGCCTACCGGCTACCGCTGTCACGGGCCCAATACAATACAAGAAAGTGTCACGGCTAGGCAATGCTTGAATCAATACATAGTCAAACAAACATGTTGGCGTGTCTCGAGGCCGAACCCTCTAGATGCAAGAGTCACGCCTCGAGACACACCGGCGCGCTGAAGAGCTCGCGCGTAAATACAACAGGTACATCACCCCATCAATGGATCTTCCCAGCGGGGGCACAACGGTACCCAGGTCATGCAACATGATATTCGATGGTATTCGATGATATACAGGTAAGTGAAGTAGGAACACCCTCAAAGGTCTTAAATAGTACTGGGGTGTCTGAAAGGGTCGCCTCAAGATCTGCTACACTTTGAGCCTTCGCTGCGAGAGGCAGGCACGCTGAGTCTCATCTTCTACAATGGCCTGATTGGCACCTTCAGGATGGGTACAATTTTATCCGGGGCACCCGGGCGGGAAGAGGCGAAGGGCGCTCCATCACCCTTCGCTCCGCCGGGTTTCCAGGGTTCATCAGTTATAGCAGTCACCGCTTCATCGCCCACTCCCAGGCTTGGTCAGGGGTGTCAAAGAAGTAAGTTGATCACCTTGAGATGGCCGGGAAACAGAAGCATGAACTGGTTCTTGAGTGTCCGAGTTTCTATTTACCGTCCTCAAAGGAGCGGTGACGCTGTCGGAACGCACTAGTGTCGTCTAGAAAAATTAGGATCTTTGTATTGAGGTACCTTATGTCTTGCTGGCTCCGACCCTCCCGAAGGTGAGCAGCCTGATCTTGGTAGTTGAGGATGTGTGCTATCACAGGGCAAGGGGGTCCCCGGCGGGGGTCTTTTAGTAAAGGCACAGTGCGCCCGTTCCACCACAAAACAGCAGGACAGTTTATCCGATAGAGCCCAGGACTGGAACTACTCCTCGAAGATGCTGCCCTCTCCTCCAAAGCAGCAGTTGTAGACATCAGTTTAGAAAACCTAGCAATTGAGAGTTACCATGTCATCTTCAGTAGCTAAAATCTGAGTCTCAGTTTCAGTCACTCTCTCGCCCACTTTACGTAGGTCCTGACGCAGGAGGGAGAGGTCAATGCAGATGCCATCTACTTTGAATTCCATTGCTTCTCTGGAGTCTTGAATTGCCTTAAGGATAGCTGTCAAGTCTGTGGGGGTCTGGCCCAGTGCGGCAGGCGGAGGTCCCTCCATAGCTCCTCCGTTATCTGGTACAGAGGTGGTGTACTGGTCCATCTTGGTCTGGGCTGGTTTAGGCACAGGTGGCTTATCGCACCCCATTTCCAGGCTTAGGGCTGAGGATGCCGTCAGGAGTAAAGACGCAGTGTAGCCAGCCCGCTTGCTCGGCAGCACGAGCAGCCAGCCCCACCAATGCAGAGCAGCCGGGAGAAGGAGCCACCACTGTCCATAGTCCAGTGCCTGAGCCAAGGAGGTACGTGTGAAGGCCGCTAGCAGAGTTCCTTAATCACCGACCCATTTGCCCCAGGGCAGCACGAGCAGTCGGGTGTAACTATCCAAGATCGTCTCTGGTGTGGGAGTCCCGCAGCCCGTGCAGAGAGATGAACTCAACTAAGGGCACGTTCAGATACAGAACAGGAGAGCGTCCAGCATGCCGGAAGCCCCACCAGTGTCCCAGAGGAACAGCAGCTGTCCGATCCGAGGGAGTCACAGGGAGCGCACAGTCCAAGCCCCATTGGGGCCCCTTCACAGGAAGGCTGGCATTGTAATTGTAGTTCCCGTTAACCCCAACACTTAGGAGATCCCCCTGGGGCCCGTTGAAACGAGCAGCAGGGACGGACCAATTCAATGTGGTACAGTCAGCGCCCCCAGAAGTTCCATCCTAAATTCTGCCAGTGTGTCTGACTGATTCCTGCACCGGGGCTAAGGAAGTACAGTCCACAGTGTTCTAGCACACCCCCACCAGAATTTAACCAATATTGGTGTATTTGCACAGGATTTGGCAAAACCTCTCTAATTTTTTTTCCGAGAAGATTCAAAACCTCTTTAACCAATGCCCTGCTTCAACTTTATCTGATGCGGTGACCCTGGTCTTACCATCTCCTGGCCCCCTGCTTATGAGGTTTGACCCCATTTCCTTGGCTAATTCAGCGTCTGAATTAGTAAGGTGTAAATCTGCATCTCCATTACCCCATTTCAAGCGGGGGAGAGGACTTCAGCACCCAGGCTCCTTCACTTCTTGCTGCCTGCTGCTGTGGTCTTCCTATGCCCAAAGGCGCATAAAGCAGCACCAGGGGTCCCGCTACGTGGAACCCATTTCAAGAGGGGAAAGGACTTCAGCCCCCAGGCTCCTTCACTTCTCGCTGCCTGCTGCCGTGATCTTCCTGCGCCCGTAGACGCAAAAAGCAGCACCAGGGGTCTCGCTGCGCGGAGCCCATTTCAAGTGGGGGAAAGGACTTCAGCCCCCAGGCTCCTTCACTTCTTGCTGCCTGCTGCCGTGATCTTCCTGTGCCCGGAGGCACAAAAAGCAGCACCAGGAGTCCCACTGCGCGGGACATGCCCGGGCAAAGCCCAGGCCATGGGCAGGCCTGTACTTGCCCGTCATTGCCTGGAAGAGGCCAGGCCGCCCCCCTCCCTCTAATACCTGCGGATTAATATAACTGGAAGGTACTGTCCTTGTTTTTCTTGGCTTTGGGGATCAGGAGCCGTAATATTATTCGTACCAATTAAGGTCCTGGCTGAGTCTCTCTCCTTTGTTATTGCCCCTTTTGCTTGGACCAGGTTTTTAATGTGCTGTATAAAGGATTATTGAACTTTACATTCCTCTACCCAGCTTCAACCTCTGGAATCCCCTATTAAGCTACGTCATCAACGGGTTGTTGATTTTCCAAATGCCAAATTTGATTCTTAGACTAAGGATACATTTGATAAAGTGTTCTACTCTATTTGTATTCATTCTATTTTATTCTTTATTTAAGTGGTTATTCAAGCTGTTATAGGTAAACGCAAGGCTACAAATGCTCCCCCAGTACCAGATAACGCCTAGATAACAATCGACTCTTTTTTGGTACGGCCGGTCAATGTGATCTCCCAAGAAATAGACATGGTAGAACGACGTCTTTCCACTGGAGTTGGGGCTGGGGCTGGGGGTATTGGGCTCATTATAGACGAAGTTGTTATATCAACAGCACCGGCTACTCAGACAACGTAGTCTCATGGCCCTAGTGCTGTTGAAGATCTGGCCATCCAACTAAACCAAGAGCCAACATTAGCCCCAACTTGTGATAATTGTGCTTCCATTGTTTGACCTCCCACACCCAAAAGGAAAAGAAAATATAGGAAGCTCCCCATGATGACTGGGGGAACCCATAATCCCTCGACCATAACCCCACCACGTGCAGTGGCAGTGATTCGATCAAGCGCTCTGGGCGACCTACAATGGGCACCATTATTGGCGGGTATAACCTCCAGAATGGAGACCTTGCTAGTACCAATTCGGGAGAAGTTAGAGGTCCTGATGACTGAGGTGGAGCAGATTAGAACATACCATCTTAATACCTCCATGGGGAAATCGAACGGGGTTACCTGACATGTCAAAAGCAGCATCTATAACACCGAATTTGTCAAGGGCAAATACAGTGGCATCTACAGCTAATACTGAGAAGCCGCAGGAAGCTGGTATCGCGACTTAGTTAAATTTCAGGGGGCCGCGAGCGATCTTCTGCTTCTACGGCCCAAGCGCAGCACTTGTCACAGCAGCCTAATGTGAAGAATATGCATTTGACATATAGTGATACCTCACGTCTAGAGTCACATTCTCGAGATAATAACCTGTAGGAAGCTGGGTTTCTGTTGCAGTAACCCCCGCCCCCACACTTTTTTGCCAGATTTCTGATGCACTTTGACTTGATGTGCCCTGGGTTCCTGCCAATCAGGTTCCCAGGGCCTGTGTTCTTTCCCAAAACTGTACATTGGTACTCACAATTGGCACCTCTCTGGCCACATGTAAGTCCCTTATAAAAGGTACCATGGGTACCAAGGGCACTGTGACCAGGGAAGGCATCCAAGAGCTGCAGAACCCTTAGAGGTCCTGTACCTTAACACACACACACACTGCTATTGCAGGCTGCATGTTTTGGTGCAGAGAAAAGTGAAGAGTTGACATGGCACACATACTTGTGTGCCATGCCTGCAACCCACTGCCTATGGTATAGGCAAGACACCCCTCTATCTGGGTGCACTATACCACTGGTGAGGGTACAGTTGCATGAGCACTGTACCCCTACAGTGTCTAAGTCCATTCTTAGACATTGTAAGTGCAGTAAAGCCATAAAAGAGTATATGGTCAGTGAGTTTGTCATTACGAACTCCGCAGCACCATAATGGCTTTACTGAATTCTGGGAAGTTTAGTAGCAAACCTCTCAGCATAATAAACCCACACTGATGCCAGTGTGGGATTTATTATACAATGCACTCAGAGGGCATCTTAGAGATGCCCCCTGAAAAACTACCAGTCTCTGGTGGGTTCCCTGACTGATAAACATCAGCCTGCCACCACGAGACATGTTTCTGGACCCCTGGGGTAGGAGCCTTCGCTCCCTGGGCCCAGAAACAAAGCCTTTCCTGGGCGGAGGTGTTCACACCTCCCCCAGGTCAGAGAGAGCCATCTGTGGCAGGGGAGCTTCAAAGGCCTTGCTGCCTTTGTAAAACGACCCCAGCCTCTCCTGCTATCAGGAGCAGGCCCCCTTCCTGTCTCACCCCCTTTTCGGCGGGAAGACAGGCGGGAAAAATTAGAGCAGCCCAGAAGGTGTGCCCACTTCTGCCAACCCCACCCCTCAGGTGTGGGAGGCGAGGTGAAGCCCACTCTTCAGTGCCCACCATCTTGCAGATGGCAGGCACTCTCCAATCAGGATTAGGGATTGTGCCCACTCCCCCACGTGGGGTGAGCACACCAAGGTAGCCCATTGGCAACTGACCTCGAGACCCATAAAACTCCCCCTAAATACAGTATTTAGGGGGCAGCCCTGAACCAAGAAGACAGATTCCCGCAACCTACGAAGAAGAAGGACAAAAGAAGACGCCCAGCAGAGGAGACTGCAGATAAGAACTGACTTGGCCCCAGCCCTACCGGCCCGTCTGCAGCTTCCGGAGATCCTGCACCAAAAATCGCCTTGTCCTGCAGCCAGCAACCTCCAGAACCCCTGGGAGGACTGACTGCCTCCAACAAAGGCCGGATCTCCTGTGAACAGCAGCTCTGTTCAAGAGAATCACCAAAGAAAGACTCCGAGCCTGCTGAGGACAAAGAAACCCGATGCCTGGAACCACCACTGCACCCAATGCCTACAGCCCGTGTATGAGGGGCCCACCAGTCCCAGCGAGGTCGTCCAGCACTCCAGAGTCCGAGTCCACTGTGGGTTGACCCATCCAGGACTTCCCAACGTCGCCTGCAGCCTCTGCACGGAGACCCCCACCAACCTCCAGTGACCTGGTAAGGTGAAATCTGACCTCAAAAGACACCCCTGCATCTAGCCGCCCTGCACCCTGGAGAAGAGGACCTGAGGTGCACCTACGTCCCTGAGCCCTCCAACTTACCTGCCCAGCTGTTGGTTCCTCCCGGAAGTCTTCCTGGACCGAGCCTGCAGCCAAAATCCAAAACCGGCAACTCCTATTGAAAACAAAAGAGCACCCGACGCCAGATCAGCACTCTGCACCTGGCCGCCCCTGTGCCGCTGTGGGTGCACCCTGTGTGCTAACTCGGATCCCCCTTTGCCCTGAGCCAAACCGTAGGAGCTTTGCTCCCACATCCAAGTGACGTGCCAGTGAGCAGCCACCAACTGGAGGCCCCCTATCCCCCATTGGATAACATTGGACCTCAGCACTCTGCACCAGGCTGCCCTAGTGCCGCTGATTCTAACCCAAGAAACTCACCCCTCAAGACTGTTTACTTACGTGCAAAGTGATAGCCCTATTTTCCTCCATAGGATGACATTGACTGTTTGCCTCTGAAAAACCTCTAAGTGTGGAGGGTGTTTTGTATGGGAACCTAAGAAACTGTGTTTTGAGACAAACTGTTTTACTTACTTTTTATCTAGGAAATGTCCCAGTGTGATATCTAGGCATAGCACACTGAGTAGAAAAAGTAATCTGAAAAGTAATCTAAAAAGTAATCATAAAGTAATTACAAATTAACTGCAAAGTAACTTTAACTGTTTCTGAACATTTGACTTACTTGTAACAAAGCCAACTGCATTCAATTGCTTTCAACTGTATTATTATTGATAACTACTATTTTACTTACCTGCACAAAGTCCTGCTTGGTTCTAAAAATAAATACAAGAAATACATATTTTTATACAAAACAATTGGTCTGAGTTCAGTCTTTGAGTGTGTGACATTATTTCTTGCCTGAGTGTGTACAATAAATTCTTAACTCTACCCTCTGATAAAGCCTTACTGCTCGCCCACCCTACCACAAATAGAGAGTAAGGTATTATCTACTTTTACCTCTGTAAGCCTTTGAGGGTCCACTGGACTCTGTGGACCCTATACCTTACTTTGGTATAGTATATACAGAGCCAGCTTCCTACATAACCCAGTATGGGTAAGTAATGACAAATTAGTGGACTCCCATGTTATTATTAACTTACCACCGGAATGTTGCCCATATGTGGCAGTTTTAGTTAATGCCCCCCGCGCCCAGATCAAATAGAAACTCATGATTCATTGAAGAATAGAGTGGTACACTGACTCAATAGGAATTGTCAATACCCAGTAGGTGATGCCCATCAAATCTTGCTTACAAAGAGAGTGAGTTGGATTGGCCCCCTGAGAAAACACTGTAAAGGGGATTGTATCATAATCAATTTCAGGGACCCTGGGTGGGCAAAGGGAGTTTTAACGGAAGCGGCACCTCAACCACAATTGGAACAGAATATATCACTGCAGCCCTTGGGATTCTTTTACAGGCATTTCCGGTTTCCCGAGCCCCATACGAGGAAGATAAGACCAACATTTAATAACCATGTCCTAGAATATCCCCAATGTCAGCCCCTGGTGGTTTCTAATAGGTACCAAATAGTGAGCGGCCTCCAGGACATTGATTGACATGAGATAGGGCAGAATATGATGAAGAGCTCCCAACTTGTGAAGGTAGGAAAGAGGACACAAACTCTGCCACCAACGGTACCTATAGCACTACTGATATCCTAACTGTTGCCACAACGCCACCTAAGAATAATATTGTGGATTATATACCTCAAAGAGTCGTTTCAGCTAGCTCAATACCTCCTAGTAGCATTGGATCAGGGCTGGAGGGTGGTTACAAAATTGCGACCTGGAATGTAGGAGGTTTAGCGAAAAAACAGGGTACACTAGGTTGGTCTGATTTTATAAGTGACCCGGATATAATATGTATACAGGAAACTTGGTGTATTGCACCTATCTACTTTGAGGGTTTTTCAACTCATTGGTTGGAGGCCGAGCCATAGCCTGCTGGCAGGGCCAAAGGGGGGCTTATGGTTCTCATATTGAATAGGCTCCAGGTAAACGTCAAGAAAAAAATAACTATAGTCCCTCATTCATTAATTTTATGGTTAACATTTAGGGGAGGCCTGGACTTGGTTTTCGTTAACTATTACAATAACGTTTTTGACAATACCCGGGGGAAGGTGGTCTCAGCCCTTGATGGGGGATTAGAGATATTACTCCCGTCTATTACAAATAGTTTTATATTAATCTGGTCAGGAGACTTTACATTTCAACCATGCCCATTTTCTGCTACATGAGTGTGTGGTGTCAGTGATGAGGCCCCCTCATAATGATTACGGGGGCCTATTGAATTCCCTGATCACCAAGCTAAATTTACATCTATTAAAATGTGCTTGCGAAACCAATGGAGACCCTATACCAACCTTTATAGGGAGGAATGCTACATCCGTCATTGACCATATTTTTATTTCAGTTAATGCAAGTCAATGGTGTTCCATACCTAGGGTTGTTGGGTCGGACATGAGTGACCATAATTGTATTGTATTGATGGCTTTCTTCTGGGGCAAAGCCAGTGATGCGTCACCAAGTCGTATTAGTAACATTGCCCCTATAAGACCTAACGGGGCCCGCCTTAAGTGGGATGGAGTGGACCCAATTCAAATTATGCATGACATCTGTTCCAAGGGCTATAGAGATATTACCTACTGCTTGGAAGATGAAGTTATTCCTAACCAGTAACTCTCTAGCTTTATTGGTATCACTAACATAATAAATGATCTCATGATCCGCCCAAGTAAAACAGGTCGTGCCCAACGTAGAGTATGGCTTAACCACGCATTTACTATAGCCTCCAAAGATCTGAAATTGGCCCTCCATAGTCAACCTGGAGACAACTTGTTGATGAAATCTCTTAGATTTACCTTTAAAGAGGCCCTTTTTGCCAGGAAAAAAGAATTCCAAGAAGAAGCCTGGTCTAAATTGTCATAGGCTGCAGATACAGCAGACAATAAATTATTCTGGGCTACTGTTAACTCTCCCTTTTTAAAGGGCAATTCTTTTCCTGAGTTGTTATCACATGTTACATGTGATGCCTGGGTTGACCACTTTATGGAAATTTTTAGTCCTCCGATTGCACACATGGAGGCTATTATAAGGAAGGAAGAGTCGACCTGGTCTCCCTTACCTATGGATATTAAGATAGAGGAGGCCTCACTGGCTTTTAAGGAAAGTAAAGGGGGCAAAGCCCCTGGTCCCGATGGGGTCCCAGTGGATGTTTTTAAGACTGTTGTTGACTTGTGGGGTCCCATTTTAACCAGAGTTTTTAATATGGCTGTGACTACAGTGATCCCTCCTTCATGGGGAATGTCCACCATAGCCCCAATTTACAAGAAGGGCAATAAATCAGAACCAAAGAGTTATCGCCCAACATCACTTTTAGATTCTTCAGCAAAAGTAATGAGTAAAGTTCTACTTAAGAGATTGGAAGAATGGGCATGCAAATGCTCAATACTCTCGCCTGTACAGTTTGGTTTTAGGAAAGGTGTGGGGACACTAGAGCTATGTGTGAATTTGGACCAATTAATAGGTAAATATACATGTGCTAAAGGTGGTAGACTGTATATCTGCTTTTCAGATTTGAGCAGCGCTTTTGATCTAGTTGACCACACTATTCTTTGGTCAACTCTGCTCTCTATGGGGGCGCCCAGGCCCATTATCTGCTTTCTTGCAAGGTTATATGAGAAATTAGTGTGTAGAGTACGTTATGGTCCACGAGATGAATGTGCCAACAACTTTGCCGTTAAACGTGGTATTCTGCAAGGTTGTGTATTTGCCCCTTTATTATTCTCCCTATTCATCAACGGGGTAGACAAGGACCTACAAGCAGTACAAGCAGACGTACCTTTGGTTGCTGGGTGTCCTACACCAGTGCTCTTGTACACAGATGATGCTGTTTTGTTGGCTAGGACCCCAGTGGAGTTACAGAGTTTAATTAACTCCTTTGGGGCTTTTATTGCTGCAAGGAAATTGATTGTTAACAAAAACAAAACGTATACAATGATCAGTGGGGAAAGGAACAAGAAATGCAGAACGTTTTTTATGGATAATACCCGGTAGTTACTGTTCATACCTTTTGTTACCGAGTATTACCTTTTCAAGCAATGGCTCATGGTCCCGGGAAGTTACAAATGTTAGGGGCAAGATGAACAGATGAACCCATGGAATTTTTAGATTCTCACCTAAGTTGGGCTCCCAGACGATAAAGGATATGATAGCAATCTATAGGGCCAGGGTTTTAGCTATCGCCACATATGGGGCCGGTGTGTGGGGCCACTACAATAGTAAGGCGCTTCAGATTGAGGAAAATAGTTTCCTCGAATTCTTATTTTGTCTTCCCACCTCAGCCTCCACTGAGATTATACAAAGAAAGGCAGGGTTACAACACCTCACAGATATAGTCACACTCCGTCCCCTGTTGCGCTGGCATTCCATTTGGTCCAAAGATGAGACTAGCTTTACCAAGTCAATTATTTTAGATTGTAGGAAGCTGGCTCTGTATATACTATACCAAAGTAAGGCATCGTGTGCGCAGAGTCCAGTGGATCCCCAAAGGCTTACAGAGGTTAAAGTAGATAATACCTTACTCTCTATTTGTGGTAGCGTGGGCGAGCAGTAAGGCTTTATCAGAGGGTAGAGTTAAGCATTTATTGCACACACTCAGGCAATAAATGATTTCACACACTCAAAGACTGAACTCTGACCAATTGGTTTTGTATAAAAATATATCTTTGTTGTATTTTATTTTTAGAACCAAGCCAGACTTGGTGCAGGTAAGTAAAATATTACTTTTCTAATGTAATACAGTTGAATGAAGTTCAATGCAGTTACAGGTAGGTTAAATGTTCAGAAACAGTTGAAATTACTTATTAGTTACTTTGCAATTACTTTGCGATTACTTTTTAAGTTACTTTTTAGATTACTTTTTCTAATCAGTGTGATATGCCTAGATATCACACTGGGACATTTCCTGGATAAAAGGCGAGTAAAACAGTTTTTATCCAAACACAGTTTCTTAGGTTTCCATACCAAACACCCTGAACACAAAAGTTTTTCAGAGGAAAACAGTCAATGCAATCCTATGGAGAACAAGCATTGGCATAGCCAATAGGTCTCGCTTTTGGGACCTTATAAGTATTTAGTTATGCAGCACAATATCCTTGGTGCAACAACATCAACTGTTGCATGGCTAAACACTTATAAGGTCCCAAAGGCGAGACCTATTGGCTATGCCAATGCTTGTTTTCCACTGTCTTTGGTTTTAACTACGCTGTTAGGTTCAGCACGAGCACCTTTTGAGCCAGAGGCTATGTTGATGTTGCGCCTGAGTAGTTTTTTTCCTCAGCTGAAAGGGGGGGCACAAAAGAGCAAGACTTGAGATGGAAAACACCTTCCCTGCGAGGTGTCTCTGGCGGCATGGGAAGGCTCTCCGTTCGCACAGCTGCTCCCCCTGCTTTTAGATTTTGAGCGCACAAATGATTAGGGCAACTTTAGCCCCGATTGTCCGAAAAACAAACGCTCAGTCAACAAATAAAGCTACACAAAAATGCTATTCAATTGACCAGTTTATATACCTTCCTATATAGCTCGCTAACAGTATTGCCTGTGCCTATTTTCTTGACATTGTAAAACTGTTTTAAACATATCTGAGCCAACGAGTCAAGACTGGTTGTATGTTTTTATGCTATGTTTTATGTTGAATGTTTCTACGCAATCTTTGTGAAAAGAAACTGATACCTTGCATTCGTAATCCTGTGTACCGCACTGTTTACAGTGGACTCGCCCAGTGAGGCAGAAGCGGGGGCTGCAGGTAAAGTTTCACTTAAATCCTCCCTTTCCCCCGATCTTTATGGGGCGAACAGCTGACGACAGTAATCCCTCCTTTGAAGTTTCTGATTTTGGAAGGTACAGAAATACTGTGCTGCTGTGGTGGTTATCATAAAAAAACATTGGTCTGTAACTCACACCCAAGCTGCATAGATCTTTGCTTTTAGTGTAAACAGCAGAACAACAATTTTTGAACGGTTTGTGCGGAATTCTTGGTAACTTGCATTTATGCCACTGTTTACCACACTTCAATTTTAAAACGAGCGGTGAGCCGCAGAAGGTGAGCGAAGCCGGAAACTATGGGGCGCATCGGGGGACATGGAGCGGGGGCGAGCGAGCGCGGCAGCCTGCAGAGCTGACCAAACGCTCAGTGCGTCGTGGCTGGCCTTTGGATGGGTACGCGCGCAGACATGTGTTTCCAATTATCGCGCCCGCGTCTGGGCACGATAATTGGAAACACATGTTTGCCGCGCGTACCCATCCCAAAAGGCCAGCCACGACGCACGAGCGTTTTTGGGACTGCTTTTCAAACTCGCTTACAATAAGTCTTCGCCTCTAAGCAGCGCTTGCGCGCTACTCGAGGCTCGACCTAAAAATGGGGTTATTGTTTTGCAAGTAAGTAAACGGTCTTGAGGGTTGAGTTTCTGGGGTTAGAACAAGTGTTCCCCCAGGGTCAAGGATGCACTCAAAAAGCACCCTCAGTGGCAGTCGCGCGGCCGGGGGCAGAGTGCTGAGGCCCAATGTTATCCAGTGGGGGATAGGGGACCTCCTGATGGTGGCGGCTCACGAGCAGGCCACAAGGTTGTGGGAGCAAAGCTCCTAGAATTAAACTCAGGGCAAAGGGGAGTTCAAGTTAGCATACAAATTGCACCCACAGTGACACTGGGGCGGCCGGGTGCAGGGTGCTGTTTTAGCGTCGGGTGCCCTGTTGTTTTCAATGGGGATTCTCCGGTTGCAACAAACACTGCAGGCTCGGGACAAAGATCTTCTGGAGGTGACCACAAGTTGGAGAGGTAAGTTGGGATGCCTGGACACCGTCGGTTGGGCCACCCAAGGCCGTGGGATGTCGGGTGCAGGGGTGTCTTTTGGCATCAGGTTTTTTTACCGGCTCCGGTCGCGGATCCTCCAGAAAGGGGCAGCAGGCGTCGTCCGGAGACTCTAGGTCGGTCAGGGATCACCAGATCCCAGGTCAGGATCTCCGGGGAGACCTCCTCTGTGTGTTGCGCCACTCAAACTCGGGCCGTGGGCGTCGGGTGCAGAGTAGTGCAAACTCACGGATTTGGCCGGAGCCAGAGTCTGTTGGTGAGTAAATCCGGTGCTCACGGTAGACAAAGTCTTTTTGGGAAAGGCAGGGCAGGTCCTTTGGGTTCTGAAGGGCTGCTGGCTGCAGGACACACCGGGATTCCACTGGAGCAGGTCGAGGTCGGTACAGGCCGGTAGGGCTGGGGCCAAGTCAGTTGGTGTCCTCCTCTTCTTCCTTCAGCAAGGCTCTTCGGTCCTTCTTCTTCTTGTTTCTTCTTGTCTGAGGAGGCAAGGGTCAGGGTTGCCCTCCTATTATGCCACCCTCCAGTGGTAGGGGGGCATAAGCCTCATTCTGGTTAGCTGGGTCCCCCCATCTTCAAGATGGCGGGGACTCGGAGTTGTGCATCACCTCGCCTCCTACACCTGAGGGGTGGGGTTGGCATAGGTAGGCACACCTCTCCTCCTATCTTGGTTTTCCCGCCGATTCTCCCGCCCAAAGTGGAAGTGAGAACCAGTGGGGGCCAGTTGCTGGGAGCAGCAAATGGCTGGGTCAGCTTACAAAGGCGGCAAGCCTTTGAAGCTTCCCCTTCGTGGACCTGCCCATCCTGTGGGAGGAGGCTTGGGACCTCTGTCCAGGATGTGCTTTGTTTCAGGACCCCAAGAGTGGGAGGCTCTCGAACCAGGGGTCCAGAAACATGTCTGGGGGTGGAGCTGGTGAGCAGCCAGTCAGCCAAGACACTAGAGTCAGGTTGTTTTTCAAGATGCCCTCTGAGTGCATTTTACATTAAATCCCACACTGGCATCAGTGTGGGTTTAATGTGCTGAGAAGTTTGATATCAAACTTCCCAGTTTTCAGTAAAGCCATTATGGTGCTGTGGAGTTCGTAATGACAAACTCCCAGACCATATACTCTTTATGGCTTAACTGCACTTACAATGTCTAAGAATGGACTTAGACACTGTAGGGGTACAGGGCTCAGGTACCTGTACCCTCACCAGTGGCATAATGCACCCAGCTAGAGCGGTGGCTGACCTATGCCATAGGAAGTGGGTTGTAGGCATGGCACACAGGGATGTGTGCCATGTCGATTCTTCACTTTGTTCTGCACCAAAACACGCAGCCTGCAATGGCAGTGTGTGTGTGTGTGCCAGGGTACAGGGCCTCTAAGAGTAGCACAGTATGTGCTGCACCCCTTAAAGGCCTTCCCTGGTCACAGTGCCCTTGGTACCCATGGTACCTTTTACAAGGTACTTACATGTGGCCAGAGAGTTGCCAATTGAGTGTGCAACAGTACAGTTTTAGGGAAAGAACATAGGCCCTGGGTACCTGGTTGGCAGGAACCCAGGGCACACTTATTCAAAAGAGCATCAACATCAGGCAAAAAGTGGGGGGCGACCATGCAAAAATGGGGCACTTTCCTACCCAACCCCCCGAACGAAAGAGGATGAGACTATCCTTTCCCTAGAGAGTCTTCATTGTCTAAGTGGAAGAACCTGGTAAGTCCATCTGCATTGGTATGGGCAGTCCAGGTCTATGTTCCACTGTAAAGTCCATTCCCTGTAGGGAGATAGACCACCTCAAAAGTTTGAGATTTTCACCTTTCATTTGCATTAGCCATTTGAGAGGTCTATGGTTAGTTTGAACTGTGAAGTGAGTACCAAACAAGTATGGTCTCAACGTTTTCAGGGACCAAACCACAGCAAAGGCCTCCCTCTCAATGGCACTCCAACGCTGCTCCCTGGGGAGTAACCTCCTGCTTATAAAAGCAAGGGGCTGATCTTGGCCATCATCATTGGTCTGGGATAGGACCGCTCCTATCCCTAGCTCAGAGGCATCAGTTTGCACAATGAACTGCTTGGTGTAGTCTGGAGCTTTGAGAACTGGAGCTGAGCACATTGCCTCTTTCAGGGTGTCAAAAGCCTTTTGACAGCTAACTGTCCAGTTTCCTTTTTTGTGCATTTTCTTGGAGGTGAGTTCTGTGCGGGGTGGTCACAATCGATCCATGCCCTTTCACAAACCTCCTATAGTACCCAGTCAAGCCAAGGAATGCCCTGACTTGGGTCTGGGTTGTTGGAGCCTCCCAGTCCAGGATAGCCTGGATCTTGGGCTGTAGGGGTTGCACTTGGCCTCCACCAACAAGGTCGCCCAAGTTTACAACTGTGCCCTACCCTATCTGGATGCCTTGATAGTTAGGCCTGCAGTTTGCAGGGCCTGTAAAACCTTCCCTAGGTGGACCAGGTGATCCTGCCAGGTGGAGCCACAGACAGCAATATCATCAAGATATGCTGCACTAAAGGCCTCCAATCCAGCAAGAACTTGATTCACCAACCTTTGGAAGGTGGCAGGGGTATTCTTTAAACCAAATGGCATAACAATAAACTGATAATGCCCATCAGGTGTGGTGAATGCTGTATTCTCTTTGGCTCCTGGGGCCATGCCAATCTGCCAGTACCCTGCAGTTAAGTCAAAGGTACAAAGAAATTTGGCTGCACCCAATTTTTCTATCAACTCATCAGCTCTTGGTATGGGGTGAGCATCTCTCTTGGTGACAGAGTTGAGACCTCTTTAGTCCACACAGAACCTCATTTCTCTCTTTCCACCCTGTGGAAGAGGTTTGGAGACTAAGACCACTGGGCTGGCCCAGAGGCTCCCAGAGGATTCAATAACCCCTAATTCCAGCATCTTGCTGACCTCAGATTTGATGCTCTCCTTAACTTGGTCAGACTGTCGATATATTTTGTTTTTGACAGGTACACTGTCCCCAGTGTCCACATCATGGGTACACCAGTGGGTCTGACCAGGGCTCAAGGAGAAGAGCTTAGCATACTGCTGTCAAACTTGCTTACAGTCAGCCTGCTGTTGGGCAGTGAGGGTGTCTGAATAGGCAACTCCATCCACTGACCCATGTTTGGGGCTGTAAGAGAGGAGGTCAGGGAGAGGTTCACTCTCTGTCTCCTGATCCTCATCAGTAATCACCAACATGGTTATGTCAGCCCTGTCATGGAAAAGCTTTAGGCGGTTCACATGGATCACCCTTTTGGGGGTCTGTAGGGAATTAGCGTACACAAAGAGTGGACAAGCGTTACTTTTGGTCTCTCAGTATTTTATTTCATACTGAAGAAAGCTTTAGGGTTCAATTAATATTCCTTTTGTCTCTCTTCGTCTTCTCTTCGGGATGGAATGGAAGTCCTCGCTCGTCGTCACTTCCTCGGTGCCTCAGAGGAAAGAGAGAATTGGGTCAGTGGAATATCCTACGCTTTCAGCTATCCTTTAAGTGAGGGTTTTGTGGGGGGGGCTGTTGACACCTTATCAATTCCCTTCACCAAGTGCCCGCACTGGAGAGAATTGCTTCAATCCCTCTTTGCTTCAGCTCCCCCACCCGGCTGCAATGTCTCCGAGATCGGAGGATCCCGCCTCCTTCTGAGCCCTGCAAAGCGTTGCCGTACCTGAAATAGCCACGCTTTTCCTGGAATGTGGCTGGAGTCAGCGTGGGTCATCGGGTTCTCGGCATAGGTTCTTCGGGACGAGCTGTGCTTCTCCTTCAGATCAACTTGGGTTCTGGACTCCTGCGGCTCCGTAGATTCCTCGTCGGCAGTATCTGGACGGCGTCTCTCCGGTATCCAATGACGTTCTGTAATCGAGAGCGAGCTCCTCCTTCCTGGGACGTCCTTTGTAGCGGTTTGCTTTTCTTCTTCCGGGTACATTCCAGATGTATTCCCTATGTCGCGGGGGATTGGCTTGGCAACTCCCCCGTTAGTGGTTTCGTGGATGGGACTAACATCCACTCCGTCCCATCGGCGGAAGTCCTCGAAATATCTCCCATGAGGAGGCAGGTATTTCGGCGTTGGATGATATGGCTGGAAATAGAAAGAAGGTAAAGCATAAGGGGGAAACGGTTCTTC